>CAWUFW010006171.1:767500-1197386 GCA_963921515.1 Calotriton arnoldi
CAAAGAACGATTTTGGGCCGCTACCCTATTTTTTTTGTTCAAATTAAGCACTGTTACAGAGTGTCCGCCCACCATTTTACATGGTTCCCATCTTATCCCAGTGCCCCCTACAATCTATTAAATGTGTTTATCCAAAACTTGTTTTTACCATTTTCCTGATGGCACTGAATGTCTGCAGCACCCTTATTTATGACATCATTTCCGAAGTGGTGCCTGGGCTACAATATTTTCACATGAACTTTTGATTGTGAACGTTCATCATGCAGAAAGCTATCAGGTTTCCCAACACTGCCAACCTGAGTGCAAAGGACACCCTAGGGCCTTACTCCTCCATTATGTAGACTATTTACGGAAGGTAGCAGGCTGTATTCAGAGTTCATATATAATGCTCCAAAAAAGAGGGGTGAAATATGCAGTGTGGATGACCCCAGTATAACCCAGTAAGAAATTAACTGTTTTTCAACTGACCCTGTATAAATGTTTCACCTATTTCCAGCAAATGCTACCATGAATGAGTTCTTAGGCGGCGAGAGGTTTGAGGTCTTAGGTGCTACCATGGTTGATGGTGACATCTATGCCTCAAAAAACTCTAAAATGCCCAACTTGCTGTTCTCCTACGAATGGTGCTGCGCGAGCCCATACAGGGAGGATCGTCTTTAAGTAATATGAGGAAAGGTTCTATACAAGCGCCACCAAATAAGCGCCTACATTTGATTAATCCTTGAGCTAAGATTCGACTTTTACACTGAGGTTTTCATCAAACATAATAATAAGAAACAGTCATCCAAAGGAATGAAGTTCAGAAACGAGTTTAATATCCCTGCCTCCAATGATAGCGTTTAGATGCTTCAGCCACATTCACAGGAAATGTGTGTCTGCCTAGAGTTAGGTAAGGTCATCAGTCGTTGCAGGCCAGGCAATCTTCGTAGCAGATTAATGGTGCCTATTATAAGTGGGTAAAAATGAATGTGTCTATTGTAGCAGGTACATACAAGAACAAGCACTGGCAAAGCCAACGGGTCTCATCTTTGGAACCTACTGGATCTAGCAATGCCTTTTGGCGATGCTGTACAGCATCAGCAATATGCTGTGCAACATGGCCAAAAGAAAAAAAAGAAAAAAAGGGCATGATGGGGCAGCCGCAGTGGCTAATGCATTTTGTAGGTGAGTTAAACAAAAGTCAAACAAGATGGCTGCAAAAATACAAAACGTTGTTTGATAGTTAATGTTGACATTTTTTGTAGCATTCATTCATCGTGTGTATTTTGAGCACTGACTAGTGTTTTGGGGGAGTTTCCATGGGTAATAGTTGCAGCACAGAATGTTATGGTCAGTAGGATCAAATGCAAAGCTGCAACCAACAAGCAGCTCTGAAGATGCTTTTGTCGACTTAGATTCCAGGTCATCATTTTTGTCAACTATGCTGCTCCAGACAGAGCTGGGCCATTTGCAAATCAGATTTGGCCTTGCTTCAATAGGAACTGTCCACCCTGAACTGCAAGTCCAGGCCACATCTAAACGAAAACCAAGCAACACCGTAGTGGACAAAATAATGATGGATTGGAATGCGGGCTAAGTTATTACTAGTGGCTGAGATTAACTCAAGCATTCCAGCTAGCTTTTTTTTATTTTTATAAGTGAAATATCCTAAGTGCAACAGATATGCCCAGACGAAGGCCCTGTGCTCACTGTTCCTATGGACTGAAGCTGTGCCTTACTGAAGAGGCCCCACACGACCTGAACCGGTCTGGGGTTGATGATGTTCCTATCTAAAGGAGGCCTCGTCTGGCAGCTTGCCTACTATTCGAGCAGGACCAATTCTTATTTGCATCAATCTGGTTTCTGTCTAGAATAGTTGGACTGGAATGCGTTCCGAAAAGTTATCAGTGGATGAGAGCAATTCAAGTACTCGATCCACAGTTATTTTCTAAGTGCTGACCAGGTTGAGGCACTCCCTTCAGGAAGTCCCTTTTATAACAATTTAACAACAGGATAATCTTTCCCTTGTTGGCTAATAAAAAAGCCTAGTAAATCTGCCCTTACGTTGGACATTTGATCTGTCATAGTTTTCAAATGGTCGGGGGCATCTACAAGAGACCCAAGTTGTCCTTTATTGTTCAAGGGACTTGAATTTTAACTGAAGAGTGGTCTGTAAGTCATTCAAGCAAATGCTTGTGCAGTGCACTTCTTCATACTTTCCACATGTTCCTTTGAGATGGGATGGGCAGATTCACAGACCTCAAGCCACCTAAGCACAGGTCAGATGAACATACTAGCAACACCCTAAACGTTCTTGAGTTTTTGCAAATTCCAAATCAAGAATTATTTTACAGTCACTATGGGTGACTGTGATGTCTTCACACCTTGTTGTTTAATCGCAATGCTTACAGTAGTGGTTTAGACTTTCCATGTGTTGGATTCTATGTAATGCTTCCATTGAATAGCTGCTAACCTAGTTTGAACATTGTTGGGGGTCAGATTAACCAGGGCACTGAAGAAATCTGCCCTCCACCCCCTTTCAGCGCCTCCTGCTGACGACTGCACAGAGAGGCGAATCCTTTTGTGTTATCTGCAGATGTTGTAGTGTGTTTGTTTGGGTGCTAGAGGAGTGAGGCGGGGGTTTACAGACTACAACTGGATGCTCATCTTGGATGGTACTGTTTGAATTTTTCTAAGTGATGCATTTATTTTCAATGAAACTAGGAGGTTGCTTCAAGCATGCCAATATCCATGTTCCCGTGATCGATAAATTAATTTAGAGGTACATTCACTGAGGACAAGAATTCTTGATTCATGTGGCTGTTACTTGGGTCACGCCACTGCACAATGCACAATGCATAGCTTCTGGTACAGGCCAATTCTGAGATACCCAACATGTCTCCCAAATCAAATCCCCTTTTTTACAAGATGTTAATATGGCTGTTGTCCAACTTAATGTGCTCATTTTGAAGCCATCCAAAGAGTGAAAGAATGAGTAAGCCCAGCCAAGATCTCCAGCCTACACGCAGATATCTGAACAGTGTGAACAGACCACTGACCAGTCATACTTATTTGAATAGAAGGCACCCGTGGAGTGATCTTTGTACCTCCTGGACTTCCGAATCCCTAATCTGGAGATTATGATAGCTCAAGGAATGCCTCTGCCAGACCAGAATTCAAACCCTAATGGCTGGGGCTTTTTATTGGGCCTCTGTGAATTCCATTTGTTGCGCTGAAGGCAGGTTTATGCGTTTCACTCGTTATTTAATTTAGCGGAAGCAGGCATTTAGTTAGCTATTATTCCAGCAGGAATACAAACACTCCAGATGTTTTTTATTTGTCTCCATTTAAAGAGAGGCGTTCATGAAACGTGGCACATATTATTTCTAGTATGATAACTGTTTTCGTAATGGGATGTGTATCCTTTTGACAAGCTCCCTTTGATCCCATGTTATCTTTTGGTTTAAGGATTTTGGCAAGGAAAGTGGCACTCCTTATGGAGAATGAATCTGATGAAAGTTTAGATGACAGACGCTCCAGTGAAGCCATCAATTTCAGCTTTGGATCCTTACGCATTGTTTACAAAGGCAAGCAGTTCTATTACGTTAACATCACAATATAGTTGATTTCAGTACCCACCATTCCTTTGATACAAAACGTATTTCAAATTCCTAAAGCAACAAGGAGCTACCTCATCCAGACTTCTTTCTGAGCCCCCATTACTGTCCGGCTGAATAAAAGAGCTCCAAGGTTTCACAACATCTGCATTTTCTGAGTCTTTCCTAACCTTTTCACTGTCCACAGGTAGAAGATTTAGATTTTTTCAAGCAGCCAAGTTTTGTCTGCCTCCATTGCTCACTAATTCTGCATTACAGCTAACGATGAAGCTTCATGCAAAGGCTACTCCTCCAAGAAACACCCTTGCTCATTCAAACCAAACTAAGGCAGCATCTGCGGCTTTCCAGAGGCATGTACCAATGAAAGAGATCTCTCCACATACCTCCGGATACCAAGTCTAGAGCAGATGCTCAGTTTGGCTGAACTGTGAACTGCAGCTTGAATGGTTGGAATCTTAGACTGGCCAGGGGCGAGGCTTGGTCAGTAGGATTGGGGGGGGTGAGCTTCAGATTTTCCGACAATCAGACTGGCATATTATGTTTAAACACATCATAGGACAAGCAGGGTGCCTGGGTGAGGCCTACGGGAAGAGGTGTGGCGCCGCGGCTAGGGCGACTGACGCTGGAATCTGGGGCTCACGGTTCGATCCCCAGCACCGGCGGCAGGTCAGCCCAGCACCATGTGACTCTGGGCAATAGCTTGCTTAATCTTCCCGACGGCCCCCAGCGCCGGGATGCCTTCGGGTAGCTGTTCGCGCTTTACAAATACTGGATTTACATTTTTATTTTACGGGGCAATGCAGAGGGAGAAGAATATGGATTGGAAGGAGTAGTAAGAGAGAAAACACAATATTTTGTAAAATACCCAATATTTAGAGGACTTTCAAAACAGAGAGGGAACAAGTGTGGGTGCGATTTGATTTTGTCTGTGTTTATGTAAACATCCCTGGTGAAATCCGACTGACATCTCAAAATACCCGACTGAAATCACATGTTCCCAACTATTTATCAGAAAATACATTTATTAGGGGGAATTACACCCCAAACACCCCTTCCTCCCCTACCCCCCCCCCGAAGCTACGCCCCTGAGACTGGCATGTGTAGTAAACACCCTCTACCTTTAATGCTTGGTAATTATGAGCTAAAATGTTCAGGCTGTGGAGAAATCTGGCCATGGAAGAAACAAAAGGGACGTCTATGGCCTGCTTCATCTAAACAAAGCCCACCCTCTTATCCCAAAGTGCATCGTCTGAATCAAGGATAAGACGTCACCGGACATACTGGAGGATGGGGACATTCAAAAGAAACACATATGTATGCTCCCATGATCTTGTAGAAAGCATTAGCTGTATACATGATCACTGTCTTCTAAATGCGCAGCTCAGAGTAGCCATGACTGCCGAATGTGAAGGAGCCTATTGTCGAAGAGAAGCTACGTTACTATGGCAACTAACTTCATATTACAGACACGAAATGCACCACAGACACTGACAGGCCTGCACGGAAATCTGCCACAGACCTAACAGTGTGGTGCCTCTGAAAGGGCCAGGCCAAAGCCAATCACATGACAAGCACAACTGACACGTGACTGCGTCTCCCACAGTCCCGCGGGACATTCGGGAGCACCAGCCTGACAAGAATTCTGCACTGAGCCACCCCCCCCCCCTACCCGGGCAATGCACCTAATGTACACCAACACCAATACAGCAGGGAAACAGAAATAAGCAAGCAGGAAGAAGATTGGAGAAAAACACCGGGTGTAACAAATTGTTTAGACTTCTAATGCAGAACAACTCCAGGGCTTTGCAGGCAGCAAAAACACTGACTGCAGCAAGTACGCACTGCTCAGCTTATCTTGATGACTGTACAGTAAAACTCAATGACAGCCTACTAGTGGCATCAGTTTTCATAAATAATTGCTGGTCTTGCTTTTTCTCCAAAGCATACCCACGTTGCTAAGAAGCATTGCCCCTACCAAAATATGCAACCAAACGGGTGAAATATGTTTTCAGATTACTTTGTGCTTATGAGAAGGTTTCTTCAGCGTGAGACAGAATCAGTAATTTGATCAGTGTTTGTCTACAGTGTATTTTGTGATATAACTTGCACAATTTCGCATTGAAATTTGGTGAAAAAATATGAATAGGACATTTTTCGCTTCCTCTTTTAAATAAGGTTTCAAAATGGACATAAAAAGGGAAGAACACTAAAGGAAGTGAAAGCATGTAAGGCAATTGTCCCTCGTTGCTGTGTGCCAGTCAGGGGAGTAGTGCGCCTGTGGCATGGGTGAGGGCAACACTTCAGGCCACCCCCAATCCTTTAGCGGGCCCCCATTCAGCTTAAGGCCAATGAATATCTGTGAGAAAGGGGAGGCTCACGGGCCCCTGCTCACATTCGTCCGGGGATCCCCAAATGTTGCGTTATGCCACTGGTACCAGTCATCAGTCGCATCTTGCGCTGCTGCAAATGACGTCATGATGCTTTCAGCAGGTGAGATGCTGACTGACCGACCGGACCAGGCAACCAGCAAAACCTCCAACATCCAGAGTTGCTGTACTTGGGCAATGAAGACATGGCTTCCCTTCACCACCCATCCCTACTGTTCAAGGGGTATACAAATCCAGGTGGAATCGCACAAGGGACAACAACGATCACTGTGTGTAGAGAGCAAAATTAAATCCACCCTGTACTGCGTTCTTCAGTCGGAATTAAGACTAATTGCTTCCCCTCCCCCATCACCCACACACCTGCTCCAAGATCTCCTGGCTGAGACACCATTTATGGAGAAATCATGGCTGCATAATTAAGGCACAAACGAAAGGGATGGGCGTGTTTTCCCCATTTCCCCTTCTGCAACAAAAGATGTTCTTTTTGCCACCGATTTGCATTAGCTTTCTAAACTAATAACCGCTTTCTTTAACCTCTTCCGTGCCTTCTGCGTGTGCTGTCTTGCGTGTTTCGTTCAGGGCACTGATGGAATCAATGGCCTTCATAAGAACGCCATTGATGCCTTCCAAAGATGCATATGGACTAAAGCACGGGCGCCAAGAGCCCCTAGGTCTTTGGAAGTGACCAAGGGGGCAACCAGCGGCTTCATTTCTTCTCCCTGGCAGCCCCCTCGACTGCCACCGTTGGCTCAGCCGAGCCCCCCGCACATTGCCAAGCTTCAGTACCCTTGCACTGCGGAGGAGGCTTTTCAGCGCCTACAGGGTGATGCTGCAGATTTTCTGCACAGCCATCCTGAGCAAGAAAAGGAACAAGGGAGATGATGCGGGCTGGTGGCTACATTGTACGCTGTCAACCCAGAAGACCCGAGTTCTAATCCCGGTTTTCCCACTTGACTAGATTGTATAATGCCGGGATTACCCTTTATCTGCCTGCCCTTCAGTTACCGACCTGCCAAAACCGGGAGCACTTATTATTAACAGGCTGCCATCATCAGCATTCAGTGCTGCATAAAAAGACACCGCCAGCTACAGAAACGACTACACCATAAATCAATGCATTACAGAAATGGAAAAAAAACAGCTCTGGCCTTACCTCCTTTTTCTGTCTTCCCAGCAATGAAACGATGAACCCCAAATATATGTCTCAGCTAAAGGAGGGTGACACGGAAGATCTAAGGAAAAATAAAGACCAAAAAACTGTTTTACTGTCTGCACGTCTTTAGCCTCAGCCTCCCTCGAAAGAAGAGGAAACGATACCCTTTTCTTAACCAAAATGCCCAGCTGCCGCTAGCGCCGGAGGGAGCAGGCAAGCTCGTCGCTTTGCAGCAGGTCGCCTCTTCCCAGCGTAATGTCCTTTGTCTGGAGTCATGCGAAGCCCCCCGTCGCGGAGCACAAGGGGTTCGTAACAAGCTAATAGGCTGCCGCCGCAGCCCCGGGAACCCTACCCTTAAACAAGTGCTGCATAATGACTACCCCAGCCTGCCACCCAGAGGCTCCCAGCCTACCTCCGCGCCAGACGCTGTCTGCCAGCTTCCAGCCTCTGGATCTCCGAGCCAGGAAGCCGAGGACTGCGAATTAAAAAAACCGGTCCCTGCAGTGGCAAGAAAGAGAGCGAGCGAGCGAGAGAGAGAGAGGGAGAGGGGGTGGGGGACTCGCCAGCCATAGAATTTTCTAGAAGGAGCGCCCGCCGGTGAGCTCCGCCATCACTCCCGTACAAAGAGAGGCTGCGCCGTGCACTGCTTAAGCAGCTTGACGAGGGGCCGGTGGCGGCGAATGCCTGACAGGCATTTTAAGTGCGTGCAACCGGCCATGTCCCCAGGGAGCCGGGCCCTTGCTTAATCCCAGCTGTATCACCTGCCCCTTTCTTCGCTCCTGCCTGACACACACTTACTGCCCACTCACAGGACCCACTCAGACAAACGGGCGCAGGTGCAGGGTATCCTGGTACACTCAGGGCAGTTTCACTTATAGTCCACAAAAGTACCCGCATTCCCCGTGGGAAAAGAGGCGCTCCTGTCACTGGGCAGTTACTGAGCATTCAATGGTCAGTGCCCAGCTCTAATAGGTAGGCCTGGACCAGCCTGACTTTCTCTCAAGCACTATTGAACAAGCACTATCGACCCGAGGCAGGGGCATATCGCAAAGCCTTCCCATTCGCTCTTAGACCAGTTGGCCTTTAATTACAGTGATTTAAACCTGTCCCTTTCCATCTGTGCGATCTCATGTTTGCTGCCCACTCACGCTGCCCAGGCAGGCGCCCATTGACAGTCAAACAGGCTCAAACAATAGATAGCGCAACCTCCTCCTGGAAACCGAGATGCACCTGCCCCTGATCATTTACTACAGCCTTCAAAGAATGGGTCACACTCATAATCACATTAGCCTGACTTGCATTGACTGTCAAATGTTATTGGTCTTTAAGAGGCAAATTTGTTTAATACATTCTTCCCAATCACCCATGGACCTGTCGGCTGCACCCTAAATCCTGGCACTATGAACCATCCTCTTTCTCCATCCATGAGGGGCACACGTTTACTGCCTACTCTCATTTGTTTTCAGATTAGCAGGCTCAAACAAGAAATATTCAGCTTCCCTCAGGGCACAATATCACTCAGCACACAAACTTCCCATGCAAAATTAGGCACACATATCACTGGCCTGCTACTGGAGCATTTAAAGGCAGGGCTACTTCAATATGTGCAGGCCAGCCTGACTTGTAACTGGCTCTACCTCAGCCCTTCCAGAGAAGAAAATGCCTGGAATATCAAAAAACCTTTCTATTCGTCTGTTCCACAGCCGACCTCTGTTTTTTGTACATCAGTATTCCTGGTATAAAACCCTCAAAATACCAAGAGGCCGCATTTAGAAGTAGATGTTTCTTTTCTAGCCAATGTGCACTGCTATAAATATGCAAAATGAGCTTACGCCATTACTGCATCCTGTTTACTACTGCAGCATCTTTGAATTAAGTTTATAAAAATTGTGCCTCTGCAAACTTTTCCTGAGTTACACAGTTTGCCAGAAGACGAATCAGGACAGGCGAAGGACTCCATTTGAACATGAAAGTAGGAGTAGTCAAGAGAAAAAAAGTCAAACTACCGAAAAGTCCACAAAGGTAACTCAAGCCAATCAAATATTTGCTGAGTCATAAACACATTAAAACAGAAATGATCCAATTTGCTTAATCACGAAGTGTTCTAATTCTGAACAAAAGCAAAGGCCTATATTTAGTGAGTAAATTGATTTAGTATATGTTTAGCCATCAAATCTTTGTTATACCCGACAATCATGCTGACCATATCAAGGGCGCATATGAGAATAACACTGAAGAAATGAAATGTGAAGTGCTAATAGATTGTCAATACTGACCACTGATATTAATATAGCAATCAACGATAAAATATGCAATCCTCTGTGTGGCTCTTTTTGCCTGATGTAATCAATCCGTCACTTGTCCTCAAGTGCGTTATTGTTATTAATGGGTCACTGATACCCAATGTCAATGTGATTCAAATGAGAATGGGGAAATTTCACTTTGGTCCCACTAGATTGGCATTTTGCCCACACACAGTCTGTGCCCAACATGTATACGGTTTGCTACCGGGTATCTGTGCAGTCTTTGCATTAAATCTTTGTAAATTAGCGACAATATCCAATCTGTGTTAAGATGCAAGGACACATTTGTAGATGACGCACATTGCTCCAAGTAGATTTTCCTCATGAATCGGGTCTCTAGCGTACAAGGCGTGCACAGATTGCTAATGTCCCCTGGAACCTTGTGACTGAACATTACTTACAACTAATGAGAAGGGGGACCCCTGGCTAAATGGGGGCAGGTACGCAGGGGAAATAAGGAACACCAAAAATGCAAGAAATTACCTACCCCGTATTTTCAACACATGGCCCTTAACAAGGGTCTTAAGATTTATCCACTATCACTGGAGCAGATCAAGGAAAAAGGTGAATAATTACATCAAGTATTACAAATTTTGTAATAATTTTATTAATTGTATAATCATTTTGACAGTTTATAAAAACACATAATGATTGTCACAACAATTGATGATCAATAAGACAAAATTCAAGAAAATATATATACCGTCCCACACACCTACTTCAAACAAAACATTCATATCATCATACATTCCCAGGATTCATCATAAGGACTCACACATCATTCACACAACTTTAGAGGAAAAATATAAGATAAAAATTGTGCATAACAGCCACAAGATGGTCAGATGACAAAGAGAAATACAAGTCATCAAGGGGTAGGGATGAGAGTAATACAGCTGCCCCCACACGAATAACGCCAACGCGCGTTTCGGTGTGTTGCCCTAGCCGGGGCTACACCTTCATCAGGGCGGAGATGGACAATAAGGGGTGGGACAAGACACCTGCAAATATAAACGAAGGAAACATATATTTTTTTCATAAAACATTTTTTTATATGTCACCCAAACAATATTTTAAGTCAAATCAACAACAAATCCTTGATAAGCTCCAGGAAAGCTACAATGAAACTATATAATTAATATTACAACTGGAATAGAGAGCTAACACATGACAAATCAATAACATCAACATACACCAAAAGAGGCTTTTTATTCAACAGTCCATAAAGAGAATCCTCAAACAAATCAACCCACTCATCACCGTAAGACCAGAATAATGAATAAAAAGAGACATGATAAAAAACAAAATGTGGATACCAAAATAAAAAGAACCAACCACCCGAAGAAGAGACAAATAACAAACAATGAGTTAACAATCAAGGCCAAACCACCAAGTGAAAAGGGAGATTTATATGTACTATTAAACTGCCTACCCATATTTATGAAAGCCGAATGCGCCCAGTATAGTTTCTTAAAAATGAGGGCGTAGAAGAAAGAACCAGCAACGAAGGCTTCTCCAAAACGTTCTACAGGGGAAAAGCATAATAGATATACAACATACCTATTAGAATACCCTTACAAGAATGCCAACAGGGAACAACCCTGCAGATAATGGCCTATAGCATTAGTCTAAAGCGAACATAGGGAGACCTACCAAGATAAAAATAAAGAAAGTCACGGTGGGATTCTTCTTCCGTAAGACTCAAGGAGATCCTTTTCTAGATGCCAAACAAGGGATGATCTCATAAAGAGAGGCAGATCCAGCACATTTCAGCGATTCACAGAAATTGAAAGAAATCTTTTTTATATATATAAGTTGGTTCATACGCCGCGGATCTGGAAAACACAAAAAGGGGCACAAACATAACATCCTCCATCAAGCATCACCGCTACAACTAGTAGGCACCTGCTGACATCAGACATTTGTTCTGTTAGGATAACCCCAGGGTCTTCCGCATGAGTGTGACCACCCCTCTGGAGTAAGTAAAGTATGAAGAGAAATACAGATGGGTGCTCTGAATGCATACGAATATGGGGCTTTCTGAAGCTGAAAGGTGGGTCTCCTGCAGCAGAGCAATGTCAAGCCTATGCCTGTCCAGGTAAGCTAGTACCAGTCAAGCTTTATAGGGGTTGTTCAACCTGTACATATTCCAGCAAAGCTATTAGACCATAAGCGATATGGGTATTGAGCACAAGAATACTGATGTTTAAAGGTGCCATGTCTGGTGGATAAGCAAGTGATGAGAGACGGATGAAGGAACATGTTCATGTTGCCATTGCAATTGTGAAATAAAAAACACAAGAGGAAAGAAAACAACACTGTAACTGGCGCCTTCCCCTCCCCCACCCACACCAACCTCATTCATGAGCGAAGACCCAAACAACAGAGAACAACAAAAAACGACCCTGTAGAGTATCAGTCATTGATGTGGAATGTGTGATCCACATGCAGGGGCCTTGAGTAAGTCCATTACGGAATTGAAATGTACAATATACAGAGCCGATCCACATACCGCCGTGAGGGTTCCACTGTAGGACAAAGTGACTCAGGATACCCAGCCAATAGATGTGCATGCAACCTTAGCAGTACAATAAAGTACGGAATGACCAAACATTGGATTTAAAAGCATATCAAAGCACTATAGAATAATGTAAATACCAACAAACCAATTATTCGTTAACCCATTAATATTGGGTTTGCCATATGTCTGCTTGGGCTGACAGATGCAGAACTTGGCGTGCCTTTATGAGGGCTGGTTACAGCCTGGAGTATTTTATGGCACAAGCACGTAGTAACTTCTTGATGTCCTGAAATGATCTTATCACTGCATGAACCATAGGTGTGAAGTCAGGATAAAATGCAACAGGAGAGCCTACGTATTGGTGATCAGGGTAGCTCTATTTAGATGAACAACTTTGTCCCTATTTTGGTTCGCTATTATAGGCCTGGGTTCAGGCCTGGCTGGGGCTTTGGAGATAAAGAACGGCGAACACGTTCCATGATGAAGACTGATGAGAAGGAGCTATGGCCGAACAGTGACTAAAAAAGTTGTTCGACAAAGAGTCCCATATTGGCAATATCTGTAGATTACTCTCTTCCCAAAATGCGTACATTGTAATGCTGGGAGCACCGCTCCGAATCTTGCCTGCACCATCTACAGGTCCTAGATCAGCCAGTTGACAGTGGTAGCCATTTGTGGCCGTGATTCCTTCATGTCAGATAATCTACTGCAAAGCACCAGAAATGGAAGAGCACTAACCGGAGACCGACTGCGTGTCTAACGCTTTGCTGATAATGAAGAAAAAAACATGCAGACAAGAAAAAGACATGAATAAACCTTGAAACAACTGCTTAGAAATATAGCCTGTCAACAATCTTGAGTGTAAAAACAACAGTTGATGGACAGAATGCAGAACAATGTCATACATTCACCCCAGTACAGAGATCTGGGCCTAAATCCATCGTTTTTTTGCTCACCATGCCATTCCAGTTTGAATCCAGCCATATGCAAATCAGTCTTGACCCTGTGCCTCATGGGAACAGTCCAGCCCGAACTGCCAAGCCAGGTCCTCCCTGGACTGGAAACAAGCATCCTAGGACCGGTTTCGGGGTTTCACCCCTCTTCAGCCAGGATAGCTTGATTCCAGTGGCATGGAGAGCACGGGACCCATGTCTGGGCATACCCGTCCCACTCGGGTGACAAATGCAAAAACAACAGTTGATGGACAGAATGCAGAACAATGTCATACATTCACCCCAGTACAGAGATCTGGGCCTAAATCCATCGTTTCTTTGCTCACCATGCCATTCCAGTTTGAACCCAGCCATATGCAAATCAGTCTTGACCCTGTGCCTCATGGGAACAGTCCAGCCCGAACTGCCAAGCCAGGTCCTCCCTGGACTGGAAACAAGCATCCTAGGACCGGTTTCGGGGTTTCACCCTCTTCAGCCAGGATAGCTTGATTCCAGTGGCATGGAGAGCACGGGACCCACGTCTGGGCATACCCGTCCCACTCGGGGTGACAAATGCAAGAACAACAGTTGATGGACAGAATGCAGAACAATGTCATACATTCACCCCAGTACAGAGATCTGGGCCTAAATCCATCGTTTTTTTGCTCACCATGCCATTCCAGTTTGAACCCAGCCATATGCAAATCAGTCTTGACCCTGTGCCTCATGGGAACAGTCCAGCCCGAACTGCCAAGCCAGGTCCTCCCTGGACTGGAAACAAGCATCCTAGGACCGGTTTCGGGTTTCACCCCTCTTCAGCCAGGATAGCTTGATTCCAGTGGCATGGAGAGCACGGGACCCACGTCTGGGCATACCCGTCCCACTCGGGTGACAAATGCAAAAACAACAGTTGATGGACAGAATGCAGAACAATGTCATACATTCACCCCAGTACAGAGATCTGGGCCTAAATCCATCGTTTTTTTGCTCACCATGCCATTCCAGTTTGATTGAACAATCTTGAGTGTACCATACTGTCCCTTTAAATCCCAGGCCAAGATGTTAAACTTTTTGATTCGAAACTGAAAGTCCGAATAGCCTCCTATGTGGTACACCGAGAAGTGTTTTCTTCACTGGGTGGTGGAGAGAGGTCTGGCTGCACATGGAACATATTGTGATCTGACTTTACTGCCAGGGAGTCCGAGCATCGCCCTTTCTTGCATCCTCTGTTTTTGTTCCTGGGTGGTACAACGGAGCCGGCGGGCCTGTAACTTCTGGATCAGGCAAATGACCATCGTCCACACGCCGCTCGTGCGCCTGGCACGCTGCATGTACTGCGTACACGATACAGGTTTCATTTGTAACTTTGAACTCAGCGACGTTTGAGGACTGAGTGATCAATATATGAACTGCTGCAGCCAGCGCAGCGAGCCCCATTGAAGTAAAACTTTTTCAACTGTTAGTACCAGCCAGACAGCACTGCACAAGGGCAGTCAGAACAGTGCTGCACTCTGCCAAACTCGCAGCGCGCTCTCCAGCTACTTGCATGAGAGTGCTTCTCAGAGGGTGACGCTCTCATCTTGCTAGTCTGTCTCAGCACCAGGAGGTGTCAGGAGGCGCTATAAATGCGTGACTAAGCATTTTATTGCAGTTATGTGGACCACCACACTAAAATGCATTAGTCTAACGCCTGATGCATGGTAGTTGGCAGGGCTGTGGCAGCAGGACCCTGGAGCCAACTAGCGGGCTCACCGCCTCCAAGTAGTGAAGCTGGAGGGCCCACTCTGTCTGTGGCAGCCCCTCTGGCAGTAGCAGCTATACAGGACGATCAGACCCCATAAAGCACCAGCTGAAAAGCCGAGAGCAAACAGCAGGAAGCCGCAAGCGGTGAGACCACACCACACCCAGGCCAGCCGCTGACAGCAGAAGCGCAGCACTGACCGGCTCTGCCTGGGAGCAACAGCTGAGTTCAGCTCAATCGCTGGCCCCGCCGGGCCGCACCATCTCCACCGGCACAATCCACTCAAGGCGACGACAACCTCAGCTCGACTCACAACACGGGTTTCAACTCCCAAAACTTTACCACCCTGGTGGACCACAACCGCTAGAAATGCTGCTTTGTAAAGGCAGGCTTGCGAGGCTCAATGATTAAGCAGTGTAGTATTCTCATGTTATGCTGTAATGTTCCCTTTCACCTTGTTCCTAGCTGCTCAGCCAGTGTGAGTGTTCTGTGTAGAATGTTAGTGTGATTGACATGTATGGAATGCTTGGGTGCCTGGTGTGAGTGAGTCAGTTGGAAGATGGGCTGAGCAGCTAGGAGGCTGCTCCTGGTGGGGCTCACTGTAACTAATTCTTAAGGACTTAATAAACTACATGAAATACATCTCGGCCTCGTCTACTATGTCCCTTGTACACGTGGGACTAGCCCACTACAAGCAGCCACCTTGCTGCTCAGCTGTCTGGGGCCCCTTTGATCAATAATAACCATTACTTCAGATCTATCTCTAATATTTAAATTATTATGTAAGTAAATGCAACCATGATTTTTCTATCTCTAGCATGTCCTTGTGGCTAGTTCTCTGTGCTTCGGTACCCATCGCTCAGCAATCATCTGCATGCTTGTAACTTTCATGTCCTTGGTGTATTTGACCTATGACGCCTCAGGAATATTTTTTATTTCATTTATTTTTGAGATTGCAGAAGCAGTGAGCTGATTTTTCCCGGCTAGAAAGGCACGTCCGCTCTCCTGCACGTCAAAGTGTGAAGAGCTCTGTCAGCTTCTCACTTGGCACCCCAATGTGGCAAAAACACTTTGTCTAGTGAGATAGCCAAGAACAGCAGGGCTGTAAAAATACAGGAACAATTAAGGATTTATTAACTCTGTGTTCACAGCAAGGCAACTGATCCCTGTGCAGTACAGATACAAAGCTCAGTTTGTTGGGTGCCCGTTGTACAAATGTGTGTGTGTTTTAATAAATCTCTGCACAATCCACATTAAATTGTTGAGTCACTTTATTGAGAAGATCCCTGCGGTGTCACCTGGAGGCCAGTTGAGTCCCAGCTGACTTAAGCAGAACCCCACAGTGGAACAAGCATAGCATTCCAAGGCTGGGGGCATTCCAGTAATCTGAAGATCAAATGTTTGAATCTTAGCAGGGCAGCACTGATCATTTCAAGGAAAACTAAAAACAAACGTATCAGTGAACCGAGTATTCTCACAACAGGTATTTAAGCACCAACAAAAAATTTTGCTTGTGTTGTGTGTTATATAAATGACCAGTATTATTGCTGCACAATGTACACTGCACTTTTGAACTATTCGATACTGAATAAAAAGTGGTACCAATAACCACTCACTGTGAGATGCTTTCACATAGTTCACCTGACCCTGGTCAGTCTCACTGCTTTCATCAGATCTTCAATAAACTAGTCGGGCTTTCCCCACTCGCATAACCTTCAAATTAGGATATAAGAATGGTGGCATTCTTAAATCACTCGACTTAACTATTCAAAAGACGTTCAAGAAATTAGTTTTTTGAGTTGGAGGCCGTTCACGTGGTTGGTGGATGCATTCAGGTTACTGTTCTGCCGCTTGCTTCAGCGGAGCACCTCTCACACAAAGTAATAGGCTTATCATACTCCAGGAGCGTGAAGCACCATCAATGATGTTGGAAATGGCAAAAGTCAATACCAAGAGGTCTACGGTAGTACAACTATGAATGGAAGAGACAAGTATCAATAACGAAACGGCCTTAACAGCGTGGGCTGAGACACACCTGCCGTTTCCCCGCAAGCGGAACCAAGCTTGCCTTAACCAAGCATATGCCTTAACCATTCATACGTGTGGTTAAGGCAGTGCACAGTCTAGATGTCTGGATGGGTGGGGAGAGAAACAGTAAGTGTCGGGACAGAAAGCCCGACACAGACAGGTAAGAGGGGCTGGGTTTGGGAGGGGGAAGGGGAGTAGTTTTTAGGGGCGGGGTACTTTTTAGGGCTTAGTGTTGGAGTGGACTAGGGTTCGCTGAGATTAGGGCTCAGGGCCCATTTCAGTTTCATGCTTATAGGTGTTGGCAAAGTTTGGCTAGGTGAGTTTAGGGCTCAGGACCCATGTCAGTTTCATGCATATAGGAGTTGCCGAGGTTTGGCTCCGATTTGGTGTGTTTGGGGTAAAAGTTGTACCCCTTCCTGTGATTCATTCAAGATGGGGCTTGGTAAGGTAGTCAGGGACAAGTGAGACTTGTGTCTCTCCAAGTTTGAAAAGGATTAAGTGGAACTGGTAAAAAGCAGTTGTTTTTGAAGTGCCTGTGTCTAATGTTATCCAACGGGCCTGTTTTGGAGGTTCTGTAGAAATGCATTTGGGGTGGTTCTAGTTGCTCCAGGTGAAAGGGGCTTCTGTCACTGAATGCTAAAGGTGTCTATTGTATGTGTGAGTTTTGGGGATTTACCACGCATATTCCTTTAGCAAACATGCCCTTACAACGAAAATCGTTGTAAAGGCATGCGTGGTAAAGGAATGCGGAGTTAAGACGCATTTGTGGTTGCGACAGTGTTGTAGAGGCACGCGAGGTTCAGCCATGCGTGCCTCTGTCATACAACCATGTCAAATTCTTTAGGTACACATTTGAGACTCACTGCTGAGCTCCTGCTAAAGTTTTATCACTCTATTTGGTAATTTTGAGCAATCAGGCAACTTCTGAATCAAGTGAAAGCAAAGTCATCTCCTAGGAATGCTCTCAAATGTTTATGACTTCCTCTTGATAGTATGCCCTCCTACTGCTTCACAGTTGGTGGGAGGGCACCAGAGGGGTTCTGAGGCTGATACCTAGTTATATATCATTCTCAGTTAAAAATTCAAATGTCCTTTGGGTAATGCATCACTGGCTTATTTCCCATTACGGGCTCACTGTGCCACTGGATTTAAGCTAGCCTGGCTGATATAGGGTGATGCCCCAAAACCGGTCCCAGGATGCTTGTTTCCGGTCCAGGGAGGACCTGGCTTGGCAGTTCGGTCTAGACTGTTTCCATGAGGTACAGGGTCAAGACTGATTTGCATATGGCTGAGTCTAAACTGGGGTTGCATGGTGAGCAAAAGAACGATGGATTTAACCGAGATCTCTTGACTCGGGTTGAATATTTGATTTGCTCTGCATTCTGTCCATCATCTGTGTGTCTTTTGCACTCTCGTCCTAAGTGCGCCGGGTATGCCCAGACGTGGGACCCGGGCTCACTGTGATTTTTGATTTGATTTGAAATTTCTAGAGCGCAACAATCACCCTAAGGCATCAAGGTGCTAGAGACCAGCCGTCCAGAAGCAGGATGAAAAGGAAAAAGTAAATCCAGATAGATGCTAGACTGAGAAAAGCCAGGTCTTAAGAGCCTTTCTGAAAGGGAGCAGAAGAGGGATAGACCTGAGGGCAAGGGGGAGGGAGTTCCAAAGCTTGCTCGCGGCCACCGAGAATGCTCTGTCCCCCCACTTCCTCTTTTTGGTTCTTGGTACAACCAATTGCATTTGGAGCGAAGAACGCAAGGGTCTACTAGGGGAGTGCCAATTGAACATAGTCTTTAATCTTGACGGGTAGGGAGAATGCAGTGATTTATGAACCATACAGAGTGATTTGAAACAAATGCGTTTTTCAATAGGGAGCCAGTGCAGGGATTCTAGTCCCTTCCTGGCGGATTGTTTCCTGGGAATGTCCAGAACGAGTCTTGCCAGTGCATTCTGTAGCACCTGGAGCTTATACTGCATACTCTTATTGGCGACCAGGTATAATGCGTTGCAGTTGTCGAGTCTGGACATTACCACAGCCAGTGCTACCTGGATTAGAGCTGGTCGTGGGATAAGAGGGAATTTTTTTTTTAACATCCTTATGATCCTGGAGCATGTCGAGATGGTACGGTTAATTTGGATATTGAAATTGAGTTCAATATCCATCAGAACTCCAAGGTTCTTAGCCTTCTTGCTCGGGGCAGGACAGCATCCTAGGGATTGAGGCCAGCAGTTACTGTTCCACTTAGATGACCCTGATCCAAATATCATCACTTCAGTTTTCTCCCCATTGAGTTTCAAAAAGTTAGCAGACATCCTTTCTGCCACTTTAGTCATGCATCTGAGAATATTTTCTGACGTTGAGCAAGGACCTTTGGGGATAGTAACCATGATCTGTGTGTCATCTGCATATGACACCACCTCCAGTCCAAATGAGTGGATCACAGTTGCTAGGGGTGCCACATACAGATTAAAAAGAGTAGGGCTCAGAGACGATCCCTGCGGAACTCCACAGGGTAGAACATAGGAGTCTGAGTAGAAAGATTGTAATTTCACCCTTTGGGATCTCCCTGTTAGGATTGAGGACAGGAGGGCTAGTGCTTGCTGCGAGATACCAAGACTCTGGAGTCTGCCCTGCAGCAGAATAGGTGAAATGGTGTCAAATGCTGCTGACAGATCCCAGATTAACAGCACTACCCCCTGCCCTTCATCCAAAGAACGCCTGATGTAATCAGTGGCCGATATTAGAGCCGTTCGTGTCCCATGATGCTTCCTGAATCCAAACTGAGAAACATTGAGCCATGATTGTTGTTCTGCCGTTTCCATAAGCTGCTTATTAAGATGCAGCTCCAGGATTTTAGCTGGAGCTGGAAGCAAAGAAATGGGACGGTAGTTCTTACAATCCCCTGGATCTAAGTTTGTTTTTTTAGAAGCGGCTTAATGATGGCTTGTTTCCAACTATGTGGATAGATTCCGGATAGAATGATATTATTCATGAGTTTACAGAGCGGTTCTGCTATGGTGTTTGCAGCCATATGGAGATTTGCTGGTGGACGCGCCTCCATGGGTGAACCAGCATGCGTTCTCAAAAGATATTTTGCAACAAGTAGGGGCGAGAGATCAGAGAATTTAGAAAGACCTCTATTCTCGTTACAGGGCTCCAAGAGTGCCCCTTCAGTGAGGCTGTTATTTATTTATTTATTTAGAAAGTTTTGTATAGCGCGAACGTGACCCTCGAGGGTATCAGAGCGCTTTACATGGAGATAACACGATTAGCACTTGGTCTGATCAACATGCAAACATATGCGTGAGAGACAAACAAATCAACGATTAAGAATAGGCTAACAGTGGTTGGACTAGAATAAAGCCAGTACTAGGCCGGATAGTCTACATAAGAGTTTGCTATCTGAGTCTATTCAATGTCATCGATATGTTGACTTAGGGTAAGAACTTAGTCA
Source organism: Calotriton arnoldi (assembly GCA_963921515.1). Taxonomy (NCBI): domain Eukaryota; kingdom Metazoa; phylum Chordata; class Amphibia; order Caudata; family Salamandridae; genus Calotriton; species Calotriton arnoldi. The sequence continues at coordinate 787,617 of CAWUFW010006171.1, forward strand.
GTAGATAAGATTTGGCTTCTCTTCTGAAGGCGTAGGTGGAGGAAATTAGGCGAAGGTACGGCGGTAAAGAGTTCCATATCTTGGGAGCGACAGCCGAGAATGCTCTAGCCCCAGTTTTCTTTTTGTGGGTTCGTTGGGGTTTCAGCAACAAGGTGAGCGCACTTCATGAGGATCTGCTGCCCCCTGATTTTTCCAGCTTTTGGGCCAGGTAACTGGGGGTGTTGAAGTTTAATGCTTTGTGCGTCATGCAAGCAATTTTCAGTTGGATTCTTGCTTCATATGGTAGCCAATTTAAGGTTTTTAGGGCTGGTGAGATGTGTGCATTTCTTTTAGTTCCGAGGACAAGTCTTGCTGCTGCATTGAGAGAGGCTCTTAGTGGTGCTAGTTTGTATTTAGGTAAGCCACATAGTGTGGCACTACCGTAATCCAATCTGGGTAATACTAGGGCTTGGACCGCTTGTTTTAGATCTTCATGAGGCAGGTATGGTTTCAGTTTCCGCAGAATGCTCAGTTGGTAGTTTGCTCCTTTGGTGGCAGCACTAATGTGACCCTGCATATTTAGGTGTTTGTCTAATGTAATACCTAAGGATCTGGCAGAGTCTATGATGTGGGGCGAGCATTTGAGGGCTGTAAGATGATTCAGCCACAGATCAATCTTGAGGTTGTTATTTGGTGGAGAGATGAGAAGAAATTCCGTTTTTATCAGCGTTGAGTTTGAGTTGGTTAACCGTGAGCCAGAGGTGTGTATTTTGTAGGATGGAATTGAGGGATATAATGTCATCTGGAAAGGCAATTTTGAGATATAGCTGGGTGTCATCCGCATACATATGGTAGTGGATGTTAGTTGATTTTAGGAAGTTTGCTAGTGGTTCCAGGAATAAGTTAAAGAGAATGAGGGAGAGAGCGGATCCTTGAGGAACACCAAGAGTTATCGCTTGTGACTTAGATAGCGATTGATTCATTTTGACTCTTAAGGATCTGTTTTGGAGGAAAGAAGCGAACCATTGTAATACGGCCCCTGATAAGCCCATTCTTTGTTCCAGTAGTTTTAGTAGGGTGTCGTGTTTGACGGTGTCAAAGGCAGCAGATAAATCAAGCAATATTAGAAGGCATGATTCGTTCTTGTCCAGAATTTTTAGTATGTCATCTACAATATGAGTAAGGGCTGATTCTGTGCTGTGATCTTGACGGAAGCCTGATTGGAATTGATCGAGTAGTTGAAACTTTTCTATGTGATTGCAGAGTTGTTTCTGTACACATTTTTCTAAGAGCTTTGCCAGTGTGGGGATGTTGGAGATGGACCGGAAGTTGTTAGGGTCAGAGCAGTCTGCCATAGTTTTTTTTAGAATGGGTGTTACTTGACCGATTTTTAGGCAGTCTGGGACAGTGCCTTGGCATAGAGAGGCGTTTACAATCTTTGACCATAGTGGGAGGATACAGGTTTTGATCTCTTTGAATATGCTGGGAGGTAGATGGTCTGTGAAGTGGTTAGGTGGGTTTAAAGACGAGAGAATTTTGTAGATTTCCTGTTCGCTGATTGGGGAGAAGGCGTTCGAAGTGGTATTATTTTTGGAGGTGAGCCAGGGTGGTTCAATCCCTTCCGTAGATTGGGAGTTGTGAGATAGGTTGACTGGGAGGGCCGGAAGTAGTTCCTTCGCTAGTTGAAGTTCGTTCTCTATCTTTGTTGTTTTATCCTTGAAGAAGGTGGCTAGTTCTTCGCAATTTGGTAGGGTTCTGGGTCCGGAGTCTACGGGGTTTGATGTGTTACGTGATTGCTGTTTGACTATTTCAAACAGTTTTTTGGGCCTATTTCTGGCCTGGTCGAGTTGGGTTCTGATAAAATTAGCTTTCGCCTGTCTTATTCTTCAATTGTATGTGTTCCTCATTGATCTTAAGCGTTTTAGTGATTCCACTGATGGGGAGTCTTTCCACGCTCTTTCTGCCATTCTTAGATTGCGTCTTTCTGTGTTCAAGTTGTCATTAAACCATGGCTTTGAGTTTTTAATGGAGATGTTTTTCTGTTGTAGGGGTGCGATAGAGTCCATGACTTCTCGTATCGAAGTATTGTAGTAGTCTGTGAGGTCGTTGACATCCTCCATGTTGGTCTGTGGGATCAAGGTGTTGTTGCATAGAGTGGTTAGATTATTGTGGTTTATATTACTAAGATTCCTTTTCCACTGTTTGATTTTCTTCGGTTGGCCATTCATTGGGATCTCCTTTAAGTTGATGAGGAAGGTGATGCGATAATGGTCTGACCAATCACATGGGGTAATAGACTCTAAGGAGATATTGTCCGACTTAGAGATGATAAGGTCCAAAGTCTCTCCCTTGTTGTGTGTGGGACTGTCGCAGATTTGGGACATCTCATGGTTTAATAGGAAGGATTTTAAGCTATTCACTGAGGGGTCATTTAGGTCATTCCAGTGCAGATTAAAATCACCCAGGAAGATCTGGGGTCCTTGAAGATTAACATTTATTGTTAAGATTTCCATGATTTGTTCGATGAACTCCGGGTTATCACCCGGAGGGTGATAGAAGGCATGTAGATTACAAATGGCTTTGTTGTTGCAAGAGATATTGATGCTAAGATATTCACATGTTGTTAAATCTATTGTTTCCAATTGGCGTAATGATAAAGTATTGTGGTAGATGCATGCTATTCCACCACCCGTTTTCACTGGTCTGTCTAGTCGTATGATATTGTGACTAGGTGGGACTAGTAGATCTATGATGGGATGGGATGAGTTGTTTAACCATGTTTCCGTGAGGATAACTATATCGAACTAATGTGTGAGAATGAGGTCGTAGATATCTGCTGCATGTTTATTAGCTGATCTGCAGTTGAGGAGCATGCACTTTAGCTGTTTATTATTGTGATGAGAGGCCATTTGTGATAAAATGATTCGCTTAAGGTTGTTCTTGTTTATTCCTCTGTGATTGTGAATCAGTTCTCTGAAAGGGTTCACTTGGATGGATTGGATTTGATTTTCATCAGCCTTGCTCGTATTTATTCCAGACTTATAATATGGGAGGAGTTCATGGATCTCCTTGTTTGATAGGTCTTGCTTTGATCTCTTTGGTCTGGAATCATCGTTGGGGGAGAGTGTAGTTTGCGATCCCAGGTTGGCTGTATGAGTGGACTGGGGTGGGGTGATGTCTGTATGGGTGTTCTTTCTGGTTCTCTTGGGGCTTTTTGAGCTGCGAGAGGGCCAAAGATTGGCTGTGATGGAAGTAAGCCTCTGCATATCCTCTTTAAGGTGTTTTAGGCAACGATCGATCTCATTGAGTCGCATTACCCAGTACTCCGGTTTAAGGGTAGTGGTGGGTTGCGTCGCGAGATCTGATAATGATGTGTTGTTGTCAGGGGTGCCTTGTTGAGAGCAGGAGTCATTGTTAGCTGCGTATTTATGTTGTGTATATGTGTGAGGTTGATTGGATGAGATGAGAGGAAGCTTAGTACTGGAGGTAGTGGCAAAGTTAGACAATCTAGCTGATCTAAGGTTGATTTGGTGTGCGGCTGTGGGTTTGTGGAAATTATTGTTTCCTGTATGGGGGGTCAGTGAGGACATGATGGTAGAGCCCTCATTGGTGCGATCTGGTGAAGTAAGAGGGGGTGAGTGGGGGGGATGAAGTGCCAAGCAGTCGTGGACTAAGCTAGTTTTGTTGTTGGGGGGGTGAGCGGGGGAGTTGGTTGCAATATTCCTAGTAGCAATCTCAGTCATAGATTGGGAGGATGGTTCTGGAGGGTGGTGGTGGCCTCGTGGGTGGGTCGGCAATCCCCTGAGACCAGAGTGGAGTTGATTGAGTTGGGAGTGGCCATGTACGTTAAGGAGGATGAGGGTGTTCCATCATGCACGTTAGGGCGATTTTGGGTGGGGAGATTGGGCTTGTTGTAGATCCCCTTTTTTAGGATGTGGAAGATTTTGTCAATTATGGTTAGATTTTCATTCGAAGACTGAATTAGTATAATCCCATTATTGTAAATGGATATAGTAGCATTTGTTAGATGCCGGTGATTTAATGGACGCTCCAAGGTGTGGCTCAAAGCCGGTATAAATATCCATGATTTTAGTTTGAAAGAAGTTGGCCAGTTGGTCGCAGAATACTTGTGATGTTTCTGGTTCTGCTATGAGTTGGGAGGATGAAAGCTGTTGTACCAGCTTAAATAACTCTTTTGTGGATGATGTTTTCAATTTTGTAAGTGCAGTATTTAGATTTTTCTTCCACTAATGCACGTTTGTATTCCTTAATGCTAGCTTTGTATGACGATCTATCAGGTTCCTCTAAAGTTAATCTCCAGGCTCGCTTCAAGCGACGGCAGGCTTGTTTAAATAGTCTGAGTTTGTCATTATACCAGAGGGCCGAGGGCCGACATTTTTTTCGAGCATATAATTTCAAAGGTGCCAGTATGTTAGCTGCGGATTCTAACCATGTCGCAAAGGCATCAGCCCAAAGATTGGAATCCTCTTGAATTATGCAAGGAATATTATTTAGGGTGTTGGTTAAGGTGTCGATTGAAATACCTTTCCAGCTTCTAGTTTTACTAGGCGGGTGAGGGGATCTATAATCCACAGCTATAGCTGGGGGAAGGAAATCAAACAATACTGCACTATGATCGGACCAACAAATGGGTATGGTATTTTGGAAGGTAATTCTTAAGGCATTGGAGAAGATTCCATCCAATGTGTGTCCTGCTGTGTGAGTTGGGGCTGTTACTAGTTGAAGTAGACCGATGCCAGAAAGCATCTCTATAAGATCACTTGAGTCTTGGTTGTCCCTCTCCTCTAGATGAAAGTTAAAATCCCCTATGATAGTCAGAGAGTTCTCTGCTATAACTGGCTCTAAAAGCTGCTTAAGTTCTTGAAGGAAAGGCGGTCTGGGTCCTGGGGGTCTGTAGATCAATAGCCCTCCAAAAGTGCAAGTGGCTGAGAGAATAAGTTTGAAATTAGTGGCCTCACACATATGGATATTCAGGCCTGACTCAATGATGCATTTAAATTGAGATTTAAAAACAATCGCTAACCCCCCTGCCCATGCGTCCCACCCTATCTACCCTTTGGATAGAATAATTATCCGGGATAGCATCAATTAGGTCGGGTCCTGAGGCTGCATTAGCCCAGGTTTCAGTAATGAAGACCCAATCAGGTTCCAAGTCCTCTATAAGTGTCGCAAACTCAACTCTGTGTTTTATGAGGGAGCGAGCATTGAGCAGTAGCCCCTTGTATCCCTCCGTTTTACCTATGGTGGTGACCAATGGTTTTTTGAATTTTCCCTTTCTGTGAGCAATAGAAGTACTTGCACAGAGGGGCATGGAGTAGCCGCATGAAATGCAGGAGTGAAGTAAGTGATCCTGCCCACTCTCCAAGGGAAACATAACACATGTACCGTGATTATGACTCTCACCTTTCCTGATTTTTAATAGTGCTTCCGCAGAGTAGGAGATAGACTTAGGAACCTCTATACTAAAACGGCCATCATGCCGTGCGCTGTCCGGACGTGGACGGGCGCAGACGGCTTGCCTTTGGTGCACCAGCGGTGCGCCCGCTGCGCGTCCGCGTCCCCAGGTGTGTTAAATAGTGGTCCTAGCAGAAGCACTAGACCGCTACCTGTGTCCTGGCCCCTCCTTCCGGGGAAACCGAAAGTGTGCAATGCAAAATGGTGTCTGCCCCCCTCCGCATCAAACGAGCAAGGAACGCTCGGGGCGGAACGAGGAGGCAGCACTACCAATCACCCCCCGCAGCAGGAGCCCAGACAATAACAAGAGTAAGTGCAAAATGCGCAGTTTTAAAAACAATTAAAATATGCCCACAAATAAATTCACTGGATTCAAGCTAGCCTGGCTGATGAGGGGTGATGCCCGAAACCGGTCCCAGTATGCTTGTTTCTGGTCCAAGTTTGGCAATTCGGGCTTGACTGTTCCCATGAGGCACAGGGTCAAGACTGATTTGCATACGGTTGAGTCTAAACTGGGGTGGCATGGTGAGCAAAAGATTAGTGGATTTAACCCAGATCTCTTGACTAGGGGTGAATGTTTGATTTGCTCTGCATTCCGTCCATCATCTCTGTGTCTTTTGCTTTCTCGCCCTAAGTGCGCCGGGTATGCCCAGACCTGGGTCCCGGGTTCACTGTGCCACTGGATTTAAACTAGCCTGACTGATATGGGGTGATGCCCCGAAACCGGTCCCAGGATGCTTGTTTTCAGTCCAGGGCGGACCTGGCTTGGCAGTTCGGACTGGACTGTTCCCGTGAGGCACAGGGTCAAGACTGATTTGCATGTGGCTGGGTCTAAACTGGGGTGGCATGGTGAGCAAAAGAATGATGGATTCAACCCAGATCTCTTGACTGGGGCTGAATGTTTGATTTGCTCTGCATTCCATCCATCATCTGTGTGTCTTTTGCTCTCTCGTCCTAAGTGCGCCGGGTATGCCCATTCGTGGGTCCCGGGCTCAATCTGCCACTGGATTCAAGCTAGCCTGGCTGATGAGTGATGATGCCCGAAACCGGTCCCAGTATGCTTGTTTCTGGTCTAGGCAGGACCTGGTTTGGAAATTTGGGATGGACTGTTCCCATGAGGCACAGGGTCAAGACTGATTTGCATAAGGTTGAGTCTAAACTAGGGTGGCATGGTGAGCAAAAGATTAGTGGATTTAACCCAGATCTCTTGACTGGGGGTGAATGTTTGATTTGCTCTGCATTCTGTCCATCATCTGTGTGTCTTTTGCTTTCTCGCCCTAAGTGCGCAGGGTATGCCCAGACGTGGGTCCCGGGCTTACTGTGCCACTGGATTCAAGCTAGCCTGGCTGATGAGAGATGATGCCCCGAAACCGGTCCCAGAATGCTTGTTTCCGGTCCAGGGAGGACCTGGCTTGGCAGTTCGGGCTGGACTGTTCCCTTGAGGCACAGGGTCAAGACTGATTTGCATATGGCTGGGTCTAAACTGAGGTGGCATGGTGATCAAAAGAACAATGGATTTAACCCAGATCTCTTGACTGGGGGTGAATGTTTGATTAGCTCTGCATTCCGTCCGTCATCTGTGTGTCTTTTTCTTTCTCATCCTATGTGCATCGGGTATGCCCAGACGTGGGTCCTGGGCTCACTGTGCCACTGGATTCAAGCTAGCCTGGCTGATGAGAGGTGATGCCCCGAAACCGGTCCCAGGATGCTTGTTTCCGGTCCAGGGAGGACCTGGCTTGGCAGTTCGGGCTGTACCGTTCCCATGAGGCACAGGGTCAAGACTGATTTGCATATGGCTGGGTCTAAACTGAGGTGGCATGGTGAGCAAAAGAGTGATGGATTTAACCCAGATCTCTTGACTCAGGGGTGTAACAAACACCCCCACAGCCCCTGCGGTGCGGGGGGGGCCCCAGTCTTCAGTATGTGAAGGGGGCCCCCTCAGCTCATCTGTAGAGAGCTGTGAGAGAGAGGCTTGCTCTAAAGCAGCTGCAGTGTGCAGCCTGCTCTGAGCTCCTCGTGCTGACCCAGGACTGAAGAGAAACAAAGTAACAAGTTACATTGTTTCTCTTCAGTCAGAGCCAGGCCCAGAAAAGGGTCGGGGCCCTCAGAGAGAGAATTCTCCACAGGGCACTCACTGCTCCTCTGAGAAGGGACGAGGCAGCACAGAGCTGACAGGGGCAGGAGAAGGATTGCAGCTCCAGGAACAGGATCTGCTGGGACGCATTGGAAGGTAAACAAGCATTTGCAATGCAATTGGTCTTGCATTTCTGAGAGTTAGAGCTATTGACGTACGTTGTAAAGGACAATGTATTTTACCTATGCGTTTTCTGTTTGGAGTGGAGTGAATGTGTGTGGTGTCAAGTGGATATATATGGTTTGGATTGGAATTGTTAGTTGTGGAATTGTGTTGTGTGGATTGGATCTGTGTAGTGAAATAATGTGGCATGGTGTGCAGTGTAATTATGTGGATAGTAATTGTGTGGTATTGAGTGTACTGGAATTATGTGGAGTGGGATTGTGTGTCATGGAGTGGGATTGTGTGTCTTGGAGTGAGATTATCTGGAATGTTATTTTGTGTTGTGGAGTGGTATGTAGTGAGTTTTCTTATGTGGTGTGCTGTTAAATATTGTAGCATGATGTGGAATTTTGTGGTGTAGATTGGATGTATGTGGTGTGTTGTGTAATTGTGTAGTTGGTTTGAATTATGTAGTTTGTTGTTGAATTATGTGGTGTGGAATGGAAATGTTTAGAGTTGAATTTGTGTGACGTGGAAGTGTGCGCTGTTGAGTGAAAATTGTGTTGAGTGGTATTATGAGGCATGGTGTGAAGTGTAGTTATGTGGAATGTTGCTACGTGGCATAGACTGGATTTATGTGGAGTGTATTTATGCAATATGCAGTAGAGCATAATTATGTGGAGGTAAATTATGTGGTGCTGAGTGGTATTATGTGGAGTGTAATTATGTTGTGTGATGAATTGTGTGGGGATGAATTGTGGAATTGTGTGACGTGTGGAATTATGTGGCATGGTGTGGTATATAATTGTGCGGAGTGGAATTATGCAGCATGTTGCAGAGTTGTATTTTGTGGAGGGTAATTATGTGTTTTGGAGAGTGTAAATATGTTGTGTGAAGTATAATTATATAGGTTGAAGTGGAATTATGTGTAGTTGAATTGTGTTGTGTGGAGTGTAATTATGTGGTATGGAGTGGTATTAAGTTGTGTGGAATGTTATTATGTGATGTGGAATTATGTGGTATGGAGTGAAGTGGAAATCTGTGTTTTTTAATTTTTAGGATTGTTATTATGTGGTATGGAATGTTGTAGGGTTAAATTATTTATAGTTGAATTGTGTGGCATGGAATTATGAGATGTTCAAATGTGCTGTGTGTGGTAGAATTAGCATAGCTGTCAAGGTTTCAGATTGCTATGTGTGACATTTTCATAATTTTAGTGTAATTATGAGTGGCATTTCAACAACTATGAGTGACACTTTCTCGTGAGCAAAATCAAGCAATGAAGAGGAGGAAAACATATAAATATCAGAAATTACACCCATTTGAGCAACTAGAAACTCTAAGAAAGTCACTGAACTAAAGTGCCCTAAAAGCAGGCTACTGAAAACTGAGCAGAGTCAGACTGCGTGAATGTCACCCATTATTACAGTTAAATTATGAAAATGTCACACTTACCAATCTGAAACCTTGGCATCTAGAGTGAATCAGTGTGAAAATGTGCTCTAATTGAGGTGTATTTCTCTGCACCCTCATGGTGACCAGCCTGCCAGGTGTCTTTGCAAATTTGCAGGCGCCAAGCAGTTTTCCATCAGCTACATGTTATTGTAACTCTACAAAATAGGTACATAGGATGTTCTCTGCAGAAATCAGAGGTTTGCCTGCGCCAGGTTACACTTACTCCAGCACTTTAAAAGTGGCAGTTCATTCAAGGTCCAATCAGGCCTCCCATAATGTCTGGTTACTCTGTGTAGAAATGCTGCAAAGTTTTTTTTAAATGCTAATCTGTGGTCAGATTAAACCTTCCAAAAAAGAGCTGCTTTCATCTATGAGTAATCAGTCCGTTTCTGGGATGCTAAAATCACAGTAAGACCCAGTGACCAACCCTCTAGTGCCTCCTCAGTGATCTTTTGTCTGAGGCAGGGTGCAACTTGGATCTAACATGTTTTAAGACTATGTGGTCTAGACTGCCCTGGGCTGAAGTGTTTCGTCCATTTAGCCAGGAGTGTGAGAGGAGGGGAGATCCTAGCCTGAAGCAGTATTTCCAGTGGTGCCTCTGATGCTCCCAGACTAGAGTTAGGCCATAGCTCCCTGCACCACGGTAGGCACCTAGACCCTCGGCGCAATCAGCTTGTCTGCGGAGCAAGGTCTGTAGGTGCATTAATACAACACCTGCTGGACGGATGGGGACCTGAGGCCTCTTCTGTGTGTGTGTAAATTGGGCCTCACGGGCCTGCGACCAGCAGGCAGAGGGCCGAACTTGAGAGGCTGGATGAGGTAATATAGTAGACTGTTAGAGCATGCCTCTCGATGGACTCTAGTCAAAAGAGGAGCATTGAGGACCGCGGGAGGGCCAACAGGCGTTGGATGGCTGCGAGGTGACTGACCACAGTAACAAGTGGAACTACGAGAGATGACTGGAGGCGCTAACCCTCTGAGGAGCAATAATTCATGGCAGTAAGGGGAGGGGAGGTTATGTCTATGCACTCCGAGAGTGTATTGTGCGGTATCAATACAATGTCACCTGGGTACAGTGACGCTTTCGGAAACCATTGTCACGCATTTAGCAATTACTCAATGTAACACCCCTAATCAGTGTAGCTATATATCTATCTTGCATCTGAAGAAATCAACGCTCTGACACAGGTAAGAGTTACCAATACACCTAGGTCACAGGAGTTACGGGACCTTCACAATTAACGTTTTTGTTTTTCATTCCGGTATGTCTGCTGCTGAAAATAGCTATTAACGCCATGTGAAAGTTTCGAAGAAAACAAGTAGGAATCAGCCTGGAAACAGACTCCCGCATGTTATTCCTTTAATACTTACTCATCGTTATTTCCGTTCCCCCAACAACAAAACAGAAATGAAATTGGGCACTTCAGCGCTGTGGTGTCATCGTGTTGGACTCCTAGATCCCGGCTCCTCCATGCAGAGCGGCCGTTTTTGAACATTGCTCCCCGCAGGGAGGCGGAGGTTATCCTGGGTCACAACATCACCCACTCCAGAGCTCCGGTGCCCTTCTCAAGCCCCTAGCTCCCATCAGGAACCAGTCTTTGCAGATGTCGCACTCGAAGCGGCTGACATCGTAGGGCTGCCGGTGCATGCGTGCCTACAACAAATCCTCGCGAGACCTAACTTTATGGACACACTGCGGAAATACAGAAAAATGTTGTGGGCATAGAAAAGGGACATTCATTACAGGACTACCACACAGGCAGCTGTACTGCATAACGAAATTTACCGCATCGCGTTTAGGAGACAGGGGAAGCACCAGAAAACAGACGGTGGCCACATGGAAATAATACTACACCAGCATTGATTAGCAGCACTGGTACCCGAGGAGGCGCGATGCCTGCTATGTGTGATTTTGCATTTCAGTGCGGTGATGCGGATCACCACACTGAAATGCGTTAGTCTAATGCCAGATGCGTGGTACTTGGCAGAGCTGAGTTAGGTGGCGTGGATTTGGACAAGCTGTGCACGCCAAGGCTTTTATGTCATGGGGTATAAAGTGGACGTTTGTCTATTTTTCTTTGTAAAAATAATATGGGCTGTTTCTTTACCTTCGGGTACATTTCTGAACAATTTGTTAAGCTAAATTGTATTGTTGCATTGTGTGCGCATGCAGGGAAGAACGAGTGTCTGGCAGACATGCAAAAAATCATCCTACGTCTCAGTATTAACTTCCACACTTCTAAGCAGTAATTCCAATCCTAGAATGAGTTACCTGTTTGCTTTACAACGACAGTTAGTAAAACAAGTAAGTGCTTTGCGAGCCTGTATAAGTAGCAAAGGTTTTAAAGGGACTTGTTTTTGTACAAGGTATTGCTTTTCCCAGTTCACGGAAGGGATAAAAAACATCTCCAGATAATAATAGGGTTGACAGGATGGTGCGATAGCAGAATATTGATACCTGTGGATCTGGTGAGGACTGCGGGCAGCAAGTGCTTGATACACTATTTGCATAAGAAAATACTATATATTTTTTTCGTTATCCTCCATTAGTTATTAGTAAGGAAGGGGGAAGAGAAGCGTTCACCGACAGCATTCGGTTAGTCTTAGGGAGACAAAGAGAGCTGTGGTCTGTGGTAGATGCCGCCCAGAAGTCATAGGTATATGTATCAGGAGCTGCCATTGAAAGGAAGTGGAAATGCGCTTTAGATGTTGCCGGTATTGATGGCTACTGTGCGGTTGCAGACTTCGCTGGGCTGACAGTGGTGGGGAAATGCTACGTTGTCACTGTAGGTTTAATTACATGAATCGCGCATTCTCTCTGGTGTTTGTCCTTGGGGTACTTGCTGACTGGTGCTACACATGGGATCAGGTTTGCCTTTGACAGGAGGTATGGTTTAGTGGGGTACATAGTGTAAATTAATGTTGGTGTGAGGAAACAAAAATCTGACCCTTTGTACATTTAATATTATTGTGTGCATCATGCAGAGGATGAAAAGTAGCAGGAACGGCTTTGATGCCGTAGAGGCTAGCAGGAAGAACTGTTTTGGGGTGGTCAGTTGAAGAGATTGTTTAACATGTTTTAAACTACTACAGTGGCATTGGGGAGGGCAGCAGCTGAAAGGTTCTGTCTTTACTGGTAGGCAGTGGTTAGATGGGGACCGGCCATCAGTCTTTCTGTTGGTGGTGGACAGGGGAGCAGTGGGCGGCGGTCACGGGTTCACAGTGACATCCGAGGGGTGGTTTTAAAGGCGGGCGGAAATGCATAACTGCGGGTTTCGTAGGGGTGAGAGTAGAGTGTAATGGATGCGTTAGTAGCAGGCACGAAGGCAGTGGTCTGTGTTTGGATGTGGTCAACTGAGCGGGCTTCGCTTGAAGGTGGGTCATCAAGTAGGAGGATGTGTTTGGTGGGCCGGCTGGAGGCAGTGTTATGTAACTTTGCTGGAGGGCGCAGCAGCAGTATTTACTGATGTATGTAAATCGCCCGATGAAAGGACGGATGTGACCAATAGAGGAACCAGAATCCTTTTTTTATGGCTGGGGTGAGCCCCTGCAGTATGGCGGGTCGCTGGCCTGAGAGCTCTTGACTGACGCGGAGGATGGGGGGCCCCCTCCATGTACTTTGCAGGGGGGCCCCCTCAAGTTTCGTTACGCCACTGTCTTGACTGGGGGTGAATGTTTGATTTGCTCTGCATTACGTCCATCATCTGTGTGTGTTTTGCCAGTATTTTTGCAGGATTGGTGTTCTGGTGCTGCAACTAGCTCTAAAATCAGATTGAAGATCATCCAGGAGGTTATTACCACTAACAAATTGTTTCATTTGATTATTCACATAGCTATCAATATCTTTGCAGAAGAAACAGGGGCTGGACAAAAAGTATTATGGTCACATGAATGGAGAATGTTCAGCTCTCCATACTGGAACTTCCAGTTTGAAGTATTGCACTGTCTTCTAAAGTCAAATCACCAATAATAAAAAAATGTAGCAGCCACTAATCTGCCACTTAGCTCATCTGCTCGATATTTTGGGTGTGAATCTGTCTTTGTGACATAGTTGAGGCCTCACAGACATTCAGTTTTTGAGTTCCCTCCCTTGAGGGGCTTTTGAAACAGCATCATCAGTCTGGACTAGAAACTACCATGGGGAACTCTCACCCTCCAGTCATGCTTATTCGACAGCCCATCTATGTTTGTACAGGAGCACTGCAGCCAGTATCAGTGTCATGGACATGCCAGCTTTTCAGTTCAAGCGTACGGAAACAAGATGAACTACCTCAGCCTTTCCTTGCAGCCCCTCCTTGTTGCTTCTCTCTCAGATTGGGATAGGGATTTACTCATTATACTGAGTCATCAGTTTACATGCCAGTGGGGGCTCAGTCTCATCTTCCTCTCCTTTCTCAGTCACCACCAACATGGCCATGTAACCCTTAAGGGGTTTTAGGTTGTGTTAGACCTGGCTTGTCCAGCGAGTTTATCCCCAGACTTTTTGCTTTTTGGCCTTCTGTTTCTGACCTGTTTTTGTTGGTTTTATGACTCTGGGCACTTTACTACTCCTGATCAGTGCTAAAGTGCATATGCTTTCCCTGTAAATTGTTATTATGGATTGGTGATTCCATGATTGGCATATTTGATTTACTGGTAAGTCCCTAGTACAGTGCGCTGTGTGTGCCCAGGGCCTGTAAATCAAATTCTGCTAGTCAGCCTGCAGCACTGATTGTGTCACCCACATGAGCAGCCTGTAAATGTAACTCAGACCTGCCACTGCAGTGTCTGTGCACAGTTTGTCGACCTGGCAAGTGCACCCACTTGCCAAGCCCTAACCTTCCCTTTCTTAAAATGTGAGTCACCCCTAAGGTAGGCCCAAGGTACTCCTGTGGGCAGGGTGCAGTGTCTGTGAAAGGTAGGACATGCCCTGATGTGTGTGGCATGTACTGATGGTGAAATACTGCCGATTTCGTTTTTCACTATTGAGAGGCTACCTGTCCAAAAGGATAAAATGAGAGTTTATTTATAACATCTTATAAATATAACTTCCCATTCGGACAAGATAGAAAGATGGAGTTTAGTATGCCTAAATTCAGAATATAAAAATGCATCTTTTAGTAAAGATGATTTTTACATTGTGTGTTTGAAAATGCCACTTTTAGAAAGTGAGTATTTTCTTGCTTAGCCATCCTGTGTCCCTCTGCTGGTTTGTGGATTGACTGTCTGGCTTTGGAGTGACAGGGGCTGGGGATGTGCGTTCTCTCAGACAGCCACTGGGGGGGGGGGGTTGATATGTGTCCTACCTATCCTGAATGAGTCAGGGTTGGGCTGAATAGACCTGGGATGCACTTAGAGTAGGGGGAGGAGATTTCTTTCACACCTGAATGGGCCTGGTCTGCCTTGGAAAATGCTGTCTCCACCTCCTGCCGGGCAGCTGCACCAGAGAGGACAGAACTGGTTTTGGCTGGGCAAAGAGCTTCTCTGCCAATGGAGAACAAAGGAATGTGTGCTATAAAAAGTGGGGCCCAGACACCTGAACTTTAGATTACTTCTGGGATTCAAGAGGTACCTTTGCCAGTGAGAAGAGCTGGAGAAACTGAGGAGAAGTACTGGCCCTTTGCTGTGTACTGTCTGGGGTTGGCCTGCAGTGGCTGTTTCTGCCAAGGAAAGGACAAGGATTTTGCTGTGTGCTGTGTCCCCTGCTTGAGGAAGATCTCCAAGGGCTTGAAGTAGAGCTTGCCTCCTCTTCTGAAGTCTCAGGGACACAAAGACCTCACCCCCAGTTCCCCCTGAACTCCTTTTGCTGGGAGTTCTGACCTGCCAAGAGGTGCCTGCCAGTGTTCTGGGCCTCTGGAGGTTGTTTCTGGGGCTGGGAACTGCAAAAGACTAAAGAACTGTGAAAATCGACGCATCGCCTGGTTCCGAAGCATCGCAGTGGTGCGAGAAGAATTTCCGACGCATCGCTGCAGCTGAAGAATCGACGCAGCTCCTGTCAGCAGGTGAAGCTGTGTGACGAGCCCTGTGCACCGATCTCTGACATCCGAGATCTCCGCACCGACTCTGACGCAGGCCCTGGTGTGTAAGAACCGACGAATTGGGGTGACGCGGCCGGAATCATCGCAGCACATCCCGGATCTTCACGCATCGCATCGTCCCGGATCGTTACGCATCGCATCGAGGCGCAAGGTCTGTCGCATCGCTGGGGGACGCAGTAAGAAACTGACGCATCACCTCCCCACGCAGGAAGAAACCGCACATCACCTCCTCTCCGGTAAGGAACCAAAGCATCACCTCCCCCGGAGCAAGGAACCGACACATCACCTTCCCTGTGTGTAAGGAAACAACGCATCACCTTCCCTCCGACCCTTTCTGCTTGTGTTTTTGACGCATCCAAGGTACTTTGTGTTGAAAGTGTCGCATCCACCATTTTCTATGAACAGAACTATTTCTACCTTTTAAAAGTCATATTTTGATTACTGTATTGTAGAGTTTTGTTGTTTTGGTCTTGTTTGGTTTAGATAAAGATTACTTATTTTTCTAATCTGGTGTGGTGTCCATTTGTAGTGTTTTCACTGTCTTACTGTATGTGTGCACAAATGCTTTACACACTGCCTCTGAAATAAGCCTGTCTGCTTGTGCCAAGCTACCAAGGGGGTGAGCAGGGGTTATTTTAGAAGTGTATCCCCCTTACCCTGACTAGGAAGAAGGGTCCCTACTTGGACAAAGGTGCAAACCATTGCCAACTAGAGACCCCCATTTCTAACAGGTTGTAAATATAATCATCCCTATGGGGATGTCTAATTGATTCAAGGTCACTGAAGTATTTCACATCAATGGACTTGTCTAGCCCAGTGAATGGTCCTGAGTTTTACAGGCTGTACCATGAAGACCTAGGCCTTTGTGCTGCCGGTGTGTCACTTTTTTTGATGCACCGGTGACACAGTGTGCCTCCCCATATTTACAAGGCCACGTAAAGTCACCCTGCATGGGTTTTCTTGGCCTTGTAAATATGGCCCCGTTTAACGCATTTCTCTGCGCGAAAGGGGAGTTCATGGGTGTTGCTATGGGTGTTTCTACACAACATCTATGGAACCTGACACATTCCCAGATTTACACAGTTTTCTAAAGCTGGGAATATGTCATAATCCTACGCCTCCGGCATAGGAGTGGCGCAATGGGTAGAAATATTGTTATTTCTCCTTGGTTTTTCCTCTTTATGTGTGTGCTGCACTCTGCAGCACGCATAGAAAGAGGAAAATGCCATCAATGATTGTTTTTGTGCAGGAAGGTGTCCCTACCTGCACAAAAACAATCATCCCCGCAAAGCAGACACCCTTGCAATATGACGTGAGGGTGCGTGCACTGGCGCATGGCAGCCAATTGCACGCCAGCGCAGGGGAAAGCACACAGATATGTTGTATTGTTGGTAATACAACACTTCCCTGTGCTTTTAAAATGACGCAGCTCGGTGCAGCAAAATGGCTGGCGGTGCAGCACTGTGTCATTTTGTAGTAAATGAGGCCCTTAGTGTCTAGGCTGGTGCTCAATCAGGTGGACTTTCTAATCATATTGTTTGATCAGTTTCTGACTGGTCTCCATATTTTTATGAACCAACATCTCATACTAGTCTCTTGTGGGCATGAGGCTCAGCATATAGTCCACTATTTAATGCGTGGGCTTCCCGAGATTGTTTTACACCCTCTCCACATAAAATATATTTATTCATTCTTTGTCTGATGTCATCCAAGTGACTCAACAGTCTGTCTCTGGATCATTCCTGTTGGTCACGTCAAAGAAAGGCTGCCCTTTGCTGGCCATGCATTGGCTGATGGTATTTTATTTTTTACTCTGGAGCCCACTGATTTACTGGTCGTTGTATTAATATTGTGTATGGATTTGGTTGAAATTGTTTCACTTGTTCGTGCATTTCTCTATTACGACTTATTTTGATTATGTATTTGTATCTTAGCTATGCAATTTAGATTGCCTCATCGAATTCAAATTGTTGATATTTCTTGCTTTGATGCAGTCATTCACAAATGTAATTAGAATCTTTATGAGTTGCTAGGACACGCGTTTTCTATTTCAGACAGTTTAATTGTAGATAATAATGGGACGCGTAGAAAGGGTGTAAGGTCCCTTGACAAGACAAGAGTCCTCCGATCCCACACTCCATCACGGCTACCCGTCTACCCTTGAGCACAATACAAAAAGCGCAGAGTTCCCTTCGCTCTGTGTGTTTGCCTCCATCAAGCACTTACGACAATAGTGTAGTGTGTCTACCATTTCACCAGCGCACTAATCACGTGATAGAAATAGTGCAGTTCAATCCTTCTGGCTGAACTAAACGTGCAAGATAGAATTAGTGCAGTGCCTGGATTCTGTGTGTGTGTGGCTATAAAAAGCAGATGATACAACTACTGCAGTGTTTACAATCCATACACCTGGCTGCACTACTGCTGTGTCAACACTCCAGGTTCCTGACTGCACTAAGGTCATGAGTCAAATAGTGCAATGTTATTCTGTGGTCTGCTGCCTAAGCATAGGTAGAATGCATACAGGACAGCGATTACAAGCTGTGTGTGGGACTGCAGTTAGTGCAGGACACAAATACTGCAGGGTTAATAGCCTGCAGGCCTTCCTTCATCAAGCACATTGTTAGAAATGGGGGTCTCTAGTTGGCAGAGGTAGGTACCTTTGTCCAAATAGGGACCCTTGCTTCTAGTCGGGAAAGGGGGATACACACTCTAGATAACCCCTGCTCACCCCCTTGGTAGCTTGACACGAGCAGACAGGCTTATCCCAAAGGCAATGTGTAAAATATTTATACTCAAAACACACAGTAATACAGTGATAACACCACAAATGGACACCACACCAGTTTAGAAAAATAAAGTATCTTTAAATAAACTTAAAAAGACCAAAATGACACAAATCCAACATACAAGTATTAAGAACAAGCATTTGCAATGCAATCAGTCTCGCCTTTGGGACCTTATATGTATTTAGCTATGCAGCACATTAGCCTGGGTGCTGAAACATCTACTGTTCTTTAACATGGAGGGAAAGTAAGCACCAAACTGCGTGACACGCCAGGTATGGGAACACATGGAGAGAAATATTGCCTTTCAGTGGGAAATGGTATAGTCCAAAGCTCTGTTTTTAATATAAAATTAGGGCCTTCGGTGGTCATATCACTGAAAATACAAGATTTAAAAAAATATTATTGTCTACGGGTGCTCGTGGAAGACAATTTCTATGGACTGGAATCTAGAAAATGCTAAAGTGATTCTGGTATGTTACTGACCTCTGCTGGTCGTTTTCTATCAAGAAAGTTAAATAGAAGCAGTTGCCAGAAAAAGAAAAAAAAGAAAGTCTCCCAGCAGAAAGCAATTCTGGTATTTTACTGACCTCTGCTGGTCGTTTTCTATCAAGACAGTTAAATAGAGGCAGTTGAACGGCAAAAAAGTCCCTAGGCGGAAGCAGACAAGTCCTAGGGCTGATCTCCAGAGCCCACAAAGTACATACACATATAAGTATATACTGAAGTATATACTAAAGTATATACAAGAGGTCTTGAATGCTCGACCTAAAAATGACTTTCAAAAGGTTTTTAGCAACTGAGTCCATAGAAAACTATGGATGCGTGATTTCTTGCAATGTACCTGTCGTTGCGACCAAATTCACCAATCCAAACAGCCGCAGCAACAGTTTTGGGTTCTCACCCCTCATTTGCATCAACCATCTGAGGGGCCTGGTGTCTGTCTGAACCCGGAAAGTGAGTCCCAAACAAGTAGGGTCTTAGCTTCTTCAGCGCTCAGATCACAGCAAAAGCTTCTCTTTCAATTGCACTCCACCTCTGTTCCCTGGGAAGTAGCCTCCTACTAATGAAAGCTACGTGTTGGTCCAAGCCCTTGTCGTTCATTTGTGAGAGTACTGCTCCCACACCATGCTCTGAAGCATCTGTCTACACAACAAATTCTTGGGAGAAGTTGGGTGCCTTGAGCATGGGCGCCCTGCACATGGCAGATTTCAGGGTGTCAAAAGCGGTCTGACAGGCATCGGTCCAGATCACTTTCCTTGGCTGTTTCCTTGAAGTCAGCTCTGTCAAGGGGGCAACAATGGTGCCATATCCCTTGACAAACCGTCTGTAGTACCCGGTGAGTCCTAAGAAGGCTCTCACCTCCGTCTGGGTCTTGGGGGGCTCCCAAGCCAGAATGGTGTCGATCTTAGGTTGTAGGGGTGCCACCTGGCCGCTTCTTACCTGGTGCCCTAAGTACACCACAGAACCCTGCCCTATCTGGCACTTACTGGCCTTGATAGTGAGGCCTGCCTTCTGCAGAGCCTTCAACACTTCACTGAGGTGTTGCAAGTGTTCCTCCCAGCTGGAGCTGCACACGGCAATGTCATCCAGGTAAGCGGCGCTGAATTCCTCCAGCCCGGACAGTACCTGGTTGACCAGTCTCTGGAACGTGGCAGAGGCGATCTTCAACCCAAAGGGCATGACACGGAACTGGTAGTGCCCCTCTGGCATTGAAAACGCAGACCTCTCTCTTGCCCCATCAGTCAAGGCAATCTGCCAGTACCCAGACGTTAGATCAAATGTGCTAAGGTACCGGGCAGCTCCAAGCCGATCAATGAGCTCATTAGTTCTGATTATGGGGTGCGCGTCAGTCCTGGTGATGGCATTGAGCCCACGGTAGTCCACGCAGAACCGGAGTTAAGGAGTGGCACCGGGCGCAGCAGCTTTTGGAACCAAGACCACTGGGGTAGCCCAGGGGCTGCTGGAGGGCTCTATCACCCCCAACGCCAACATTTTGGAAACCTCTTCCTTAATGCTGGCCCTGACTGTGTCAGTTACCCTGTAAATTTTATGCTTCACAGGTAAACTGTCCCCAGTGTCCACATCATGTACGCACCAATTGGTGACTCCTGGAGTCAGGGGAACAGGGAGGCAAACTGTCCCAGCACCTGGCGACAGTCCCTCTGTTGCTCTGGGGTCAGGGTGGGAGAGAGGTTCACTCCATCCACTAACCCATCATGTTCCTTGGCTGACAGGAGGTCAGGAAGAGGCCCACTCTCCTCTTCCATTCCATCATATGTAGCCAGGAGCATTGTGACTTCAGACCTCTCAAAGTGAGGTTTGAGGCGGTTCACATGCAGGACCCGCAAAGGGTTCCTAGGAGTCTGCAAGTTAACCAGGTAGGTTACATCACTCTTGTGCTCCACCACCTCAAATAGACCAGTCCACCTGTCTTGGAGCGCACAAGGCTCCACTGGTGCCATCACCCACACTTTTTGGCCAGGCTGAAACTCAACCAGAGTGGTATTCTGGTCATACCATTGTTTCAACTCCTCCTGGCTGGCTTCCAGGTTCGCCTGAGTGAGTTTCCTGAAGCATTGAGTCTGGTTTCTGAAGGCCAGCATGTAGCTGAACACATCTTGGGGGGGTCTTACCAGGTGTTTTCTCCCAGCCCTCCTTCACCAGACTCAGAGGTCCTCTCACAGGGTGCCCATACAGCAATTCAAAGGGACTGAACCCTAAGGATTTCTGCGGTACCTACCTGTAGGCAAACAACAGGCATGGTAAAAAGACGTCCCACTTACGTCTCATGGGTTCTGCAAGACCCTTTATCATGCCTTTCAGGGTTCGGTTGAATCTCTCAATCAACCCATTCCCTTGGGGATGGTAAGGAGTGGTGAATTTGTACATTAGACCACACTCCTCCCACAGTGACTTCATATACCTGGAAATGAAGTTTGTACTACGGTCAGAGACCACCTCTCTGGGGAACCCCACACGGGTAAAGATCCCCATCAATGCACGGCTCACCACAGGGGCCGTTATTGTCCTGAGAGGGACAGCTTCCGGGTACTGGGTGGCATGGTCCACCAAGACCAAGATAAACTTGTTGCCTAAGGCTGTCTTGAGTTCCAGGGGCCCTACAATGTTGATGCCCACCCTCTCGAAAGGGGTGCTCACCACAAGAAAGGGTTGGAGGGGAGCCTTACACTTCCCTCCTGTCTTGCCACTTGCCTGGCAAGTCTGACAAGACCTACAATGTGTGCCAACGTTCCTCTGCATTTGGGGCCTGTAGAAGTGGGTGACAAGCCTGTGATAGGTCTTGTTGCACCCTAAATGTCCTGCCAAAGGCACGTCATGAGGCAGACCCAGTAGGAAGGTCCTGTAGCACGCAGGTACCACCAGCACACAGGCGGCCCCGGGCTCAGTGACCTTAGGCTCACTGTAAAGGAGACCATTCTCCCAATAAATCAAATGTGATCCGGACGGACCTCCTGCTGCCTGGTCTGCAGCCTGCTGCCGCAAACCAGCAAGAGTAGGGCATTCCATCTGCGCCTTGCAGAACTCCTCCCTGGAGGGACTTTCTTCCTGCTGCCAATGGGTCAGCTTAGGCAGGTCTCCCAGTTCATCCACTTGTTCCCCTGTAGGTTCTAGGGCATCCCCCTCAGGTTCTGCCTCCTCCTGGACCATGGGAACTTTGGGGGCTGATTTCCCACTCCCCCTGCCCTTCCTCTTTCTGGCAGGCACCTGGGCCACTCTTTCAGGCTCCAGGTCCTCGTGATCACCCTTACTGGCTGCCATTGACCGAGTGGTCACACAGGCCCACCCAGGCAGTCCTAACATCTTTAAATGAGCCTGGTGCTCCACCTCCTTCCAAGGGGAGCTCTCCAGGTCATTGCCAAGCAGACAGTCAACAGGCATGGATGGGCTTACAACGACCTACAAGGAACCTGAGACCCCCCCCCACTCAAAGGGAACCTGCGCCACCTTACACAGGCACTCAGAGTTATCTGCAGCAACTACAGGGTGAAGTACATCGGGGATGACCTGCTCTTCAGACACCCATTGACATCTGACAGATGTCACACTGGCTCTTGTGTCTCTCAGAGCCTCCACCTTCCTCCCATTGATAGTCACCTACTGCAGGTACTTTTTAGTGTTATCCGGCAGGCAGGTTTGCTGGACCATCTCTCTGTCTCCTAATGAGACAAAGGTAATCACAGCTGGCTCCCCACCCTCACTAGGAACCAACTCCACCCCAAGCACTACACTAACTAACTAACCCCGGTGACGGTGCACCAGTGTGTGCTGGTGGTGCCTCTGGGCACTTGGGATCCCTCTGAATGTGGCCCTCCTGACCACATGTATAACACCTGCGGGGACCCTGGTTGTTTGGCCTACCCTTAGGGGGCCATGGCTTCTTAGAACTGGGGGGCTGGGGATCCTTACCCTGGGAACTATTTTGGGGCCCTTTAGAGAACTCATTTTGGTTATCCTTGTCCCCCCCACTCTTCTGCTGGGGACCCTGCCCACCTTTGGCTGGGTTTCCCACAATTCCCTTGTGGACCCTGGTTCTCATCCAGCGGTCCGCCTCCTGAGCAAGCTGCCTGGGATCGGTCAACTTACTATACGTCAGATGCTGGCGCAGCTCTGGAACACACAGACTACTCAAGTGCTCCCAACCAATCAGATTGTACAACCCCTGGTAATCAGTTACCTTGCTGCCCTTTATCCAACCATCCAGTGCTCTGCAATACATGTTCACACACTCAACCCAAGTATGAGATTCAAATTTCTTGAAGGTCCTAAACTTTTCCCTGTACTGCTCAGGTGTGAGCCCATACCTGAGGCATAAAGCCTCCTTCATATTGGGGTAGGTCAGGGCACCCGCCTCCCCTAGAGGTGTCAGGGTGTCCCTCCCAGTGGCCTCAAAGTGCTTCCACAGGCCCGCCCCCCAATGCTTCTCAGTGACCTCATGCATACGCAGTGCAGCTTCATAAGATGCAAACCATGCATAAACATCCTCCCCCTTCTGGAAATTCTGTACTACATCCTTGGGTATGGAAACCTTGCCCCCTTTCCCCCTTGCACTGGCTGTGCGCTGCCACCATTTGTACTGGACTCCACTTGTTTGGCTTTAATGTCCAGTTCCCTCATGCTCAACTCATGGGCCAAGACCAACTTTTTTTCTTCCAAGGCAAGAGCATTCTTACTCTCCTCTGCCTTTAGTCTCATGACCTCCAACTCATGATCTCTGGCCCTGTGCCTTTCCTCTATTTCCTCTGGCACCCAATTTCTAGAAGAATGACTTCTGCCAGCCCTAGAGGCTGCTCTTCCTACAGGCGAATCCTGTGATCTGAAACCATTCTCTGGTGCACCCTCATCCGCACCTGCATCCCCTGTCTCCTCAGCTTGTCTGGCCTCCCCCCATGCCCCTAAGGCCTTCTGTAGCTCCTCTTTTCTAAAGTGGCTCTTCATGGGACAACCAAAGCTTTTGCAGAATTGCCTGAGTTGCTCTACCTTGTAACTGCTTAACAATTCAAAGTCAAACTCCAAATCTGCAACCTCACTTGCTGCTTTACCATTTAGAGACATGATGCGTGGATAACTCAAGGGTCAGGTCAAAAATAGAACAAAAAAATAAAACACAGTATGTGGTTGCATAGTGGTCTGCACTAAACTAGTGATGTACACCAATAACTTGGGGTCAAATACAAATACAAGTTCAAATCCTCACCGCTGACCACCAATGTAAGAAATGGGGGTCTCTAGTTGGCAGAGGTAGGTACCTTTGTCCAAATAGGGACCCTTGCTTCTAGTCAGGGAAAGGGGGATACACACTCTAGATAACCCCTGCTCACACCCTTGGTAGCTTGACACAAGCAGACAGGCTTCTCCCAAAGGCAATTTATAAAGTATTTGTACTCAAAACACACAGTAATACAGTGATAGCACCACAAATGGACACCACACCAGTTTAGAAAAATAAAGTATCTTTATCTAAACTTAACAAGACCAAAATGACAAAAATCCAACATACAAGTATTAAGAAAAATGACTTTCAAAAGGTTTTTAGCAACTTAGTCCATAGAAAACTATGGATGCATGATTTCTTGCAAAGTACCTGTCGTTGCGATAAAATTCACCAAGCCAAAGAGCCGCAGCGATGGGAAGCGTCGAAAAACAAAGAGATGCGTCGATTCCTGAGACCTTCGTGGATGCGACAGGTCCGCTGGGCACAGGGGAGAGGTGTGTCAGGTCCGGTCTGTAGGGGGAAGCGATGCGTCAATTCTGAGATGACTCCGATCCGCGGGTGATGTGTCGGGGAAATCTTGCCGCACAGGGACGATGTGTGGAAATCCGGGATGCGTTGGCGAACGATGCAGTGGCGCTGTGTCGATTTCTTCAGTCACGATCCCTCGATGCATCGATTCTTGCAGCAGTGACAGGTGCTGCATCGGTTTCAGCAGCAGCACGGTGATGCGTGGAGATTCTTCTCGCACCACGGCGTTGCGTTGGAAAACTGTCGCAAGAAGAGCGATGAGTCGATTTTCTAATTGTTGTGTTGCTTTTCCAGCTCCCAGCAGCAGAAACAACCTCCAGAGGCCCCACACAGTCACAGACACTTCTTGGCAGGTCAGAACTCCCAGCAAGGAAGTTCAGGGGAGCTGGGGGTGAAGCCTTTGTGTTCCTGAGACTTCAAAACAGGAGGCAAACTCTACTCAAGCCCTTGGAGACTTTCCTCAAGCAGGGGACACATCACACAGCAAAGTCCTTCTCCTTTCCTTGGCTGAAACAGCAACTGCAGGCCAACCCCAGACACACAGCAAGGGCAGTACTTCTCCTCAGTTTCTCCGGCTCTTCTCCTTGGCAAAGGTTCCTCTTGATTCCAGAAGTAGTCTAAAGTTCAGGGGTTTCATGTCTAATACTTATACCTCAAAATGTCTTTGTTCACTTTGTGCAGAGAAGCCCTGTGCTCAGTCAAAACCAGTTCTGTCCTCTCTGGTGCAGCTTCCTGGCAGGGGGTGGAGACAGCATTGTCCTTGGCAGACCGAGCCCTTTCAGGTAAAAGGAAATCTGCTCTGCCTACTCTAAATGCAGCCCAGGTCTATTCAGCCCAGCCCTGACTCATCAGGCTCTCTGGAGCCACTGCTCCTCCCCAGCCCCTGACACTCCAAACCCAGACAGTCAATCCACATCCTAGCAGAGGCACACTGGATGGCTAAGCAAGAAAATACCTACTTTCTAAAAATGGTATTTTCAAACACAGAATGTAAAAATCACCCTCACTAAAAGATGCATTTTAACATTCTGAGTTCAGGCATACTAAACTTTATTTTCCCATCTTGTTCCCAGGGGTAGTTATGTTTATAAGATTTTATAAGCAAACTCCCCATTCTATCCTATGGGAGCAGATAGCCTTTTAATAGTGAAAAACGAAATTGGCAGTAGTTCACTATCAGGACATGCCACACACATCAGGGCATGTCCTACCTTTCACATCCACTGCACCCTGCCCACAGGGGTACCTTGGGCCTACCTTAGGGGTGCCTGACATGTAAGAAAAGGGAAGGTTAGGGCCTGGCAAGTGGGTGCACTTGCCAGGTCGACATGGCAGTTTACAACTGCGCACAGACACTGCAGTGGCAGGCCTGACTTAACTTTTCAGAGCTACTCATGTGGGTGGCACAATCCAGGGGCGTAACACAGGCCCCCGCAGCGTCTGGGGTGCAGGGGGGCCCCCGAGCTGCAAGGGGCCTCCTCAGCACAGTACTCATGCCTGAGAGCTCCAGAATAAATCCGGAGTGGTGGCCCCTCCGTAAACATTGCAGGGGGGCCCCCTCAACTTTCGTTACGCTACTGGCACAATCAGTGCTGCAGGCCCACTAGTAGCATTTGATTTACCAGCCCTGGCACACTTAGTGCACTTTACTAGGGGCCTACCAGTAAATCAAATATGCCAATCAGGGAGAACCAATTGTAACAACAGTTTACACAGGGAGCACTTGCACTTTGACACTGATCAGCAGTGGCAAAGTGCCCAAAGCATCTAAGCCAGCAAAAAGAAATCCAGCACAGCATCAAAAATACAGGAGGTAGAGGCAAAAGTCAGGGGAAACCACACCAAAGATGCCAAGTCTAACAAACATGAAACAAACTCTGAAGAACTAACAGCCTATGATCCTGACTGCAGTAAGTGCAGCACACTAATACTGCAGAGTTAATAGCCTGCAGGCCTTGCTTCTTGGAGTACTTGAAACAAACTCTGAAGAACTAACAGCCTATGAACCTGACTGCACTAAGCAGGGTACTCCTCATCCGGTGTTTACAGGTGATGTGCCTGCCCACCAATGAAGCATCTTCCTACAGTTACAGGGCTCCTCTCAGTATGAATGTGTGTCCTTCTACACAGAGCACAGGATACAAATAATGCCATTTTCCTAGCCTTGCTTTGTAACTGTCTACAGAAAGCACATAGTTCGAAAACTGCCTGTTCCTCAGTGTGCCCTGCTAAGTTATTTGCATGCCACAAACATAGCAGTGTTTACAGTCTGGGTGTCTCCCTAACTACTCAAAGACAGTAAACAGCGCAATGTCTGAGGTCCGTGTGTCTAACTGTAGATTGTGTATCAATTGCATGTACACAGCTCTTACTACCCCCAACGAGGCGTGCCTGATAGAAACAAAGGACTGTTTACTGACGATTTACTTGGTCTATAGAAGGCTCACGGCACAGAAGAGACAGCTTTCACGGCTTGTTTGCCTGGTTCGGCTAAGCCCAGGATACCATGAACCTGTGATCAGTAGCCCCATGGCCAAATGCTCCTCCATCAAGGTTCTCAGCATTGACCACTGAGCCATCATTGGCACGGTCCAACCTTCATTCAAGTAAAGCTTCAACGAATCTCGCAGACTGGCAACCCTGCTGACCATCCCATTCAACATGAAGGCAGCATCAGTGCAACTTCCTTTTTACCGGTAGCAAAATTATAGAACTCCCTCCTGGCAGAGACACACCTCTTGGAATTCAGAAAGGTAGTGAAGACCTGGGTCTTCCAAACAGATTATAAAGGACTGCACCAATCAAATGCCACTACCAATTTCCCATGCAATCAGGGTATGGACAACAGACCATACCCACCGATGAAACAGAACAAATCCTCTTTCATGGGGATGGTAGGCATGATCACATGCACACGGTTACCGTGAAATGAGACAAACAAGTCGCTGCCTATTTCATTTAATACCAAAACCCTTCTCATGTAAGCTATGTACCTAGCAAACACCCTTCCAACCAGTCAACCCAATAGTAAATACCTTACAATATTCTAGCCCTTACTCCTCTTCAGTCCACTAGATACTCAAGCACAGTGGCAACTGAAAAGATGAAAGCATCACTCTGTTGATTATGCATAAGGGAAGTACAATGAAAACAGTTCAGTGTCCATTTTCCTGCCTAGACTAAGTATATGATGTAGACTATGTAGGTTTAGTCTGTTTGTCTTTTAGCACTAAGTAGATTAAATAGGCAGTTGAATGATTATGTCTGCCGTTCTAAGGTGCACATATGATGCATATACACACCCACACACGCGACCACACATCTCCTTCCATAAAGCAATGGGTTTACTTATCGACCTGGAAGATGCATAAGCAATCAGCGAAGCCTTCAGTCTTAACTCCTCAGACACCAATATCATTCAACAACAGCATGACCACAACTTCCTCTGGATAGTAAAGTGGGTTGATCCCATGCAACATGGCTTTGTGTCACAACGGGATACTATGCTTCACACTAATTTAGCAGTGTCAATTGTACAGGTACACGGTGCCTCTGCTGGGATGATCCTATTAGATTCCGAAAAAGGCATTTGACAGGGTCGCCTGGCAGTTAATATGGTGCCTTTTGAGCCTTATGGGTTTCTGTTCTTTGTTTATGAAAAGAATACAAGCTTTATGGAAAGATCTCACTGCTAACATGGTTTCCGTGCCACCCTGTCTGAAATACTCTCAATTCTGAGAGGTATCTGGCGGGGCTGTCCTCTCTCCCCTCAATTGTTTATTCCTTATTTTGAACCCTACATCAAAATGCTTAAACAGTTCGAAGCTATACCCCCGGTTGACCGCAGTGGTGCTACACACGAAATTCAAGCGTATGCTGATGATGTGGCAATCTTAACTTCTATCCTTTTGCAGCAATACTTGCTGCGATAGGATCGCAGGAGGCAAAGAAAGGCAAAGGGATTTGGGACACTATCTGGGAGCTCGCTCAATAGCAACAAGACCCATGTAAAATATAATAGGACATCACCTATTGATGATAGTTGAAATGTAACATCTGCCACTTATCTGGGGATTCAATCTCTACTAACATTACAGAAGTATTCCAAAACAATTATGTAGCATTATTTAATGCTATGATTAAGAGCTGAATGGACTTCCAATAGGGATCCAGGAGCGGTGTAACGTTATTAAAATGCTGACTCTAATAAAATGTTTATTTCTTTTTCAAGCTCTTTCTCATGCAATCCCGAATGTCTTTTAAAAAAAATAGAAAGTGTATCTCAATTTATTTGGCAATTTAAGAAACCAAGGGGAGTGTTGCAACGAAACCCAGGGGAGTGTTGCAACAAATGTAGGTGCAGAGACAGATTCTTGGTATTTGGGGTTCTTTAAACTCCAGCAGAAAGAGGCAAAGAAATCATGCATCCCTCGTCCGTTACACCGCTGCCCTGATCACCTCCTCTCCAGTTTGTCTCACATTCCAAGTCCATGTCATGGGCAACATTCTTTTGCCATGGAGAAGGAATGGAAGAAGAACTGTAGAGCAGAACACATCTCCCCCCATAAAATGGCAAATACACCATGCAAATCAAATCCTAAGGATGATAACTTCATAACAGCACAATAAAAGGGAAATTCGGAATTAACAGGGATAGTATGCTAATATTCAATGGATATGCACATTCAAATCTAGAAATATGAATAGGATAATAATGGAACATAAGTAAACGGCGTATGATGAATAACAGAAAGAAACTCACACTCAAGTAGTCAGTAAATAGTTCATAACAAATGTACATATAAAACAAAAGCTAAAAGAAACATTATAATACTCATAATAGTAATGATGAAAAAACATTAATCAGACACATGTAGATTTATCCTACAACATAATCCTTCAAATGAGTAGGACTTCTCCTGGTGCGAGTGCGTACCCACACCGCATACTTTTCAATTGAAATTGGTGTGCTCCCCAAAGCTCCAGGCTTATCCAGTTGCTGAACTCCAGTTCCATGCATACCTTTCTCCACACTCACATGTGGAGAGCTCGACTAAACCTGACATACCCCAAACTTCACCATTTTCCAACACAACTAAGTCAGAGTCGGCTCCTCCACAATGGCGGAGGAGCGTCGCCCCACTGGATCAGAGCCAGCAGGTGAAAAATAAAACAATGTGCTATAATCGTTTTAGTTTTCATTTGCCGGCTCTGAGCCCAGCGTGTGCAGGGAGAGGTGGGACCGGGGCCATGGGAGGGGAGGAGGACTGGTTTGTGCACTTAGAAGTGCGCATGTGTGTTTGTCCGGCTGTCTCAGGCCGGTCAAACACACATGCACACTTAGGTTTCTCCAACCAGGCTGTATTAAACAGCTAGGTTGGAGAAACAGCACAGACTCCCTGTCCTGAGCGGAGTGTCAAAGCAGCCAGCTCAGGCCAATCTCTGCGCTGCTCTCATAGCATGAGAGCAGTGGGGGGATTGCACAGAAAGTCTCTGCTGCTGTCCCAGTGTCTGCTGGGAGCAGGAAGCAGCAGAATACTGAGTCGCGAGGAGTGATGTGGCTGGCAGCTTCAGGTAAGTGTTTTTTTTAGTTATTAACCCCCCCAGGCTCCCCCGCACCTCCTCCATCCGCCCACTACCTCTTCATTGTGTCAGCCGCCACTTAACTAAGTTCTTCTTAAAACTAGCCACACTGAAAGGACCCATGAACTTGAATTCTCCTTTGGAAACCCAAAGGCTCCCTTCATGAATACTCTATCTCCTACACACCAGTCTTTACGTATCGCCGAACGTATGTTATCACAGCATTCCTTGTATTTCCTTTAATACAGCCTCTTTGGTTTGGTCAAGCATCACTCTCTCTCTTTTGCACTCCAACCACATTGGATTGAGTTTTGAACCAGCTATTCGCCCTCTCGGACATTGAAATGGGGATACCTTGTCAACACTGTGGGGAGCAGTGCAATGAGCCCAGAGTTTCTCCCTCAAGATCCTATTAAGAGAACTCCTTTTTTCCACCGCTACTTGAGTACAAGCCCTTACTAAATCATTAGTTTTTTCTACCAGTCGATTATCTTGTGGTGCATACAATGCAGTGCGATGATGTGCTGTGCATAAAATTGTACTATTGGGCATGTTTTTTCATAAGATTTTCCCAGATTACTGGTCTCTCATCAAACACGTGGACACTCAGGGATCTGTATAGCGATTTATCCCTAGCTGCAGCATTTTTGAACACGCATATTTAAAAAACAATCAGATTCAAAACAATGCATGTATACTATCAGATCTGGTCTGCCTTTTTGATTAAATTACAGCTCCCAAAATGTATTTCATATGTATCCTTGTGTTGTACTCCATCTTTTCCAAGCTTCTCCCATGAGGCACTCATGCAAGCTTGGTTCGTACGAAATGACAAATCATAGGACAAATATTCAACTCTTTTGACACATTATCTTCAGAATATTCTATTCCATGAAATGGGTTTTTAAGTAACTACTGATGCTAGGTAAATTCCCCATCAGTTTAGAACCAATTCCGTATATTAAAAACCTAATCTCCATTAAACATAGAGGAATTATAGGAAGGGCCTGTTGTCTGATACAAGAGAAATAGCCACATCATATACAACTGGCTTATTGATGGTCGTCAAGACTCGTTGAGTTAGTTAATAACAGAGATAGAACGGTCTACTGGTCGAAGCCATTAACACTTAAATATATCTCATCTTTAAATTCTTCACTGCAATTTTATGCAGGATATATACTGTACTAGGCTCCTCTGAACTAGTTCTGGGTAGGTTTGTGGGAATCGTTTTTGCAGCCATAAGTCTTGCTAGATTGCGAAATTATGGCTTTAGAAAAACCCATTGACTATGAGGGAATGGTGGTATCAATATATCGACCTATATGGTATGGAGCAAAAATGAAGGGGATCAACAGCATTTGAAAGCCATCTGGGCACCAATGATGTCTTTAATAAATACATTCTGATGAATATCCTTATGCCGGATGTAATGACTCGTAATGTTTACAAATGATAATGAGTTGTTTCTTCTATTTAATCTTATTCATTAGCAGCACCATGCCAATTGAGTATATATTGATATATGCTTTTGGTATTCTGTTTTTATATCCTCATAAAAATATAAAGAAAATGACCAGAACATAATGTCTGTACAATATCATCACAAGTTACATCGATCTATGGTCTGCGATGAGAACGCCAGAACTATTGGAAAGTTTCCAGAGTGC
Source organism: Calotriton arnoldi (assembly GCA_963921515.1). Classification (NCBI taxonomy): domain Eukaryota; kingdom Metazoa; phylum Chordata; class Amphibia; order Caudata; family Salamandridae; genus Calotriton; species Calotriton arnoldi. The sequence goes on from CAWUFW010006171.1 coordinate 819,083, forward strand.
CGAAAGTGTTGCCATGCCACATCAGTGACAGAATGATTTCTACACAAATGTTCACAAAAACATATAACATAACGTAACGTCACGTGAGGTAACGTAATGTAACATACAGGGATATCTTAAGGAATTCGGAGGCCCTGGGCCAAATGTATTTTGGGGGTCCCTGTTCGTGACAGCTTTATGATCCGATTTCAGCTTTTTCATGTCCTCTTCGGTCAGGTCAGTGACATGGCACAGGCACACTGTTGGTCCAAATTCTAAATGCATTTACATCTAATATTCAGTGATAGTGATGTGTGTTTTCAAAATTATAATTCAGCAGCAGCTCACTAATAATATTGCTAATAATCTTTGTGACCCTCTGCCATTTCTCATATGTGAGGTCCTGTTTTGTTCTAAAAGACACTGGGGCATATTAGCAAGACCCACGTTAAAATTATCGCCGTTTTAGCGGCAGGAAACTCCCGCTAAAACGGCGATAATGGGCTTGATAATATGCGTTATAGAATTCCAATAGAAGCCCAGGTTAGATGTGCAGGACATCTAACCTGGGCTTCTATTGGAATTCTATAACGCATATTAGCAAGCCCATTATCGCCGTTTTAGCGGCAGTTTCCTGCCGCTAAAACGGCGATAATTTTAACGTGGGTCTTGCTAATATGCCCCACAGTTTTTATGGCTGTCGCACGGTGCCGAAAAACAAATATTTATCTGTGAAATGTCTGTAATTGACTCCAATGCATCACCCACGTTAAAAATACATTAAAGGAAAACGGTACTCAAAACAAGCTGTTAAGAATTATTCAAGGTCATTAGGGCAAGGACAGAGCTGGCTCTATGGGGGGCCCCCTGAAAGGCTGGGGCCCTGGGCCCACTTTGCCCATGCCTTAAAACGTCTCTCCTAACATAACGTAATAGTGCAGCCTTCACAGTTAGTCTTAATTGTACTACGCACTTGGTACAAGTAGTGCAGTGTTTGCAGTTTCTATGTGCATCTGCCTACACTAAGGGTATGATGTTGACTGTGCAGTGTTTATAGTACATGTGTGCGCCTGCTGTAGTAACCACTTGACACCAGGATGGTTATATGCAGCGTTATGCTCAATTCAGGAAGGACCTCAAGACCTGGCTCTTCGAATGATCCTCCACCCAGTCCGACCAGCAGCCCCCCCCCCCAGTGCCTTGAGACCCTCACGGGTGAGTAGCCACGCTTTACAAGCCCCTGATTGCTTGACTGATTCTGAACCACAAGGCGTCCGTTCACAGCGATTCCAGCAGTAACTGAGAAGCCAGCCTCCCACCGGAAGGTAAGGAACCGTTCTATTCGGGAACATGAAGGCAACTCAAATGAACACAAGGTGAGCAATACAGGCAGAAGAAACATACAAATACGTATGATGAATACAACACCTGCCAACACTAAAAGATGATGCAAACTGTACTGATAACAATGTTAAGAAAAGAACCGATCGATTGCCTTTGTCAATGCTTATATCTTTGCTGTTTGTCTTCCCAACGTCGCCTTGCATGTGCTTTTTCACTTTCTCCGGGATATTCATTTTAGTCTTTTAGTCTCTTCTGTGAGGTAGTAATGTTGGCAGGTTGATTATAATGTATTTGCAATTTTAAAGACAAATCTTGGGTCCCATGGTAACGCCTTCTTGTACGGTTCAGATGTGTGCAGCATCCAGTGACAATAAAATACTGTACCAACAAAAGCATCCTTTCAAGGATACAAAGGAGAAAGACCGAGAATGAGAGCAGGGCGAGACGTAGAGAGGAGAATGTGTAAGAAGGAAAGTGAGAAACATTGCTGTACAGTAGAATGAGCAACACTGAATACAGAGAGATGAGAGATGTGTAAAAGAGGGGGAGGAACTTAAGACAAGGGGAGATATGTTGCAGGGGCAGAGGAAGGATGGGTGGGAGGAAGGAGGGATGGATGGAGGCAAGCAGGGAGGAAATAAGAAGTGAAGCAAGGGAGTAAGGAACAGTCAGGAAGCAATGAAGGGAGGAAGAAATGTAGGATGAGAAAGAAGGAACGGAAGAAGCAGAGACTGTGGAAAGGGAAGACGGAAGGAAGGGGTTGTGAAATATGGATGAGATTAAGGAAGGAAAGAATGACGGGGAGAAGGCAAAATGTACTTGAATAAGGAAGCAAGGAGCAAGTAAGCGAAAGAGAAAGTAATGGAGAGAAGAAAGACGTGATGGTATGGAGGAAGGCTGGAAAGAGCGGTAGAGAACATGCAAGGGTGGAAAGGAAAGAAATGAGAAAGGAAAGAAAGAAAAGAAGTAAGAAGAGAAATAAAAAGAAAGAAAGAAAGAAAGAAAGAAAGAAAGAAAGGAGTAAAACAAATTTCATATGAAACGAGGAAGAAAACAAGGAAGGGTAAAATGAGGGAGGGAGGAAGGACAGACGGGGTAGAGAACAAGTAGGTGAGAGAAAGGAAGGGAATAAAGGAGATATGATGGAAGGGGAGCCTGACTTGTATATTAGGCCCAGCAAGTGATCATCTCTCTGGATGCATGTTTTATTGACATCACAAAGACCTTTCATTCAGTATCCCAGGCTTCATTAGGGGCAAAGATTGAACTGCTGAGTATTGACCCCGGACGGGGAAATGTGATCAAGTTACTATTTTCCAATACGGGAACAGGGAACTCTACCCCCTAAACAGAGCGAATACCTTGTTGTAACAGTTCTGGGTAGTGGTCAGACGAGTTTCGGATTTCCATTTTCCTAAAGTACACCATGGATGTCCCCGGGGGCCTCGCTCTACAACTTGAGAGTATACTGGAATTAGGGGCCTCTGAAAAAGAGAACATGCAGGTAACCTTATGGACAAAAGAAAACAAAGCATTTGCAAAGCTAGTCGGTCTGTCTTTGGCAGCAGTGCTACTGGCTTTGCAAGTGCTTGTTTCCTTTGATATAGTTTTTTTGTTTACCGTTCCAAGAAACCAACGCATTTGGCTTCTTAGAATGGTATACTAAGATGCTACATGCATGTGGACTCTTGTGTGACATTTTAGTAATCAAAAACTATTCTGTGATGGCTCTCCATGTGTGTGCAAGCAGGCGCACAAGCAGGTGGCCGTATTTGAATGTTTCTGTTATAAGGTAGAACAAAACAGATTTCACTATGGCTGCTTCTTGCATCTGTACACATTCAGCACAAGCGCACACACGAGTAGCCATCTTGGAAGGGTTTTTAATAAGTAAAACATTCAAGGATGGCCACCCGTCCATGTGCACGCTTGCACACTTATGCACATGCACAGACAGCCATCTTGGAATGGATTTATAGCAAGGAGCAGTGAGGGCCTGGTAGTAGTGTCTTGGTTGAAGAGCTGAGCTCTCGCAGAAGCGAAATAAAAGGTAAATAAAAGTTTACAAAAGGGATATAGATTTTTTTTAAAATAAATGAAACACACAGATGGGGGCTGCATTTGTTCGTAATAGGGACGAGCAAAATGCCATCACTCACAACGATGGGAGCCAATTGTTGAAGTGGGTTGACCCTTTGCCCATTCTGTGGTGATCAGAAGCAAAATGAAAATCACACAACACAAGACTAATGGATGAAGAGGGCTGACTGAAAGCTCCTCTATATAAGGGTGTCTGTATATGTATGCATTTTTTTAATAATTATTTTGGAATAACAAAAACTATTCGCTGCACAGCCCATTAGTGACTTTTCTCCTTACAGTTGCAAAGACACCAGCCTAAAATGACATACCTAAGTAAGGTAGAGTTCTTATGCTTGACTTGGAGATGCCGTCAACTTCATGTCATAAGAATGAAGGTGCGCGGAAGAGGTTACCTCTTGTTGAATGTACTAGCCGTTTTGATGGTGTTGGTTTGAAGATTGTGGGCATATTCCTTTGAATTGACCGGGAGTTCGCATAGCATATGTCTTATTTAATCATTTGCTTAAATGTAATTTATGCGTGTTAAGATGCACAGAAATGCGTATAATATGGGTTTCATTGACATTTGTCAGGTTCTGTGAAACTTCTAAAATTGAATGTAGGCATGTGACTTGAATAAACTTGTGAATGAAGTCCAGGTTTCTTTTTTCTATTTTTTTAAATTATAACTTACTGATGTACTGAGAAAAGTTTTATGTAAATAGAAGCAGATTTTCTATCATTGTCTTTTACTGTAATGCTTTTCAGCTGTGTAATAAAACAAATAAAATGAACTGGTCAGAAAGAATGGAAGCAGAAGGAGAAGGAAGTGCGGAAAGAAAGAAGGAAAGCTATAAGGAGGAATACTAGATAGAAGTAAATGGGGGCGGTCAATGGAAGGAAGAAAATAAGAGAAATGGAGGAGGTAGAAAGCAAGGTAGGAAGGAGGGGGAGAGAGAACGAAAAAAGTTAAAAAGAAGAGAAGAAGGATGGTGATGGGGGACTGTAAAGAGAATAGGGAAGAAGGATGTAAGAAAAGAAGAATATAGAAGATTGTGGGCATATTCCTTTGAAATGACCGGGATATCGTACAGCATATGTTTTATTTAATCATCTGCTTAAAATGTTAATTATGCATGTTATGATGCACAGAAATGTGTATAACACGGGTTTCATTGACATTTGTCAGGTTCTGTGGAAGTTCTAAAATTGAATGTAGGCATGTGATTTGAATAAACTTGTGAATGAAGTACAGGTTTCTTTTTTTTCAATTTTTTAAAATAATAACTTACTGATCTAATGTGAAAAGTTTTATGTAAATAGAAGCAGATTTTCTATCATTGTCTTTTACTTTAATGCTTTTCAGCTGTGTAATAAAACAAATAAAATGAACTGGTCAGAAAGAATGGAAGCGGAAGGAGAAGGAAGTGAGGAAAGGAAGAAGGAAAGCTATAAAGAGTAGTACTAGATAGAAGTAAAGGGGGCAGGTCAAGAGAAGGAAGACAATGTGGAAAATGTAGAAGGTAGAAAGCAAGTTAAGAAGAAGGGGGAGAGAGAACAAAAAAAGTTAAAAAGAAGAGAAGAAGGATGGTGAAGAGGGACTGTAAAGAGAATAGGGAAGAAGGATGTAAGAAAAGAAGAATATAGAAGGGAAGGAAAAATTAAAGAATGAATAAGCAAAGGATGGATGGAAAGAAAGGATAGTTTGAAGGAAGAGAGAAGTAGAGATAGAGTAAAGGGGAGAACAAAGGAAGCAGGGTAAGAAAGAGGGGAGGGTAAGAAAGAAGGTAGACAAAAGGGGATGGAGGCAGGAGGAAATAAAGGAAGGGACAAGCAAAGGAAGAAAGAAAAGGGAGTAAGGAAAGAAGCAAAAGAAAGAAAGGGAAGAACCTTATCAAAGGCATTAGTTAAGGGGGTGCATATAGAAAATGAAACAAAAATTAGAAAGAAAGTACGAGAGAAAGAACAACAACGACTGAAAGAGAATGAAAGAAATATATAACGAATTGGCCTGCTGTAGCTGTATTGTAATTATTTATACATGGGTTGACGACCTTCCTCTTTCTGAAAGCTCATCATTATTAAGTGGAAGCGAATAATTACTCCACAAATCCCCCAAATTAGCATTTTGTTTATACAACAATTTTTACTGTTGGCATTCCCTTCAAGGGTTTTTTGCATCATTTTTGTTGTGAGGTTAATGCCAGCAATTTATTCTTAAACATGCAGCTGTCTTCTCTGAACCCTTTTGTCCCCAACTCCAGCTTATTCTCTTGCAGACAGCGCATGCTTTGCATCTGAATCGAAGACCTTGTCTTCATAAAAGACGCTTTGCCTTTGGCTTAGGATGCACAAAGAGGTTTGTAAAAGCTGCTTTGCCATTGGTTGTGCGGATGCCAGTATTTACAAATTCTGCTTTCCTTTTTGGATCAGCCTTAAAAGTGGTTGGAGCTGCACTGCCATTGATTATGCCAAACATGCTCTTGTAAATATTGCTTTGCGAGGAGACCCGGCGGTTACATGGATTACTTCTTCACAACGTAATCCACGTTTTGCTTTCATTACAGGTTTTGTGACCTATCTCCCTCAGGGGCATATTAACAACGGCCAGCGATAATTATCGCTGGCCGTGCTTAGCGATAATTATATTATCGCCGCCTATCTCTGGTATTTATCGCCCTGGTAGCGCGTTATTAACAACGCGTTACTCCAGGGCGATAAAGATTCCAGCGATAGCGAGGTTATCGCCCTTTTGCAGGGAACATCGCTGGTTTTCCAGCGATGTTCCCTTCAAACGGCGATAACCTTGCTGATACGACCCTGTGGTCGTATCAGCAGAATCCATCTCCTATGTCTAACATAGTTAAGTCAGGATTATAGCAGACGTTAGATTTTGGCGAAAACGGCCGTTTTCGCCAAAATTTTACGTCTGCTATAATCCTGTGGGCTGCCTTGTAAATATCGCGATGTGCACATCGGCGATATTTGCAACGTAGCCCATCCGGGTACGCCTAGTAACGCCCACTTTGCATCTTATTAGAGATGCAAAGATGGGCGTTGGGGAAAGAGCGATAGTGCAAGGATTCACGCGATAGCGTGACCTTGCTGATTAGGCGATAAGATTATCGCCGCTTTTCGTCCGAAAACGGACGCTAAAGCGGCGATAATTGTTTACCGCCTCGTTGTTAATATGCCCCTCAGTCTGTTATTGTTTTCTTGAGTACAATCCTCAATGTTGCCATTTTCTTGATTTCCATCAATTTACACTAGAATATTAGCTACGTGCCAGTTCTTTCGGTCTGTTTTCAATGTCTTACTTTTTCCAGCCCCGAAATACCATTTGCTGCAGGGTAAACCAAGAGATTTCGGGCAGGTAGAGGTTGAGGGTTTGGTGTACGGTCAATTACAAGTATATAATTGCGAGAAAGCGGCCAATTTCTTAAGGTACAGTGCAACATCTGTTCCCAAAAGCACTTTTCTAGATTGCTATGCAAGTTGAGACGTACAAGACGTTTTTTTCTGAAATATTTTCTGTATCAGCAATGTTCACTGTCGAATTTTACTTTGTATGATCTTCCCCAGTTCTTTATTCTGATGAAATCCTTCTTTTTAGTGTGGTCGCATGTCTTTTTACTATAGACATCCATTATTTTGACTATTTTAACTGCTGAACTGGCACAACAACTAGTTTTCGGTTTAAAGGTGTAGGCAATTTACTCTCTAAGTTGTGATCGATAATTCAAGGGAGAGCGGCCTGAGTCTTGACATAAGTCTGGGTCTGTGCTACTACAAAGTTAAGCAATCTAGCGCCCAGAAAGTAAAAGCAAGTTTCTGGGAGGAATCCTGCACTTACATTTCTCTCAGAGAGAGTGTGAAGTATTTTAGCTGCACTGCATTAAAACAAAGAAATAAATTGGATAAAATGCCCAAGCAATTAAATAGAAAGAAAGTAAATGTAATACATAAAACAAAGCAAACGTTGCTTAAGGTGATCAGGATTTACATTAAAAAAAGCAAAAGCATTCCTACTAACCAATGATACTCTCAAACGTCATTGTTACTCTATGGGGTGGGTGGGACAAATTCCTACATGCCTTTTCATATGGACTGCAATGAAATGAGGGTTTGGTAAAGCCTAGTGGTTTATCCAGATTTTTACATTTTTACTTAGAGATTCATTTTAGAACAGGAAGATGTTCCACTATGCCACAACCGAGGTTCTCCCACCTTAATTGGTGGTGGGGAACTACTAATTTGCTAATGATAGAGTCTTAACTCGCGCTGCTATCAGAAACCAGAGGACTGTCTGGTCAATGGAAGAGAAGCTCAGGCCTGCTCAGCTGGCAGGGCTCCCTAAGTCCACCTTGTGCTTGCCCATTCTATTCAAGTGCCACCCTCTCCTCATCAAAGAGAAACCCCCCTGTAGGGATTGAGGTGTGAGTGTGTCTATGGGAAGGCTTACTTCAAATATACTTACCCAAGGAAGAGTTACAGAAGGCCCTGCCAAACCCTTGTGTAGGTCAGCGGCCCAAACTTCACCCTTTCCCTAACACCTACCTGTTAGCGCCTCCAATCATATCTTGTTCTGCCAATAGAGGGCCCACAGGAGGGGCTTTTAGACCAAAAGGGCCATTACCTCACTGATGGAGCATTTAATTAGGGTCCTTCACACATTTCTTGTTAGAGCTCTAGGATGTGAAAAAGCTAATTCTTAAACACAGTCCAGGTTTTATCAGTGGAAAGTTGCACCTACTCTTACTACTGAGAAATACTAATTAGCATAATCTTCTTATTTCACTTCTGAACATTATGGAGCAGGGCTGTGAATGAATGAATAAGTAAATGAATGAATAGCACTACTAAAGTGCGGCCCAAATTTACTAACGCTTTGACTGGGTTTGCATCATGTTTGTGGCCCAAACCCTGCGCAAAGTGCTATGGTGGAATTTACTATCCAGAGCAAATCAGGATTTGCATTGAATAGTATCCCAAAGTAATGCAAAGTTGAGCTATGCACTCCTTTGCGTAACTTTGAATCAAAGTAGCGTTCCGTGGGTGGTGCATGGGCATACCCATGCAGCCACCATTGGATTTTGATGCAAATCCCTCTCTACCAACATTGGTGGACAGGGATTTGTGCTAAAATCTTATGCCTCCTGAGGCAGGCGTTCAAAGAGAAAGCACCAGTTCTATACCTTAAGACCATCAGGGAACTCTTGAAACATCTTTGAAATATGCTTGCCTACTGAGCTACTTGCTCCAAGAAGCCTGGGTACCGGGAAGTGCTTTTTTATTGGAGGAACGTTCTGTGGGGATCCTGAGAGCTGAGGAGGCGCAGAAGAGTCCATGCCCAAATGGACCTGCTTGGAGAGACTGCTAAAAGGGGTTTGGTTCAGTGGTAATATGCAATTTGTACTTTGGATTTTGCAAATTACCATGGAGCCCCGCTGTGCAGAGCTGGCATGTGAGAGAGGCCCAGCCTGCGAAACCCACTTTGAGTCACTCCAAGAGGAACTGTACCCAGTAGGAGGCTTCTATAAAATATCACATGAAGCATTAGTGACTGAGCCACAGGGTGCGTGCTCAATCATTTTTTTCTAGCTGTCACTTTGATAGTAACCAATCTGATGGTCAGCTCAGCGTGGTTATTAGGGGCCTGATTTAGAGTTTAGTGGACGGGTCACTCCCTCACACTCCCTCACAAATGGGACAGATATCCCATCCACCATTTTTCAAGTGCCATAGGATATGATGGAAGTGTGATACTGTGGATGGGATATCCGTCACGTCTGTGACGGAGTAACCCGTCCGCCAAATTCTAAATCAAGGTCTTACTTTTAACGCTCACTGTATGAAGCTTGAGGCAGGGCTTCTGAGCCTGTCCACCCGTACATGTGCACATGTAAAACCAAGAGATAAGGGGATGGACAACACATTTACATGGACAAAGGGTGTAGTGAGACTAAGCCCTATGTCTACCTACCGCAATGCAACAAAGGAATCCCATAGTGAATGCATTTCAATTCAGTTAGCAATTGTTATTCTTGTGACTAAACTTTTACTCGATCTTTAGATTGGAATAAATCCTACCTATGTTATAAATGGACATTATTAGAAATAGGGCTTGTAGTAGAACTTATCATTAGCACTATATACACGGTAGTAGTAGTTTATTATTTGCACCTCTTGAAACACATAATGTAAATAGTGGGTACTAGTAAAAATTCTTATTGATCTTGGTGCTCATGGGTTTGGCAACACCCTACTACGAAAGGTGTTTCTTACAGTTAAGGGCCGGGGACCCCAACCGTCTACAGTATTATTATGATTGTGAACCCAGGCACCCAATTTGTACTTAAACAATTGTGAAGTTCAAACACAACAATAATTGAAGTAGAAACACGGTTTCTTCAGCACATAAGAAAGTACGATATGTGAGCTTAGTGTAGTCGTTCCCAATGTGAAGCGAGGAGACGTCACATGCAAAACATGGCTGACGTGAGACCCACCTTGCAGGTATATGGAGAGTACCCCATCTTTCATCGAGTGTCGCCGGTGTCGGTCTTAAGCACTATTTTCTATTCTTGATATCCGGGTCTAATCGACTTGGGAATCACGTCTGTACTATGGCTTGTCCCTTAAATCATCACCTCTCTTGACCTTTCTCTATAGTCCTTTTTACAATTCTCAATATCCCTACCTGCTATTTTCTGATTAACTTAACTTGGAAATGTATCTTAACTGTACAATCTTGTGTTGTAAAATTCACAGCCTTGAAAAAGTCACGTTTGTGACGAAACACGTGTCAGCTGTTTTTCTGAAGCAAGCACCTATAAAAAGATGGATTGTACAGATGAACATGACTATACCTTGTGTGCTGAATAAACTTTGTTTCTACTTCAATTATTGTTGTGTTTGAACTTCACAATTGCTTAAGTACATATTGAGTGCTTGGGTTAACAATCATAATAATACTGTAGAACTTATCATATACAGGCCAACCTATGTTGAAACTGTATAACTGCTTCTTGCAGAATCAGTTCAGCTTAGGTAATTGTTATTCTCTTGATGTACTCAGCTCTGAACAGTACCCTGTTTGCTGACGCATTTCCATGGTAATTTCTCGCAGAACCCTCAAAATTGCATTGTACTTTTTGTAGGTCTTTAATACAATGCAAGTGGACTACTACGTATTACACATTGCAATGTGAGTAGAGTGTGGGATAAGTGGTGAACATGTATTTTCCATTCCAGGAACTCATTATAACCTATTCTCATTGCTTTAGGGGCACTTGAAATGTCTAACGTCATCTGACTCAGGTGTGAAATCTCTACATTGTTAATACAGAGTAAAATAATTGAATTAGTGTACACATTTAAAACTGTTTAATCACTTTTGTACTTTTCTGTGATGTTTATATTTTAAGAGAGCATATTGTTTTTCTGTCTTGATGACAGGTCAGAGAGTTGAATGCATCAAGAACTGAAAAATTGACAATCTAGATTAGAATTATTATACTCCAACATAAACAAATTTGTCACAACACCTGACCATTTTGTTTGTTTATTTAAGAGCATGTGATATCAGACAACCATCTATTTGTTAAGTGCTAATTAATTTAGTACGCATATGTTGGAAACTAGCCCTCTCTGAATGGCCACCCCAAACTTTTGCCTTCATCCTCCCTCTTTTTCTGACCTCGTTTTTGTTGGCTTTAAGACTCGGAGCACTTTACCACAGCTAACCTGTGCTAAATAGTACATGCTTCTCCCCTGAACATGGTTTCATTGACTTATCTACAATTGGTTTATTTATTTTAGCTGTAAGTCCCTAGTAAAGTGCACTACCTGTGCCCAGGACCTGTAAATTAGATGTTACTATTGGGCCTGCAGCACTGATTGTGCCGTACACAAAAGTAGCCTCTTAAACATGTCTCAGGTCTGCCACTGCAGAGCGCGTGTGTGCAGATTACACTGCCATGTCGACTTGGCTTTTAAACCCCTTGCCAAACCTTAAATTCTCCTTTTATTACATATACTCCTCCCCATAGGCAGGCCTAGGTAGCCCATAGGGTAGGGTGCTGTGTAACTAAGAGGTAGGACATGTACTTTTAAGTTGCGCATGTCCTGGTTGTGAAAAACATCTAAATTCGTTTTGCACTACTGTGAATCCTACCCCTCTCATAGGTTAACATTGGGAATTCCTTATTACACTATTAAGCTATACTATCTGATTGAGAAGGAGTAGCTCGGTCCTGTTTTATATCATTGGAATGGTAATGGTAAATCCTCTTTGCTGGCAAAGTTGGATTTAACATTACTATTTTAGAAAAGCTACTTTTGGAAAGACCAAGCACCTAAAATAGGGGATGGGCACTTGAACAGTCAGTAAGGCTAAGCCACTCAAAATACAAAATGCCACTCCAGTTGCCAATACTGACGCTATTACTACATACCTTTGTTTTTGTTCATGCTAACTCTCTTGCCTCTTGGGCATCCAAATTCAGATCTGTCTTATTTGTTTGTAAGAATGTATATGATGTTTTGTAATGTTTTCGATTGTAATTCAATTTGTTATTTGTGGGGTGGGAGATACGTTTTGTAATGTATATTTGTGATATGTTCATATTTTGTTTTCTGTGTAGTGCAATGTGTATCATTGAAATCGTTTTTGTTATGACTGATGCATGAAAAAAATAAATGGTGATCACTGTTATTAAGTAGAGTGATCATGAACAAAAACAAAGGTATGTAGTAATAGAGTAAGTATTGGCAATTGGAGTGGTGTTTTTACTTTTGGAAAGATGGCATTTCTCTGCTCTTAAAGCTCTGTGTGCCTACTGCCTGTCTCCAATACATGTCTGGGGTGGGTGACAGCTGGACTTTGTGCATTCCCTCTAGACAGTCACACACAAAGGAAGGGTAGGCGTGACTGAGTGCCCATCTGCATCCTAATGGCTCAACCTCGGGGGTGGATGGGAATGAACAGCTGACACTTACACCTCAATGGGCAGGGTTCTGTCCCCACACAAAGGGTTGATTACACCCTGTAGTGTGTTTGGAGCGAGGGCTGAGAAGGGAGGACATATGTGCACTTCAAAGCCCCTCTTTAAAGTAACTTCCACTTCAAAGGCACAACTGGGTATAAGTACTAGGTCTCTGACCCCACCAAATCAGACACTTCTGTACCTGTAAAGAAACTCTGCCAGGAATAAGGACTGGTGTGCTACTACAAGGACTGGCCCTCTGCTGGACTGCTGCTCTGGAAGAACTGCTTTTCTGCTGTGCTGCCCTGCTGCCTGTTACCATCTGCCCCTGCTGAGGAAGAACTGGACTCTTGTTTGAACCCAGAGTGATCTCTGAGGGTATGCTGGCTTACCTCCTGTTTTGAGACTCAAGGACATCAAATTCTCACCTCCTGCTCCTGTGCCTGATCCATTGGAAGTAGATCCAGGTGCTTGCTCTAGTGGAACAGACGCATCCTCTGCTGCGTGAAGTAGAATCAACGCATCGCTGCTGTTGCGGGAACAAGAACCAGAGCATCGTACTCTGAACCAGTGCATCACCTCCAGAACCGACGCATTGAAACCACCGCATAGCCACCGCTGTAGTGTGAGAAGATTGACGCATCCCCACGGCTGTGTGGAGAAATCCTGCCTACCAGCTTTGGAACCAATGCATTTTGGCTTTGGTGCTTCATCTTCACAACTAGCACATCATCATCATTGTGTGAAGAAAATTGATGCATCACCTCGACTGCAGGAATTGACACCGACACATCGCTCGGCTGCGCCCGCATCTCGCTGTTGCGACCAGGATCAAGGTACTTTGTTCAGAGGGCCTTGCATGGCTCCTGTGTCTGTCCCGCTCTCCATCGTGGTAGGCCTGAACTCTTAACTTTGCTTAGGTCCAGCATGCCCAGATAAGCCCGATAGGCGTTTTGCTTTTGTCCCTCCCAGTTTTCCGCTGATCTATGTGCCAGCCTTAGCCTTTCAGCGCTTTTGACACTGCCATTCAGTGCCAAAGCGTTGTGCTTGTCATATAGATACTGGTGATGAGTTTATACATGATTGGCTGATTTGAGTTAGCTGTACGTCCCTTGTCTAGGGGTTATACAGATACCTAGGGCATGTAACTCAAATGCTCCTCCGTGGGCCAGCAGCACTGGTTGTGCCACCCATGGAGGTAGCTCCTCAAATGTGCTGCAGGTTTGCCATGGCGGGGCCTGTGTGTGCGGGTTACTGTTACTCGGCTTGGCATTTAAAAAGCTGCTTGCCAAGGTTCTGCGTGTCTCTTGCAACAATGGAGTACTCCCTGGGGGCAGGGTGCAGTGATGGGGAGAGGTAGAGAAAATGTGCGGGTGCGCAACATGCACTGATAGTGAATGGCACCAATGGTGTGTTTGGTATGGTAGGGCCTGCTTCTCACATTGGATAGACATTAGGGATCTGTGAAAAGGCTATTGTGCTGTATTTCCTACGTGCAAAAGAGTGGCAGTATAGTGTTTGATATCGATGAGTTAGTAATGGCAAATCCTTTCCGGTAGTGCAAGTGAATTCAACATTACTAATGTGGAAATACTACTTTGGGAAAGTGGGCATTTCTGTGCTCGTGCCTCTGTGTGCCTGTCAGCCTGTCTCCAGTCCACATCTGGGTGCTGGGGGGGACAGCTACATATGTGCATTCCTGATAAGACAGCCATAAGCTGCAGCCCTCAGAATGCAGACCTCAGACTCTGAGGGACCTTCCTGGGACAGATAAGAGGGGGTGGAATTGGCACCTGCATTCCAAGGGGCAGGGTCTTGGCCCCACTAAAGATATTGATCAAGCCTGCCAAGGTAGGATGGCAGACAGGACAACATTTAGAGAGGGCCTGTTAATTTCAAAGATGGCCTTTTGAACTGATCTCATCTTCAAAGGCCATTGTGGGTATAACTACTGTGGCTCTGGCCTCAGGATGTAGAGACGCTGGTGGCATTGGAACCATACTACACTGGTTTGATGCTGGGACATCGACAAGAGGAACTATTGGGGCAGGAGGGACTGCAACAGGATTATCTGCAGACTTGTGGTGGCCTGGAGCTTGTCATGCTCTAGGAATAGGACTATCACTTGGTGGACTTTGCCACATGTTGCTGGCCTGCAGCTAATTGCCAACTGTTGTGGCCCGGGCTCTAAGCACTCTCCAAGGGCTGGTTGGCTGGCCTCCTGTCCCTGCCCAGGTACAGAAAGGATCTCCCCAAGATCATAAGGACTGCGCAGGGTGCCGTGGAAACGGGTGGGAGTGATTGTCGGTTGGGACAAGGACTGTCCCGATGTGTGCAGTAATCACACTGTGCCGAGGAGTGTGCTCGTAATGATCAGCGGCCCACCTGGGGGTACCGTAGCGTGAGGTGTTCGAGGGGGGATGCTTCCGGAGTCTGAAGGACCCGAGCTCACAACCGGAAACCTGTGCTAGCTTGCACTCCGTAGTGTGTGGTATCCAAGGGGTGTTGGGGGAAAGTTGCAGAGACCGCGGGACCCGAGCTGGCAGTCTAGACTGTCTCCGACCTCCAGATCGGGAGGACAACAGTGCCTGACATCGCTGCCTCATTTTGAGGTTGCCGGCTCCCTCTCCCTGGATCCACACCACAAGGTACTCTCTTGAGGAGAATATCGTGACTGGACCTGAGGAGTCTTGTTGTGTCTTGTGTGAACCCAGGCTTGGCTGCCTGGTGCAACTGCAGCTTGTACCTCTGCCGGAGAGGAAACAATTCTCCAAATTGGAAGCATGCCAGCTTTCAGTGTCGCAGTCTGTTTCCTACTGGGGGATAGTGATCCTGCACTCATGAAGGTGCCGCTAGGTGCATTGGACCTAATCAATACAGACGAGAACACGTAACTGTTTCCTTCTGCTTTAGGTCGTCCCTACAATCTAATCAAAGTGTAGCTAGCGGGTGCAACGTGTATTGTTGGCTGGTGTAGTTTGTGTGGCTGAGGAGCTGGGTCACGAGACGTAGTCAAAACCTGTGATTCCTTGACCATTACAACTGTACGGGGTATGCCATATTGGTAATGTTGTGTTTTATGCTGATGTGTTAGTGGGAAAGTGGAATACCTCTGAAAAGCCTGCATATATGTTTCTGTCACTTTTGATGTGGGAGGTATTGCTTGGATCGTGAATACCTCTGGGAAGTACGCACATGGGTTTATGTTGCTTATGAGGCTGACGGGATAATGGGGCAAGTCAATACCTATGACTACTACATATATGTTAATGCCGTTCTGCTGCTAATGGAAGAGTTCGAAAATTGCATATAACTGTAAAGTATATATCCAGTGTGTGTGTCATTTTGATTTCAATCATTTTGTAATACAAAGACCAGTGTTTTATACTTTACACATTGACCCTGAGGGTAAGACGGACTGCACTGTGCCAAGCTACCCAAGCGTAAGTACAGGTTATCAGACAGGTGTATCATACTCATTCTGTCTGGGGCGGCTGATTCTGCCTGGCTTTGATGCATCCTAGCCAGCCAGAATCCGCTAGGTCTAACAGACGCTAATTGCCTCAAAGCGCTATTTTTACTTTTAATCTTCAAAATATCATATCATGACTTCTACTGATTTTTGTTGTTTTGGTCTTGTTTTAATATGAAATCATAATCTATTTTTTCTAAACTGGTGTGGAGTTTTTTTGTGGTGTTTTCACTGTGTTACTGTTTGAAGTGTTGCACAAATACTTCACACATTTCCTCTTACGTTAAGCCTGCCTGCGCTGTGCCACGCTACCAGAGGGAGAGCACAGGCTAACTTATGGTGTGTATCTGACTTACCTTTAGTAGGATTGTGGTTCCTACTTGGACAGGATGCATACCTCTGCCAACCGGAAGCCCAATTTCTAATATTGGTCATCAGTGGCGAGGATAAGAATTGTGGTTGTGCAGTGCCATACAGAGATTGGTGTACACTACTATCCATACCTTAGATCATTACGAGTTTTAAATTCCCTTTTTTATTATCTCAATTGGTAATTTTTCTAAATTTGACTCCTTCTTCACCTTCATCAACTTGGGACTTATTTTGTTGTTGCACTTTGTGCAGGTTGAGATTCAGGGGCAGTCAGAAACTGTTTCACCTGGGAGGATTTTGGGGGTTGCTTTTGCAAGGCACTGGATGGTTGGGTTAAGGGTAGTACGGTGAACACATATGAGGGGCTGTACAATTTGATGGCAGAGAGGACATGTTCAGTCACTGTTTTCCAGAGCTATGTCAACACCTGGTTCATTGTAGGTTCTCTGACCCAAGTGAACTTGCACAGGATGCAGACTTCTGGGTGACTACCAGAGTGTCTGAGAAGGCATCTGGGAGTGATCCTAAGGAGGATGCAGACAGCAGCACATATAGAAAGAGGAAAAAACAAGGAGAAATAAAGATATTTCTCCTTGTTACGCCTCTCCTGGGAGGCGTATATTTTTGTCGCATTGTCAGGTTTACCTACGTTTATAAATCTGGGAATGCGTCAAAATCTATGGATGTTGCATGGGAACACCCATATAACACTCATGGAAATGCCTCCCTGGCACAGAGTAATAATGCAACACAGCAATTTGCACTGCGTTACATTACTCAAGATTTATGAAGCCAGGCAGGGCCACGCAATGTGGCCTTGCGTTGCTTCATAAATATAATTTTTCCTTTGCGTCGCTCTTGCACCACGTTGGTTGGTGCAAGAGCGATGCAAAAGGGCTCGTAAATATGCCCCCACCCCATTTCTAATAGCATGCCATTCTGCACTTTTGTTCTCCCTCTCCCACACTTGTACTTAAGTTTGTAAAACAAGAAAAAATATATCATATATTCTGTAGTAATATATCAACATATCCGTCATTCCATTTACCTCACTTATCATACAGGAAGGATTTATTCAGTTATAAAGATTATATAAAACTTTAATGGTAAGTGTACATATCTCCAACAAAATTGAAGTAAATTCCCTAGGGGATCTCTTTATTGTACTGTATGCTCATACCCATATGACAGTCTAAACAACGACACAATTGCCAGTACTGATAGCTATTCAACAGATCGCTCTTCTCAATCACACGTGACACTCATAGTAACTGAAAAAATAAATTTTTATTTTAATTTTCTTATTTTTAATAAAGATTTGATTTCAAATATAGTCAGTTCATGTTATTATTTCAATGAACATTTTCAAGAATCATCGAACCACATAAAAATGTACAAACATACAACACTTTACTTTTTGAACACAAAAATGACATTACATTACATTTCACATTTAAAAGCAGTTAAGAGATATGAGAAAGCTCAAGTTCCCAAAAAAATAAAGAATAGAATAAGTGGAGAATAAAAGGAAACTAAGAAAAAGAAAAAGAAAAAGTGAAAGTAAACCGAGGGTAGGGTTGAAACGTAATAGCGTTTTTAGGTTTCTCAACTACAACACAAACCCTAGGAGAGTATCAACCAAACAGTCCTGTATTCAGGTCATCAAACATCAATTTCATTTTACATTACAAGGTGCTTTCACCCTCTAGACCTGATACTTTAAACTTAAACCACACTTGTTTGGTTACAAACAGAAAGGTCGACGCGTTTCAAAAAAGCACCTTATAATGTAAAATGAAATTGATGTTTGATGTTTGATGAACTGACTATATTTGAAATCAAATCTTTATTAAAAATAAGAAAATTAAAATAAAAATTTATTTTTTCAGTCACTATGAGTGTCACGTGTGATTGAGAAGAGCGATCTGTTGAATAGCTATCAGTACTGGCAATTGTGTCATTGTTTAGACTATTTTATAGGCCTAGCCTTGCTGATTATGGGCCAGAACCCTTTATTAATTTAAAGATACCCATATGACAGCAGGGGGCATCATCTTGCACCATAAGAATATTGATCTATGTCTTGATAAACCCATCCCCAGTACCCACCACCTCCTGTCATTTAGTGATCGAAAGACACTGCCAAAGCAACCACTCAGAAAGAGGAAAAGGCTTCCTTAAAGGTTCGCCTATCAGATAAGTGGAATAGATGATGACCTGCAGAGAGGAGTCAGCTGCTATTCCATTTTGCCCTAGTCTCTGTCAGCTCCAATCCCTTGTCTCTCATGACGTCTCCTACCCCATGACTGCCCCCAGACCTATATCTCTCGAAGTTGCCTGATGAATGGAGCTGATTATACTAAGACTGCTGACAAAATAAGTTTAAAGTGTAAAGGACTTTTTGTGTTATGTTCCACACTTCAGACCTTAATGGAATGGAGGAATTAACATGCAAGGACATTTTGATAAAAGATTTCTGGGCATTTTGCATTGTTCTAAAGTGGGTGAATTTGAACAACTCCGAAATAAGCACAAACATCAAAGCGCCAATTATCTTCCAGCTGTGCAAACGGAAGAATGAACACTGTAGCTCGAGTTTGCAGAGTTTATTAGATTAAATTAAGGACCCTGAATTAGCTCTCTTTTGTCATGAAGGCCCACTGCAGACGCAAAAAGTATAGACAATTCAACTGCTGAACTTCTCTTCAACTTGCCCTGGTATGAAAAGGTTAATGAGCATTTTCTGCAGGACAAGAGTCTAGTCAGTCTCCTGGCTGTTAACAGTGAGATATGCCTGCTTACGTGTCTGCCCGTTCATGTGTTTCTGTTCTTGCTTCGAGTGGGGAATACTGCTCCATGTTTGGTTGTTTTACTGATGATAACAAAAATGTATAATCATTTGTGTGATAAGATGTGTGAGTACTGCTCTCACGGAAAAGTCACTTCACAACTTCCAGACAAGCACTGAAGGTGACCTAAGGGGGCATATGTGGTATAGTGGGACATCCTGGGGCGGACAAGGAACAAGTGTGGAGGAAGTGAAAGACAGAAAGACAGAGTATGATTCATTAAGGAGCCATTTTGGAATCCAAAGTGGTGCTGCTTTTTAAGAATTTATCATCATTATTACTCTCTCAGGACCAGGGGCCTGATGTACTAATTTTACATTAGCAAAAAGTGGTTGCACATTGCGCACTGAGTTTTTGCGAATGGAAAGGAATTTTGGAAACCGACCTATGTGCTAACCAGTCAGTTCACAAAATTTGGAATCGTAGTGGGTCACTATTCTACCTACCTCATTAATATACATGCGGCAGGTCACAAATTGTGATGCAGTACGATTGGCTAGAGTCACAGGCATGTTGGCATGGTGGGGTCAGCAAACCACCACGCCTTTGATTGGTTTTGAAGAAAGTAATCTTTTCTTTTTCAATGCAGATCGTTTTCCTAACAAAAAAAGAAAATGTAAACAGTTCTTTTTAAGGAGTAGGCAGTGATCATATGGACCACATTCTAATCCTGAAAACGTTTTTGTCAACATTCTCAAAGGAAAACCTTTCCAATTGCGAATTACAACCATAAATTTTGAATTAGTGGTAAAATAGGAATGTTTTGTGACTGGATTTTGGTCACAAAACATTAATACATAGCTTAAGGAATCTGCATTTGGAAGCCACGCCCTTAACACGCCATTTCGAAATACTGATTCCTTAATGTTTACTTAACCCATTTAACGATTTGGAATACACTTTTTGAATGGATGTATGATGGAACTACGCATTCCGTTGTAATGCATGAATGGTAAAGGCATATGCGTGGTGTGTGTGTGTGTATATATATATATATATATCACAAACAAACGGAGTCCCAATCGCGCTCTCGGGCCATTGCTCAATAATACCAGGAATCCAAGGTTGGTAGACAACAAAAAGGGGGGGTTTATTCAAATCATAAACCCGCCGTGACGCGTTTCACCCTCTGGGGGGCTTGATCACACAAAGGTATCATGAAAGACACTGCCTTACATACTGTTTCTACTTGCGCATAGACATAGTAAACAGACTGCTCATTATGTTGTATTTTCACATATCACACAGTCGCCATTTTGTAATTGGTAAACCATCAAACCCAACATATACTGTTGTGCCTATCCGCAACTACATTAGTGTTACACAGGCACAGAATGACACATGTTAATACAATGTATTATAGGAATTATCTTATTAAATACAGTCATCATACTGTATTATATAACGAATATTATAAAATATATTATACATCAGGACATGTGCCGTTCTAGTTTTATTATTGCGGCGGTATGTGACATTACGGCTCGATGAGCTTCCCCAGTATGCGTGTACTGTGAATATGTAACCCTGTCGCGGTGTATCGAGTTAGCGCATGGAATTCTGGATCATTGAGTCCGCTTAGTGTGGTGGGTGGTGATTTAATGGAATGCGCTGACTATTGATCCCCTGGTTAGTGGGAATGATTACTTGATAAAGCTGACTGGATACCAGAATGTGTCTTATACCTTACGTTATATCCTCCGACCCAGACAGTTATTCCCAGCACGCACACAGATTTCAACACATATATGAGGTTCCATGCTGGATTGTATCGCATCGAACATAATATCTTGTAACTTTTTCTCCCACTAATAAGGGGACATGCAATACTCTCATGATGCATAACTGACACAGACACATTCTGGTATCCAGTCAGCTTTATCAAGTAATCATTCCCACTAACCAGGGGATCAATAGTCAGCGCATTCCATTAAATCACCATCCACCACACTAAGCGGACTCAATGATCCAGAATTCCATGCGCTAACTTGATACACCGCGACAGGGTTACAGATTCACAGTACACGCATACTGGGGAAGCTCATCGAGCCGTAATGTCACATACCGCATGGTGCCGCAATAATAAAACTAGAACGGCACATGTCCTGATGTATAATATATTTTATAATATTCGTTATATAATACAGTATGATGACTGTATTTAATAAGATAATTCCTATAATACATTGTATTAACATGTGTCATTCTGTGCCTGTGTAACACTAATGTAGTTGCGGATAGGCACAACAGTATATGTTGGGTTTGATGGTTTACCAATTACAAAATGGCGACCGTGTGATATGTGAAAATACAACATAATGAGCAGTCTGTTTACTATGTCTATGCGCAAGTAGAAACAGTATGTAAGGCAGTGTCTTTCATGATACCTTTGTGTGATCAAGCCCCCCCAGAGGGTGAAACGCGTCACGGCGGGTTTATGATTTGAATAAACCCCCCCTTTTTGTTGTCTACCAACCTTGGATTCCTGGTATTATTGAGCAATGGCCCGAGAGCGCGATTGGGACTCCGTTTGTTTGTGATTTAAAAAAACCGGTTTTCTCCGCCGGCTTTCGCGCCACCTCTCAAGGGCGAGCATCTCAGGAAGGAGAGATTCCGTATGTGTGTGTATATATATATATATATATATATCACAAAAACAGGTTCCCACCAGCGAGGACGCACTCTAGAACCAGACGAATCCCGCCGATTTTCAGCAGCATTCTTTTCACGGTAACCGGCATTCTCTGTTCGGATTCTTTACAAAGCCCTACGCGTTTCAGAGCAGCTTGCTCCTTGTTCACGGGCACCATGTACGCGAATGAGGCAGACATACGACGAAGGTACGGGTCATTATTTATATACTTTATTGCTCCCTAGTGGGCTTGATAATACACACAGCATTGTGGGATTCGTAGTACCATCGCTTCAATTAATCCCTCCAGTGGGTTCCGCCTCACTCGCTTTAAAATATATGCAAATTCAAACTCTTCAGTGAGCTCCCAGAACAAAGTCACCGGTTAAATCCCATAACAACTGGTCTTCTGTAGGCACAATACAGTCAGTCTGTGTGCCTCAGCCCACCTTTTGTGGCGGTGCAATCCTCCCGACCGGGACGTCCGGATAAACATCACAAAAACAGGTTCCCACCAGCGAGGACGCACTCTAGAACCAGACGAATCCCGCCGATTTTCAGCAGCATTCTTTTCACGGTAACCGGCATTCTCTGTTTGGATTCTTTACAAAGCCCTACGCGTTTCAGAGCAGCTTGCTCCTTGTTCACGGGCACCATGCATGCGAATGAGGCAGACATAAGATGAAGGTACGGGTCATTATTTATATACTTTATTGTCCTCTAGTGGGCTTGATAATAACACAGCATTGTGGGATTCGTAGTACCATCGCTTCAATTAATCCCTCCAGTGGGTTCCGCCTCACTCGCTTTAAAATATATGCAAATTCAAACTCTTCAGTGAGCTCCCAGAACAACGTCACCGGTTAAATTCCATAACAACTGGTCTTCTGTAGGCACAGTACAGTCAGTCTGTGTGCCTCAGCCCACCTTTGTGGCGGTGCAATCTCTCCCGACCGGGACGGCCGGATAAACATCACAAAACAGGTTCCCACCAGCGGGACGCACTCTAGAACCAGGTGAATCCCGCTGATTTTCAGCAGCATTCTTTTCACGGTAACCGGCATTCTCTGTTCGGATTCTTTACAAAGCCCTACGCGTTTCAGAGCAGCTTGCTCCTTGCTCACGGGCACCATGCATGCGAATGAGGCAGACATAAGACAAAGGTACGGGTCATTATTTATATACTTTATTGCCCCCTAGTGGGCTTGATAATACACACAGCATTGTGGGATTCGTAGTACCATCGCTTCAATTAATCCCTCCAGTGGGTTCCGCCTCACTCGCTTTAAAATATATGCAAATTCAAACTCTTCAGTGAGCTCCCAGAACAAAGTCACCGGTTAAATTCCATAACAACTGGTCTTCTGTAGGCACAATACAGTCAGTCTGTGTGCTTCAGCCCACCTTTTGTGGCAGTGCAATCCTCCCGACCGGGACTGCCGGATAAACATCACAAAAACAGGTTCCCACCAGCGAGGATGCACTCTAGAACCAGACGAATCCCGCCGATTTTCAGCAGCATTCTTTTCACGGTAACCGGCATTCTCTGTTCGGATTCTTTACAAAGCCCTACGCGTTTCAGAGCAGCTTGCTCCTTGTTCACGGGCACCATGCATGCGAATGAGGCAGACATAAGACGAAGGTACGGGTCATTATTTATATACTTTATTGCCCCCTAGTGGGCTTGATAATACACACAGCATTGTGGGATTCGTAGTACCATCGCTTCAATTAATCCCTCCAGTGGGTTCCGCCTCACTCGCTTTAAAATATATGCAAATTCAAACTCTTCAGTGAGCTCCCAGAACAAAGTCACCGGTTAAATTCCATAACAACTGGTCTTTTGTAGGCACAATACAGTCAGTCTGTGTGCCTCAGCCCACCTGTTGTGGCGGTGCAATCCTCCCGACCGGGACGGCTGGATAAACATCACAAAAACAGGTTCCCACCAGCGAGGACGCACTCTAGAACCAGACAAATCCCGCCGATTTTCAGCACCATTCTTTTCACGGTAACCAGCATTCCCTGTTCGGAATCTTTACAATGCCCTGTGTATTATCAAGCCCACTAGGGGGCAATAAAGTATATAAATAATGACCCGTACCTTCGTCTTATGTCTGCCTCATTCGCATGCATGGTGCCCGTGAACAAGGAGCAAGCTGCTCTGAAACGCGTAGGGCTTTGTAAAGAATCCGAACAGAGAATGCCGGTTACCGTGAAACGAATGCTGCTGAAAATCGGCGGGATTCGTCTGGTTCTAGAGTGCGTCCTCGCTGGTGGGAACCTGTTTTTGTGATGTTTATCCGGCCGTCCCGGTCGGGAGGATTGCACCGCCACAAAAGGTGGGCTGAGGCACACAGACTGACTGTATTGTGCCTACAGAAGACCAGTTGTTATGGAATTTAACCGGTGACTTTGTTCTGGGAGCTCACTGAAGAGTTTGAATTTGCATATATTTTAAAGCGAGTGAGGCGGAACCCACTGGAGGGATTAATTGAAGCGATGGTACTACGAATCCCACAATGCTGTGTGTATTATCAAGCCCACTAGGGGGCAATAAAGTATATAAATAATGACCCGTACCATCGTCTTATGTCTGCCTCATTCGCATGCATGGTGCCCGTGAACAAGGAGCAAGCTGCTCTGAAACGCGTAGGGCTTTGTAAAGAATCCGAACAGAGAATGCCGGTTACCGTGAAAAGAATGCTGCTGAAAATCTGCGGGATTCGTCTGGTTCTAGAGTGCGTCCTCGCTGGTGGGAACCTGTTTTTATGATGTTTATCCGGCCGTCCCGGTCGGGAGGATTGCACCGCCACAAAAGGTGGGCTGAGGCACACAGACTGACTGTATTGTGCCTACAGAAGACCAGTTGTTATGGAATTTAACCGGTGACTTTGTTCTGGGAGCTCACTGAAGAGTTTGAATTTGCATATATTTTAAAGCGAGTGAGGCGGAACCCACTGGAGGGATTAATTGAAGCGATGGTACTACGAATCCCACAATGCTGTGTGTATTATCAAGCCCACTAGGGGGCAATAAAGTATATAAATAATGACCCGTACCTTCGTCTTATGTCTGCCTCATTCGCATGCACGGTGCCCGTGAACAAGGAGCAAGCTGCTCTGAAACGCGTAGGGCTTTGTAAAGAATCCAAACAGAGAATGCCGGTTACCGTGAAAAGAATGCTGCTGAAAATCGGCAGGATTCGTCTGGTTCTAGAGTGCGTCCTCGCTGGTGGGAACCTGTTTTTGTGATGTTTATCCGGCCGTCCCGGTCGGGAGGATTGCACCGCCACAAAAGGTGGGCTGAGGCACACAGACTGACTGTATTGTGCCTACAGAAGACCAGTTGTTATGGAATTTAACCGGTGACTTTGTTCTGGGAGCTCACTGAAGAGTTTGAATTTGCATATATTTTAAAGCGAGTGAGGCGGAACCCACTGGAGGGATTAATTGAAGCGATGGTACTACGAATCCCACAATGCTGTGTGTATTATCAAGCCCACTAGGGGGCAATAAAGTATATAAATAATGAACCGTACCTTCGTCTTATGTCTGGCTCATTCGCATGCATGGTGCCCGTGAACAAGGAGCAAGCTGCTCTGAAACGCGTAGGGCTTTGTAAAGAATCCGAACAGAGAATGCCGGTTACCGTGAAAAGAATGCTGCTGAAAATCTGCGGGATTCATCTGGTTCTAGAGTGCGTCCTCGCTGGTGGGAACCTGTTTTTGTGATGTTTATCCGGCCGTCCCGGTCGGGAGGATTGCACCGCCACAAAAGGTGGGCTGAGGCACACAGACTGACTGTATTGTGCCTACAGAAGACCAGTTGTTATGGAATTTAACCAGTGACTTTGTTCTGGGAGCTCACTGAAGAGTTTGAATTTGCATATATTTTAAAGCGAGTGAGGCGGAACCCACTGGAGGGATTAATTGAAGCGATGGTACTACGAATCCCACAATGCTGTGTGTATTATCAAGCCCACTAGGGGGCAATAAAGTATATAAATAATGACCCGCACCTTCGTCTTATGTCTGCCTCATTCGCATGCATGGTGCCTGTGAACAAGGAGCAAGCTGCTC
Organism: Calotriton arnoldi; assembly: GCA_963921515.1. Taxonomy (NCBI): domain Eukaryota; kingdom Metazoa; phylum Chordata; class Amphibia; order Caudata; family Salamandridae; genus Calotriton; species Calotriton arnoldi. Next base: position 844,881 of record CAWUFW010006171.1, read on the forward strand.
TGAAACGCGTAGGGCTTTGTAAAGAATCCGAACAGAGAATGCCGGTTACCGTGAAAAGAATGCTGCTGAAAATCGGCGGGATTCGTCTGGTTCTAGAGTGCGTCCTCGCTGGTGGGAACCTGTTTTTGTGATGTTTATCCGGCCGTCCCGGTCGGGAAGATTGCACCGCCACAAAAGGTGGGCTGAGGCACACAGACTGACTGTATTGTGCCTACAGAAGACCAGTTGTTATGGAATTTAACCGGTGACTTTGTTCTGGGAGCTCACTGAAGAGTTTGAATTTGCATATATTTTAAAGCGAGTGAGGCGGAACCCACTGGAGGGATTAATTGAAGCGATGGTACTACGAATCCCACAATGCTGTGTGTATTATCAAGCCCACTAGGGGCAATAAAGTATATAAATAATGACCCGTAACTTCGTCTTATGTCTGCCTCATTCGCATGCATGGTGCCCGTGAACAAGGCGCAAGCTGCTCTGAAACGTGTAGGGCTTTGTAAAGAATCCGAACAGAGAATGCTGGTTACCGTGAAAAGAATGCTGCTGAAAATCGGCGGGATTCGTCTGGTTCTAGAGTGCGTCCTCGCTGGTGGGAGCCTGTTTTTGTGATGTTTATCCGGCCGTCCCGGTCGGGAGGATTGCACCGCCACAAAGGTGGGCTGAGGCACACAGACTGACTGTATTGTGCCTACAGAAGACCAGTTGTTATGGAATTTAACCGGTGACTTTGTTCTGGGAGCTCACTGAAGAGTTTGAATTTGCATATATTTTAAAGCGAGTGAGGCGGAACCCACTGGAGGGATTAATTGAAGCGATGGTACTACGAATCCCACAATGCTGTGTGTATTATCAAGCCCACTAGGGGGCAATAAAGTATATAAATAATGACCCGTAACTTCGTCTTATGTCTGCCTCATTCGCATGCATGGTGCCCGTGAACAAGGCGCAAGCTGCTCTGAAACGTGTAGGGCTTTGTAAAGAATCCGAACAGAGAATGCTGGTTACCGTGAAAAGAATGCTGCTGAAAATCGGCGGGATTCGTCTGGTTCTAGAGTGCGTCCTCGCTGGTGGGAGCCTGTTTTTGTGATGTTTATCCGGCCGTCCCGGTCGGGAGGATTGCACCGCCACAAAAGGTGGGCTGAGGCACACAGACTGACTGTATTGTGCCTACAGAAGACCAGTTGTTATGGAATTTAACCGGTGACTTTGTTCTGGGAGCTCACTGAAGAGTTTGAATTTGCATATATTTTAAAGCGAGTGAGGCGGAACCCACTGGAGGGATTAATTGAAGCGATGGTACTACGAATCCCACAATGCTGTGTGTATTATCAAGCCCACTAGGGGGCAATAAAATATATAAATAATGACCCGTACTTTCGTCTTATGTCTGCCTCATTCGCATGCATGGTGCCCGTGAACAAGGAGCAAGCTGCTCTGAAACGCGTAGGGCTTTGTAAAGAATCCGAACAGAGAATGCCGGTTACCGTGAACAGAATGCTGCAGAAAATCGGCGGGAATCGTCTGGTTCTAGAGTGCGTCCTCGCTGGTGGGAACCTGTTTTTGTGATATATATATATATATATATATATATATATATATGCGCAAAGGGTTTATATTTTCTTGTGAAATACCCACCCTACCCTTACCACCCAATACCCCAGTCCGAGCCTAAACCCTAAAAATTACCCTTGCCACCCAGAAACACATACCCACCCTAAACCCTAAAATTACCCTTGGCACCCAAAAACCCATACCCACCAAAAACCCTAAAAATTCCCTTGCCACCGATAAACCCATACCCGCCCTAAACCCTAAAATTACCCTTGCCACCCAAAAACCTATACCCACCCTAAACCATAAAAATTCCCTTGCAAATCAAAAATCCATACCCACCCTAAACCCTAAAAAATCCCTTGCCACCCATAAACCCATACCCACCCTAAACCCTAAAATTACCCATGCCACCCAAAAACCTATACCCACCCTAAACCCTAAAAATTCCCTTGCCACTCAAAAACCCATACCCACCCTAAAACTTCCCTTGCCACCCTATAATCAATACCCACCCTAAACCCTAAAATTACCCTTGCCAGCTGTAGCATTTAATTTACAGGCCCTGGGTACATGTAGTACCACTTTACTAGTTACGTATAAGTAAATTAAAGATGCCGATTGGGGATAAGCCAATTTTACCATGTTTTAAGGAGGGAGCACATGCACTTTGGCACTGATTAGTAGTGGTAAAGTGCACATAGTCCTAAGGCCAGCAAAAACAAGATCAGCAAAAATGGAGGAGGAAGGCAAAACGTTTTGGGAAGATAACCCTAAGGAAGGCTGGCATGTCTAACACAGTTCCACATATTGCATTTATCTGATAACATGTGCCTGCTACAAACAATAATTTGGGGTCCATTAAATGTGGTTTTAAGATCAGATGGAAAGTATAGTTGAAGCTAATCAAAAGTTACAACCACAAATATTCTATGGCATTTCATTTCTCAAAATCCCATACTAATAATTAAAGTAAGAAATTTCAGTTTTTTGCCATTTGACACATACAGTCAAATAAACAGTATGACATTGAGAAATGACATTACTAAATATCACATTGTATCCACCATTTACAAGCTGTCAGTTTAGGATTCACATACAGTCAAATAAACATGTATTACATTGAGAAATGAGATTACTAAATATCACATTGTATCAACCATTTACAAGCTGTCAGTTTGTAATTAAACAAGAAAAACAAACTTATTGGACTAGTATTCTGGTATCATGTGAATCTTTTAAGTCCTGTAAAGTGGTCAAGCCTGGGCTTAGCAAAGAAAAAAAAGGTTCTTGACATAAACTCATTCGAAGATAATGAAATAGTCTTTGTTATTAGGTGCACAAAAGTGACCCTGCAGGTCAACGGCATTTGACATCTGTTCTGTATAAGATTTTATTGAGAAAGTCAGGCCGGGATGTATACCACTATGAGGTGACACCTCACAACCACAATCTCATTTAGTCCATGATTTATCAGTGTGGCACTATTTTCATGATAACATTACATTTAACCTGATGTTCATCAAACACGAGTATTGTCATGATTACCATTTTTATGACATCTCAACAAACAATGTTATAGGTTTGAGGAGACTGCTACCCCCAAGACGTCAGACTACTGAAACAATTTCTGACCCAGGTTGAGCGTCTTTGTTTTGGTAATCTATGGTATAAAATGGCGGGCCTGTGCACTAACTTTCCAGAACAAAATCAAGGAGCCGCTGTAAATATAGCTCAAAGCCAACTAACTCTTAAGAATATCCTGCATGATGTAGAAATAAAGGGCTGTTCTAATGCAATGTTTTCATTTCATATTTCTTGTTACAGTATTTTCTCAGGAATGAAGTTCCACACACCAACAAAACAAAAAAAATCTTCTTGATGATCAACTTAACCTTGAGTTTTCAATTTACTACCCTGATGATTGTTGCCTTTTTATCTTTACATATAAAGGCCGTGCTACATGAAAGGTGTTCATATCATTCACAGAACTCGTGATTATGCTGTTCACAGGGGAAATGGGAGAGCCCTGTGTTTGGCTTCAGAATCCACTTGAATGAAAACTGTTTGTTATGTTGTGCTATGTTAGCAGGATTTGTAGAGCGCACTACTGCCTGGAGGCGTCTAGGCGCTAAGGGGAATCACTTTATAACCTTGTGACTCTGGTCACTTATCTACTCAAATAGGATCACTTTTGTTTCAGCACTGAATAAAAGACTGGACCACGTTAATAGGTGGCGGTGTGTAGATGTACATATGAGGTCACGAGGTGCATGTCACATACCCGTTCACAGGATCAGTTTTACCCCACAAAGCACAGAACAGCTCACAGAAGCATCTACAAGTCTAACATGTGCACAACGATGGAGCTGCATTTGAAGACATCTTTTTTCTAACATCCTGACTAGAATATCTTAGAAGTTCCCATGGTTACTTGTAACAGTCGTAGGGTATAAAATGCAAAAATTCAATTTGATGATCTCGAAATTTTTCGGAGAAGTAGTACTAAGAAAAAAAGTCAAAGAATGAACGCTCCGTAAAATCGCTGCTTTCAGATCTGATATTATATACAAAGGGCAAACATCTAATGAAAGGTGGATGCCCTTAAAGCACAAGCAGAGGAAGACGCATTTAGTACTCACACAGACAGACTGGGACCATAACTTACCGCGAGGGGCAGGCAGAGGATCTTATCACACACCCAGAGACGGACACCTTCACATATCACATAGCTACAGGTAGATGCATTCACTCATCACATAGAGGTAGGTAGATTAGCGCATCACAAAGACAGACAAAGGCATATTAGCTAATCAAACAGACAGGGGTAGGCAGAAAAATGATCACTTAGTCAGAGGTCTCGAACAACTTGCACAGACAGCAGTAGGGAGGTTACCATATTACAGAAAGATGTCGGCACAGAACTCCTGAGAAAGGCAGAAGTATGTCTGTGGACTCATCACATTTTAGTGGTAGGTACAGTACCCCATCACAAAGAGGTTGACACATTCGCCAATCACACATCAATTGGTGTGCAAATACTGTATTGCATCATTCAGTAAGGGGTAAGGGCCATACCTCATCATTTGGCCAGTTGTAGGTATCATAACACATAGCACAGTCAGAGCTACGTGACATACAAATAAACAAAGACATAGGTAGATACATTAAGTTGTCACACAGTTTGGGGTAGGCGCCTTAACTCATTACAGTGAGAGATATCGGCCATATGTTATGTTATTTTATGAAATTTATTTAAAATAGCAGCTGGTACCCAAAAGGGTGTCCTGCTGATAAACCTTATAACTCACAAAGTCAGAGGTAGCTACTGTAACTCATCACACAGTCAGAGGTAAGTACCGTAACTCATCACAATGCCTCAATCCTTCATATAGGCAAGACAGGTGCCATAATTCATCACAGTCAAAGGCATGTGCATTAATTCATCACACAGTCAGAGGCAGCTGCCATAACTCTTATACAGCAAGAGTAATGTATAATAACATATCACACATTCAGATGTAGGTACTATATTTCATCACACAATCAGAGGTTGTTTCCATAACTCATCAGAGTCAGAGGTTGGTGCATAACACATCACAGAGCCAGAGGAAGGAACTGTAATTCATCAAAGAGTGAGAGGTAAACATATCACATAGCAAGAGGTAAGTACATGATAGCATGACATGGGAAGAAGCATATAGCCTAATTCTTCCGAAGACGTTGAATAGGCCCATGCACAACGCACAACTCTGAAGAATCACTCTCTGTAACTCATGACACTATCCCCGGTGTTTACTAATTTCCTATTTTAAAGTTGTTATTATAGTGCTCTGGTAGTTACCCTAACCATATAACTCTGACCTTTTCCCGTTTATTTCTTTGTCGTTTTATGGGCTAGGTAATACCCCACTACCTCAGTACCAAATCCTGTGCAACCCTTCTTCTTCACCTTTTTCTTTCACCACCGCTTACTACATCTTTTACACATTCCTTTCCTCCAACTCTACCCATTACTCAACTTCTAAACCTAGAATAGCCTGAAACCCATCCCTAACACTATCTCTTACTCTAACTTAAAACATAATACCCCATTGTCCGGAGGGTTGTGACTCGAATCTTGCTATTTTAATAGATAATTCTTACTAACTTTTACTGTATTAGGAAGAATGATATTGTATTATTTTAATATGTATACTTTGATGATCTATGCTTTCCAAACTAGATCGAATAAAGTTTATTATTGATTATTGATGATTACCCATTTACACTATCACTTACTCTAACCTGTATCCATACACTAAACGTAACCCTTACTGCATTTCTAGTCCTTACTCAAACCCTAACAACTGGCCTAACTCTATCTGTAAACCTTATATTAAAGCATTTTTTATGTTGTAGTTGTTTTATAAACCAGCGATCAAACTCCTAAATATTCTATAGCACTGCACATTCAGAGGTTGTACATATAGAGAGTGAATTAGTTCAAACTCGAAATTTCACTCTGGAATTATGCTTCAAAAATGATTAGGGGGCGATACAGAGACAATTTACTGATATGTACAGTTTTCAACATCTTACGTTCAAAGAACATATGGACTAAGGTGACTATTTACAAAGGCAAATTTGTAAGTACATTCGTAAGCCATGCACTGCTAATTACCTCATACATTATATAATCCATGACGTGTTCTATGACATCATTGAAAACATCACTGCAACATCTGAAATTACATTACTTGAAGATAACACCGTGCATGGTGGGGGCATGATTTTTAGTTACTTAAGGGCACGAGTTATAGTTACTTTAGATAACTCTTACTGGTGAGTTTCAATGGTTTTGTTAACTTATAATGTTGATTTTTAAGCATCATTTTCACCTGACTATAATGTCCCTTTAACCTTTGTTTCTTTCTGTGACTATATATGTGTGTATGTATATATATATATATATATATATACATATATATATATATATATATATTTCAAAACCTTCTTTGACAGAAGAAACGGAGCGCACTCACGAGTAAAGTTTTAAAGCTTTAATCCACTTTCTTTTTCTCTGGCATTATTCCACCACACAACCAACGCGTTTCGGTCTCCCTGAGACCTTGGTCACGGTTGATTTTCGCGATTTTCCTCACAGTCATTAAATTCAAATCCCTAATCATGTGACTTCCTGTCATTTCCTTCCCAGACATTGTGGGACTTGTAGTTTTACATGAAATAACATGAGAAACACCCCGCTAATCATCATGTCACATTCGCTATTTCACATTTACATAATTTTCTAAAATACATTTCTCATTCTTCAGCCAATTTTAGGTGAGACTCGATGTTTCTTCTACACAGTTATACCCATTACCATAAGAACAACTGTTTTCAAATATATAAAACATATTCACCTAACTATAACGTTAACCTTCGTTTTTTTCAGTGAATATACATGCATATATATATTTTTTTTCACTGAGAAAAACAAAGGTTACATGGACGTTATAGTTAAGTGAAAATGTTAGTTTAAACATGGCTTTTTAATCATATAAACCCACAGAAATTCACCATTTATAATTATCTCAAGGAACTAGTAAGTTATCAAGAAACTATAACTCGTGCCTACACCATGCACAATTTTCTCATTAATAATTTGACTGCAAATGTCGCAGTGATGTTATCAATGATATCATAGAAGATGTCATGAGATGTAATATGTGGGGTAATTAGCAGTGCATGGCAAGGGTACGATTTATAGTTACTTGAGATAACTAGAACTAGAACTGGTGAATTTCCGTTGTTTTTTAGTTTAAAGCATTAGGCTGTTACTGAACATTTAATCTAACTATAATGTTACTTTAACCTTTGGTGTTTTCAGGGAATTTCTAGGTTTTTTTTTAACGTAAAGTAATATTTTGTTATCATACGTAAAGTCGACCCCCCCGGCGCGCAGAGCCTTTGGCTGTGCACAGCAAGGGTTTGGCCGTGTTCAATGGGGCATTGGGCACAGGGCCTGGGAAACAGAACAGAAGTCTGCTCCCAGTCAGCGGGAGCATGTTTAAATCTCAGGCCGGCTGATAGCAGACATGCATGTATGCTCCCGTTTGGTGGGAGATTTAAAAATGCTCCTGCCAGACGGGAGCAAACATATGTTTCCCTTCCAGTGATGGTACAGGCAGAGAAACTACTGTGTCCTGGGGGTGGGCTCCCCGTGACACAGTCACTGAACCGGCCCTGGTGGATGTGGTCCCTGAGGCCTTTAAAGGCTCAGGGAAGAGGGCTGCACGGCTCCCTATAATTTACATTTTTGCCCCAAAGGATGGGATCCCTGGGGCCTAATTTGGTTCAGGGAGGTGGACTGCACGCCCCCCTACCTTCATTTAATTACCCAGCCCTATGGCATAGGGTCCCCGAGGCCTTTTTAAGTTAGGGGAGGGGGGCTGCACACCCCCTTTCTTCTTTTTTACCTTGGCCTAAGGAATGGGGTCCCTGGGGCATCTCAGAGGCTCAGGGAGTGGGCCACCTGCCCCTCTCCTCAAAATGTAAACAGGCATCACCCCCAGGCCCTGGCCCACCCGTTTTTGTTTTTATTGAAACAAGCGCTGAGCACACACTTGAGGTTTTATTCTTATTTTTGCTGCAGATTGCGAATCCTCTGCAAATTCATGGCAAAATCAAAAAAAAAAAAACACTGAGTCCCAATTCCTAAAATGGCTGCCAGCACTTCCTGGCTGATGTGGTGACAGCTAATCAGATCTCAGCAGGAGATCAGTCAGATCTGTGAATCCTTTGCGGCGTGCTATATGTACAAAATAGTTTAACCTTAATTTCTCTAAAACTACTCAACGGATGTAAACCAAAACACAACAAGCACTCTTTCTGGACCAAAATGTAGCTTTCTGCCAAATTTGGTGTAAATTCGTTCAGTGGTTTGGGCAGTAGCTGTGTCTAAAGTTCCTATGGAAAAATGAATGGGGAAAACTTGTTTGGGACCCCCCCTTTTCCTCGGGCCCCGCTTGATGGATGACCCCAAAACTTTCTATGTGCAAACTAAACATCATTTTATTTTATATATTTATTTTATTTATTTACTTTTTAAAGCGCCCGAATCACCCCCAAAGGGGTATCTCCGCGCTGTAGGAAACATAGCAGTCAGTACAGCCCAATAAAGAAGACTCAGAAGAGCTCTGTTTTAAGAAGTTTTCTAAATGGAAGATATTTTGAGCATTTTTGAAGATGGATCGGGAGTTGATTCCAATAGTAGGGAGCTAGATAGAAGAAAGCTTTACCACCCGTACGAGCTTTTCTAAAACAGGGAGTAACAAGAAGGGATTTCTATCCTGATCGTAAGGATCCATTTGGCTGGTATGGATACGTTTTTCAGTTAAGTAACCGGGTCCTCTATCATTCAAAACTTGGTGTACTATGCAGCATATCTTGAACCTAACTCTCTTGCATATAGGTAACCAATGAAGTTGTTGCAAGAGGGGAAGGGAAGCTGTTCTGGCTGGTAAGTTCCTAACGAGACGGGCAGCGGTATTTTGTACCACCTGGAGTCTATTTAGTGAAAAATCGCCTGCCACAATCAGAGGGCATTACAGTAGTCCAGGCGGCTCATCACTAGTACCTGAACAAGCGTTTTTTACACAGAGAGAGGAAGGAAAGGAAAAACTCTGCGCAGAAGGCTCAACATATGAAAGCAGGCACCAGCGGTGGCCACCACCTGATCTTTCATAATAGGTTTCTGGTCTAGACGGACGCCCAAGTTCCTAACCACTGTCTTAGGGGCGGGGCACTGCCTAACTCAGGGGGCCACCACTCTGGAGACCAGTGCGAAATGGCATCACCGAAGAGCATGATTTCTGTTTTCCCAGCATTCAGGTGGAGAAAATTCTCCATCATCCAAGAAGCAATTGCTGTCATGCCTTCTGAGAAACGAAACTGAGTGTTTGTAGTATTTTTGTCAAACGATAGTAAGAGCTGAGTATCATTAGCATATGAAATCGGGGTGAAGCTGAGTTCTCTGAGTAATTTCGCAAGGGTTGCCACATAAAGGTTAAATAGAGTGGGGCTGAGACAAGATCTCTGTAGCACTCCCTCTGTAAGATCCATAGTTCGGGAGCGAAAGTGTCGAAGATTGATAGTCTGTGTACGATGGGATAGGAAGCTCGAGAACCATGATAGGGCTTGTCCACAGATCCCAATCTCTTTAAGTCTCCAGAGCAGAATTGAATGGGATAAAGTGTCGAAAGTTGCCGACAAATCCAACAGCACCAACAAGACTGCCTGGCCATTATCAAGGGAGTGTCTTATGTTGTCTGTAACAGCAATCATTGCTGATTCTGTACTGCTCATTGGTATCAAACCTGACTGTTAGGAATAGAGGCATCCAATGTACTCAGTATATTTTGAGAGTAGTTTGTTGATGTGTTTTTCCAAGAGTTTACTCAGTAGCGGCAGGAGGGAGATAGGGCAGTAGTTGGATAAATCCGCTACTGAGGCATTCACCTTTTTTCGAATGGGGATTATCTGTGCAGCTTTCCACTCTGTTGGGAGTTGGCCCTCCCTCATAGAGAGATTAAGTATCGTACAGATAGAGGGAGCCAATTGTTCATGTAGCAGAGAAGAGGTTCTACCTGGGATTAAATCTATAGGTTACCCAGATTTGGCTGCTTTCAACATTGCCTCAACTGTATCTACTGTGAGTGGAGTAAAACTATCCAAAAGATGGACTTTATCTGAGGTAGATGGAGTGAGATTTATTGTTTCACTCTGAGAGCCCCTAGCATCAGTGAATTTATCATAAATCAAATTGATTTTGTGTTCAAAATCTTTGGCAATCTCATCGCAAAGTTCTTGAGATGGGGGGATTTCATTGCTGCAAGCCCTCGGGTTAGTGAAAGATTTGAGAATGTGATATAATTCTTTAGGAGAATTCCCTGCCTGATTAAGTTGTGAGGCAATATGAGCTCTACTGGCATTTTTTAGACTCTTGTGATAGAGAGCTAAGGAAGTCTTATAGACTTCCTTATCATTCTGGTCGTGTGAGTGACGCCAGCATCTCTCCAATTTTTTGCAAACGGTTTTCTCCTTACGCAGTTCCTGAGAATACCAGGCTGCCTGAGGCCTTCGCGCAATATTCTGTTGTAGTTTCAGAGGGGCCAAACTATCTATGGCCTCTTTTACCGCATTATGGTGGTCAGTTAAACAATCATCAGCATCATCATAACTTTATTATCGATCACAAAGATCTTAAAAAGTGCATCATAGCCAAATACATACATTACAGATGCCAGGGTGATTATAGAGTACCAGAAAATATGACAGTCTATAAAAAAAGACACTTAAAATGGCCATGTAAAAATTAAAAACACATAAAAATACATATCATTAATAAAAAATATATATTATTAAAAACTAGAATCTGTATATGTTACACTAAACACTTTGAGCATCTAATCCATAAGGCCAACAGAAATCTTGCTGAGCCAAAAACCACTACTCTACTGGTGTCTGTGCTAAGAATCCTAAGCACCTCTAAATAATGTCGAGGTCCGGTAAGCCTGTACAGGGAGATAATCCACTTGGCCCTCAGATTCTAATAGTACAGACCAAAAAATAGCAAATGTACTAAGGATTTAGGGCTTCCTTTGCAAGCCGGACATAAAACATCAGAAAGTGCATTGCTACGCCACTTGCTACAAAGCAGTTTAGTGGGGAGAGTCTTATATCTAAATTGGAGGAACAATTTCCGTGCAAGTAGGGGAACAATTTTATCAATGGTATCCTCAAAGAACGGGAAAGGTTTAAAATCTAAGAACTCTTGAGTGAGTGGGCCCATAGGATTTAACGCATCCTTCACCAGGATAAATTCCCAATAAATGGCCTTTACCCTGCTTTTTGAAATTGAGCTCAACTCCTCCGGATTTGTACAATATTCCTCCAACCTCAATTTCCTCAATAATTCCCTAAAGGAGGGGGGCGCTAGTGTGCCCGAAGCAAGATGGCCGCACGTTAGTGCAGCTCTGCTGGTTGGGGCAATAATCCGTTCAAAATCCTGCATTTCTCCTAAGCATACTTGAAAAAGAGGCAGCGCATCGGTGAGAGCTTTGTATGCTGTGTCTGTCGCAGCGTTTTCTGACAAGTCTGTGGAAGTATACCTACTAAAACTCAACGTTTGCAGCCCGGAAGATAAGATGGCGGCCATCGCGGAATAAGACCGATAGTAAGAGTACGTCGCTACACAGGTACAGTGATTACCTGCAGGCTGAGGCGACGTTACAGCAAACAGAGGCGGTTACCACTCAGGACGTGCGCAGGACTGGCAGGGCGATGCTCCGGCTGGATTCGGAAGCGGACCGGGTGTGCTAGCTGGTGACGCGGAGCTGCCACTGAAGACGAGCGGAGTGCGGGACGGCGGCCGCTGCGACTCTGGACAGGAATCGGACCCTTTAGTGCAGGTACAGCTAATCTGGGAAGGCTGTGAATTCACGCCGGCGCTGGCAAGAACACCCGGCGGGAGTAGTGAAGTGCCGGACCTGCCGGGGGCGAACTGTGCCCTGCCACATTGAACACTGACAGAGTCGCGCGATCGCGCGGGACGCCGTAGAAGTAATAACGCTCGGTGGGAGCTGTGGCAACTTGAAACTGCTGAAGGTGTGTTGCACCCCGCCATATTGCAGGCAGAAAGACGCACGCAGACTGTCCTAGCGAAGCCCAGTGAGGTTACATCCAGGCATATTGGGGCAGAAACCAGATGATCTATCTATGGCCTATACAGTGTGATGCAGTACTCAGGCATGATACAGACAGCGTTTTGACTGCGCTGTAGTGGCTGCTGATCGAGTCTGCGCGTCATTACGAGGAAGAGGTGCTGAGAGAGAACACCGGCTGCATTGCCAGGCCGCGAAGGGGGCTACCAGCTTGTTGTCTTGCGTGCTGCGAATGCTGGTGCCCCAGAATGATAGAACTGCGGAGGCCTATGGATTGAAGGTAGGAGCACACAGCTGAGTGAACGCGGCGATTAAGCGGTGCTACAAGCTCTGCCTGCGGGGACGTGGGCACTACGTGGCAAAACAGTAGGCCTGACGCTGAGAGTCACTGGGCGCGATGTGTCAGATCAAGATACTAGCATTATAAAGCCTGCATAGCGCGAACGCAACGATATGGTGGCATAGTGCATAGCTTCCCGAAAAAGCACTACGACAGCCGGCTTCCTTAACTGTATAGCTCTGGGACAGGATTGTAGACCCTTGCAGCGGTGAGACGGTGTTGGAGTCTCCTGGTGTGTGTTGACCGACTGCGGGCGGCTGTGGACAGGGAATTGAAGTGGAATTAAAAGAGATTAAGGCCGGTAACGGCGCGATGGGGAAAACTGACAGACATCTACAGCCTAAGCTCTCATTTGAGTCCAAGCGCCTAAAGAAAACACAGATGCAGGCAGCGTCGGACACTGAGACGGACCTGGAAGCAGGCAGCAGTACTAAATTGGAAAAAATGATGCTGGCAATGCAACAAAGCTTGCACACAATTGACAGTAAAATTGACAGTCTAAACCTGCGTATGGACACCATGAAGGCAAAGTTAGACAAGCATGGAGCGCGTTTAACGGAGGCAGAACAGCGCATTTCAAACGCGGAAGACAAGGTGGAAAGTGTCACAGCATCATGTACCGAAGTGGAGAAAATACTGGAGGTACTAAGGGCCAAGAGCGAAGATTTGGAGGCGAGGTCACGTCGCAACAACCTGCGCATCACGGGGGTGCCCGAATCTACCAACACGGGTCGGTTGGAACTCTACGTGGAAGAGATGCTCAAAGATATGCTGGGGGTGGAACATTTTTCCAATGTGCTAGTCGTAGAAAGAGCGCACAGGTCCCTCGCACCACGTCCTGTCCCAGGGGCGCCTCCGCGCCCGATAATAGCAAGACTTCTTAACTACCGAGACAGAGATGTGGCCCTCCATCGTGCAAGGGAGCTGGGCACCACGAAATACCAGGGGTTGGAGGTGGCACTATTTCCAGACTTCACGGTAGCGGTGCAGCAGGCCCGACGGGAATTTCAACAAGTGAAGAAAAACTGCAGGATATGAAGATCCAATATGCTATGCTGTACCCTGCACGTCTCAAGATACTGCATGGGAACAAACCACGAATCTGCACGTCTCCAAAAGAAGCCACGCAATTTATAAAGCAGCTGGAACGGCGGGACGCGACTAGAAAGGCTGGAGATGATGCGGACAGTGAAGATTAAAAGAAAACTACAGGTCGTAGCTGGCGCTGTCTGTTACAGATATGTATAATCACATAGTTGTTACGTTTACCATTTTATTGCAGCACTATAGCCTGACCCAATAAGACTTTTTTTTCTGGGACTGATGTGGAATTGTACAGTATAATGTTGATAACTGAAAGGAGATGTGTTGGAGGCGGAGAGTATCTGAGGGTATCTCTACATGTATATTACCACGGATGAGACGCTACACTAGTGAGGTGGCAAACATATAACTGCAAAATGCATTTGAGGCACCAGATGTGCCATTGAAAGTTGGGTGGGATACATGACACACTATGGCGAAGCTGGGTGGCTTGATCTGTGTACATTGTTTGAGCAGGGCTCTGCTTGCTGATGTATGTATAAGATTCCACGGGGTGTGCAATTATTGCAAGTCGAGACGTATGTCATGCCTCCTCTGAAAATAGATGAAAGTTCGTAATAGAATACTCTGCATTAAAAGGCGCGGACACGAAGCGCCGAGGCTGTCTCTGAGTACGTTTGAATGTGGCATGAAGAAGTAAGATGTGTTTGGGAGAGTAATCGATTTGCCCTAACCCCCCCTACTTCCACCAAGGGGGTCGGTGGGCGGCTGGTGTCCTCCATGAGGGTACGACCCAAGCAGTTTATGGGGAATATTGTAGGCTGTGAGCAGGATAGCTACTCACGGCGGGAGGGGGGGGGGGAATTTGTTTATGGTGTTTTTTGAATTGGGGCTCCTTAGCATAATTGGGATGCTTAAGTGGGAGGGGGGACTTGTTGGGGGATTGTTTCAAGGCTGCGTAGTGCAGGGCGGAATATGTGATAGTGCACAATATGGGATAGGTGACGCAGACACAATATTTGCGGAAACTAATCAAAAAAAGTACAGCAGTGATGTCATTGGAGGGTGGTAACGTAACATGGGTAACATGGAATGTCAGAGGTCTGAACAACCCAAAGAAAACAAGGCAGGTACTAGCTTATCTGGATCGTCACAATGTACAAGTGGCGCTGTTGCAAGAGACTCACTTAAACAAACATGCAGCTGATAAAGTGGCCAATAGATGGGCGGGGGTGAAACTGGCATCGTCCTACTCCACCTATGCGAGGGGGGTTATGATTTTAGTTAAAAAAAACCTTCCGTTTGTCATATCACATGTGGATATAGATACTGAAGGCCGATATATCATAGCACAGGGGAAATTGTGTGGCATGATGGTAACTATTATAAATATCTATGGGCCTAATATTGACGACCCCGATTTTTTTGAGGCGCTCTGGAGCAAGATCTATAGACTACAACCAGCAGCCATTGTCTGTGGGGGGATTTTAATGTAGTACTAAACCCGGCAATGGACCGTCATACAAATGCGGACCCTTCAGTTAAAAAAGCAGCGGTAGCTGTTCAAAATGGTATGCAAAACTTGTCTCTTCTAGACATTTGGAGACTACGACACCCAGGGGCGCAGGAGGGTACATGTTACTCCTACGTACATCAATCATGGTCTCGTCTGGACTATTGGTTGACTACCAGTGACATAAACTCGCTAATTACTAAAACTGTCCACCTACCTAGGACACTTTCTGACCACTCCCCTTCGCTATTTGCAATGATAATACCCATGTACACGCCGCCACAGTTCCAGTGGCGATTACAATCATCTGCTCTACAGGACCAGGTGTTCCGGGAGGGGGTAAGGGAAGCCATTATACAATATTTTGAGGATAACACTGGATCAGTAGATAGTTTGGGCATATTGTGGGAAGCTTTCAAGGTGACCATCCGTGGGGTATGCATAGGACTCCAAGCGGGGGTACTCAAATCACTTCGGGGATCTATGAAGGTCCTTGAAAAAGAACTCATGGGCCTTGAGCGCCAATATGACAGTATGTCAGATGCCACCATATTAGCGACCATTCGTTCAAAAATCACTGAGTATAATGAGCTGGCGGAGCTGGAGGTGAAGCATATGTCCAGGCGTTGGACAGCTAGGTATTATGGAGAAGGAGGTAGACCGGGACGGGCCTTGGCAGACAAAATAACAGAACCACGGGCAAAAAAAACTAATATAGTGCAATCTATTGTTGAAGGGGAACACAGACACTGTGACACGGCGGGTATCCTCGCCTCATTCATGCATTACTACATGGATATGTACAGCAGTCGACAGACCGCTGGCGACCCTGAAATGGCACAATACTTAGAAGATGTAGCCCTGGTGTGGTTATCAAAGAGGCAACAAGACTTTTTAATGCACCCGCTGACAACGGATGAAATACGAGACGCTATACTTGCTCTCCCGAATGGTAAAGCTACAGGCACAGACGGACTCTCAGCGGAGTTCTATAAAGAATATCTTGACATATTGGTGCCACACCTTCATGCCATGTTTGAAGACGCTTACGAACGGCAAACACTACCAGACACGCTCCGTGAGGCGCTGATTATAGCCCTACCAAAGCCTGGAAAGGAGCATGATAAATGCGAATCGTATAGGCCGTTGTCATTGATGAACACCGATATTAAGATACTGGCGAAAGTGCTGGCAACTAGGTTGCAGTTATTACTACCTGTGATGGTATTACCAGATCAATCGGGATTTATCCCTGCTCGATCCACAGCTCACAACTTGCGGACGCTTTTTGCAGTCATGCATCTTCTGAAGCCCACTTTGCCTGCTGTGGCGGTCCTACTAGACGCCGCAAAGGCATTCAACTCCATATCTTGGAGATATATGCTGGCGGTGTTGCATAGGATGGGGGTGCCGTTTATATACACTAATTGGATCAAGTTGCTATATACAGATCCAGTGGCTCGTGTGCGCGTCAATGGTAGGACATCTGACTTATTCCCGATTAGACGCGGGACGAGACAGGGTTGCCCCCTGTCGCCTCTCATATTTGCGGTAATATTGGAGCCGTTGGCCTGCATATTGCGTCAGCGGCATGCACAAGCAGCACTATGCTTTCGGCAGCGGCCATTAGCGGTGTCCATGTATGCCGACGACATGGTCTTATATGTGCGTGAGCCGGAGGTGTATTTGGAGCAACTCATTCGGGAATACATTAGATTTGAATGGCACTCAGGATTGGGTATAAACTGGAACAAATCGGTTGTGATTTCTCTGACAGAGTGTACAAAACGGGTGGAACTGGACTACCCGCTAGACTGGAGTGATGAGCCAATCAAATACCTGGGTGTTTGGGTACATAAAGATCCGCAAGTTGTTATTCGTACTAACTATGGAACTGCGATTACTCAACTTGAGGAGCGAGTCACTAGGTGGATACAACTAATGTTAACGTTTGCTGATAGAGTGGCTGTACTCAAAATGGTGGTACTACCAAAATTTTTATATCTGTTTGTAAATGTACCTATCATACTGCGACAACATTTTTTTACTACGCTGCGAGGGATACTCATAACGTTAGTCTGGGGAGGTAAAAAATCGCGCATAAAATGGGAGGTGTTAACGCTGCCGTATGAACAGGGTGGATTTAGAGTGCCCGACATGCAGTTATACTATCTGTGTGCGCAGGCACAATATGCCTCTTATTGGCAGAACGCGCCACCGTACACGCCACATGTGGCGGTGGAGGCTGGGGCGGTCCACCCCATACCGCTGAAAGCAATGATTGTAAATGACACTACGATCTTTGAGAAGGGTGAAATTGACACGGTACAGTGTACGACTCATGCTTGGGAGGAACTTGGGAGGCGCGCCCGGCGATTGCCGCTGTATGCGCCTGCAATGCCGCTGCTGCACCATGGGAAGATATCGGTGACTCGGGAAGTAGGGTCACAGAAAATTCTGAAGAATGCGGGTGCCCACACTATGGGAGATATATATCCCAGCGGTACATTTATTGGACTCCAAGCCTTCCTAAATAGTGGGGATGGGTCTGCCATGTTGACCTTTACATACAGTAGACTGCGAGCTGCGATTAAAGCCTTATACCCTTGTTTTCCTTATGAGCCTCCGACTCTAGCGGCTTTACAACTTATATACACCACACAATCTAGGACTAAAATGGTAACTCGCTTATATAATGCCTCGCAGGCAGATGAAGTGGATGTGAGTGTAAGCCAAATGAATAAATGGAATAGTATATTGCCGCAGACACTAACGGAAGATGAATGGGAAACATGCTGTAGGCTGACTGGTCAATTCACTGCCAATGGAAATCTTCGTCTGATTCACTATAAGTATGTTCACCAGATGTACTATACGCCAGCGCAACTTCATAAATATGGTCTGCGGGATTCACACTGTTGTAGAAGATGTGGTGCTGACACTGCAGATTTTCAACATTTAGCATGGAGCTGCCGTAAAGTAGCTGAATTTTGGGAGAAAGTTACAGGAGCTTTGACAGCAATGGTGGGTGAACCTATAGTATGTACAATGAATATTTGTCTTTTGGGAAATGTACTACACCTTAAAGCTGGTAATCGAAAATTAGTTGCCTTGGCCTTATTATTAGCCAAGCGTAGAGTCTCGATACATTGGGATGGTAGACCGGCACCGCAGTTAGCGCACTGGCTGAAAGATATTGCATATTGTCGAGATCAGCTTATTTGCTATGGGGAAGAACTGCCGGGAACCTCCAGACCGCGAGACATTTGGGGACCGTTTACTGCCTATGTATTAGCTAGATCACCTGACTAATGGCAATTCCTGCAGTGCTGATGTATTGTGCTGTGTAATTTATGGTCTGTAATGCTGTTATAACGTATTTGTTTGGACTGCAACTGCACCTTCTTGCTGCCTTATATTCTGTACTGCAATAACAATGTAATGAATGCCTTGTTGTTGTTATAAGATGAAAAATTTACAAAAAAAAAGAAAAAAAAAAAATTCCCTAAAGGAATAGAACCAGGGAATTTTACTTGTTCTGGGCTGTGTCATAAGGTCCCTAAAAACCACTCGATAGGGAGCGAGTTCCTAAATCGTCCATAGCCGATGCCAGAAAAGTAGGTGCCTATAATCCATCTTGTGGGCCAGGTCAAGAAGGATAGGAGTCAACGGAGTGCTAACTGATAAGTTAAGGAGTGATCTCATAAAACGATGTTCGTTCACAGAAAGGCAATCAGTGTTCCCACTCCCCCACAATTCTGCTCCATACACAGCTGCTCCTAGGGCTTTTGTGTTGTATATTTCTAACGCTGGAGCCACTTTCCTAGATACCGTGCTTCTGTGGATCTTATTTATGTGGGCAGTCTGCTGAATTAGGTACAGATGGGCTTTCTCTATATGTGGGGTCCAACACAGATTTGGGGATAACCGAATTCCTAGAAAATCAAATGCGGAGACTGGTTCGATAGTGCGGTCCCCTACATACATACATCTCTTGGGTGTCTTCGAGGTACCCTTGGAAAATACCATATACTTCGTTTTTGAATCATTAAGCTCCAGGCCACGCTCATCACAAAAAGTTTAAAATCATTTAATAGCTGTTGTAGCCCTTGGGGAGATTTTGATATTAATAGCGTATCATCGGCAAAGAGAAGGGCAGGAGCCCTACTCTCTACAACTTTTGGGGCGTCACACCCATCTCTGTCAAGAAAGCCTATTACCTCATTCATGAATAGCGAAAACAGGGTGGGTGCTAAGACGCACCCCTGTCTAACTCCACGATTTCTCATAAAGGGCTCAGTTAGTTGTCCCTCCTGTCCCCATCTAACTTGGGTTTTATTCGCTGAATGTAGATGGATAAGAATATCCAGTAAATTTGGTGGAATCCCCACCTCTGCCACTATCTTCCAAAGTTTACATCGAGGGACCAGGTCAAACGCCGTACATAGAATTCACGAAGGCTATGTACAGCTTCCCCCTTTAATGAAAACTTCTTTCCAGTAAATACAAAGGAAACGACAGACCTGATCCAAGATACTAATATTGGTGCGAAAACCCGCCTGGAAGTCGGACAGAATATTTTCTTCCGAGATCCAATCCTGGATACGGGCCAATATCAGTTTGCAGAAAATTTTCTGCACAGAATTGATTCAACTAATGGCTCTATAACTAACCGGTTTGGCCCTATCCCCTTCCTTAAAAATTGGTATAATCTCAGCTGAGTTTCCATGCCCAAGATGATGGCATTGGATAGCATATTAATATAGGAGCCGCAGACTTTTAGATCTTCTCTGTATAGATCATTGGGAATTCGATCAGGGCCAGGAGCTCTGGCTGGGATGCAGGAGCTAATGGCTGCCTGGGTTTCTAATAGTGACATTTCAAGAACTTCTGCAGTGCCAAATGGGAGATTTTCCCGCAAAACTACATTCTCCTCATCCTCCTTACTGCCAGAAGAATACAGGCCCCGAAAGTGGGATACCCAGTCTTCCGGCTGTACAGTAAACTCTAGGGCAGACTCGGGTCCATTAAGGCAAAGGGCGACTTTCTTCCAAAAGGACTTATTCTCCTTGGCAACCAGGCCACTATGTAGAGAGGACCATAGCGAACATTCCCACTGTTTCTTCGCGTGCTCTAATGCCTGTCTATATCTGGCTCTACATTCCACCATATCTGGCCAGAACTTAGATTTCACTGCCTAAAAGAGCTCTCCCTTGACCTTCCTGCATTCCTGGTTGTACCACTCAGCCACAGGGGCCCGCCTTTTCCCTCCTCGTTTAGCATGAAATTTCCTAAACATTTTTTCATTTGATCCAATATTTCCCTGATCTGCATATAGAGTATCTCATGTTGGTTGCTCAACTTCTCTATGATTATATTCACTTGGTGAGTTTGGACAACACCGCCATCTCCTCAATCACTTTAGACTTAACAGCTTCCAGGGCCCCAGGGTTTTGCTCCACCCAATCCCTTCAAATCGTTCTCAGATTATTGCAATGGGATAATTTGCCCAGGTCACTCTGTCCCCTAGTGTTGGATTCCCACTCTCCATAATTAATTGAAGAAAGACTCAAAGCATTGTGGTCACTCTCAGATCTTTTGACCACTTTCATATCAGACAGAATGTGCCACAGACTAAGGTCAACCAGGCAATAGTCGATTCTACTAGCATAACTAGGTCCATTAAAGGCCATTCCACCATTGGGGTCTGATTTGGTCCTGCTGTTTGTGGCCCTCAAACCATGCTGTAGCGTAAAGGCCAACACTTTCCCTCCTCTCTTGGTCCATCTAACAGTTGGGAGTTCTAGCTGAGGGATTTTTTAAAAGTTATCCCACTCCTCAGTCAAATCTAATGTCACGAAGGCAAGGGGCTCAAATGTACAATTAAAGTCCCCCGCTACCAATAGATGGGTGTTTCCTGTGAATTCAGTGAGGGCATGGTCTAGAATGCCTATGGTATTGGTTTCATTTGTGCCCAAGCCCACTCTATTATAAAAATTCAGATTTTTAGCCCTGTGTGCAAAACGAGATCTATTGCCAGAATATCCAAGGAATAGACAGGGACTACTTTGACTTTGCACCGAAGTGCAGTTTTCACCCAAATCGCTAAGTCACCCGAAGGTTTCCCTTTCCCTTTCCTGTTTGCGTTAATACCATAAGACGAATACCCACAACTAAAGGGAGTGGTCAAGCTCACAAATTCAAAAAATTGCCCCATTTTGGATCTATAAGCATCCTAGCGATCCCAGCTCCATTCCATTCCAAGACAGTTAGCTGCTCATGGGGTGCAATGATGGAGTTTGGTTCTGGCCTATACTCCAACGTTGAGCCCCTTTCGTCCTCATGGGTGACACTGCTATTGGCACCACCTACTAAACCTACTAAGCCAGAGGTTTTTGGGGCCCAAACAACCTGGTGTTTGGCAGGAGTCCACAGCAAAGGGGGCTGCCTAGATAATGGTTCCCCCCGAGCAGGGCTAGGAGTCATTTCATCACCCACTAAGCACAACAGTCCCCCTTCCTGAAGTCATCCCTGGTCACCAACTGTGCCCCTTTTCACAGTTTCACCTCCTTTCTGGGCGGGTACTCTTAGCCTGGGGCACCCATCCATGGCCAGTCTATATTTAATAATAATGGACTTATCAGCAAGTGGGATAGTGCGAGAGTCAATCGCCATCAGGCCATCTACTATGGTTCTGTGGAGAAAACTGACTTTCACTACATCATTCGGCATCCCTAATACAGTTATCCTTTCCACCTGCTTAATGTCTTCCCTTATAAATAGAGTAACAATGTCATGTATCCCTAAACCAATAGATTACTTATTTTTTAGTGAATCGTGATCTTCTCGTTTGCCACTAGGGATTTTTGGGACTTGTACAAGATATGTTACAGCTTCTTCCCTCTGGACACGAGTTCGGGTATAGAAACCATCTTTAACTACCCCTCTTACAAATGGTCGAACAAGGCTAGGGGTAGGGGAACATTCCTCATCAAGCACCACCTCACCTCTATCAGGCTCTCTTCCCACTCCCCTGCCCTGGGGAGGCCCTCGATATATAACTATGAAGTTAGGGAATACTTGAATCAATCAATGAATTTGTAGAGCGCACTACTTACCCGCGAGGGTCTCAAGGCGCTGGGGAAAAAAAGGGGGGGAGGTGCCGCTACTGGTCGAACAGCCAGGTCTTGAGTAGCCTCCTGAAGGTCAGTAGGTCTTGGGTCTGTCGTAGGCTGAGTGGGAGGGTGTTCCAGGTCTTCGCGGCGAGGTGGGAGAAGGATCTGCCACCAGTGGTTGTTCTTCGAATGCGAGGGACGGTGGCAAGGGAGAGGTTGGCGGAGCGGAGCTGGCGGTTGGGGACGTAGAAGAAGAGTTGTCTGTTGAGGTAGGATGGGCCGGTCTTGTGGAGTGCCTTGTGAGCGTGGATGAGGAGTTTGAAGGAGATTCTCCTGTCGACGGGGAGCCATTGCAGGTTCCTCAGGTGGGGGGTGATGTGGCTGTGGCGTGGTACATCGAGGATCAAGCGTACGGAGGCGTTTTGTATGCGTTGCAGTCGCTTGATGAGCTTGGCCGGGGCTCCCGCGTAGAGGGCGTTCCCATAGTCGAGTCTGCTACTGACGAGGGCCTGGGTGACTGTTCTTCTTGTAGCTGTCGGGATCCACCTGTAGATCTTGCGAAGCATGCGGAGGGTGCTGAAGCAGGAGGAGGAGACCGCGTTGACTTGTTTGGCCATGGAGAGCGTTGAGTCGAGGATGACTCCCAGGTTGCGTGCGTGGTCGGTGGGTGTCGGGGCTGCCCCCAGTGTCGTTGGCCACCAGGAGTCGTCCCAGGCTGAGGGGTTGGAGCCGAGGATGAGGACCTCCGTCTTGTCCGAGTTCAGCTTTAGTCGGCTGTTCTTCATCCAGTCGGCAACGGCCTTCATTCCTTCGTGGAGGTTGGATTTGGTGGTGAGGGGGTCCTTGGTGAGGGAGAGGATCAGTTGAGTGTCGTCGGCGTAGGAGATTATGTTGAGGTCGTGCTGTCTGGTGATGCGTGCGAGCGGGGCCATGTAGATGTTGAACAGTGTTGGGCTGAGGGATGATCCCTGGGGTACGCCGCAGATGATCTCGGAGGCTTCGGATCGGAATGGTGGGAGGCGGACTCTCTGGGTTCTGCCGGCGAGGAAGGAGGTGGTCCATTCCAGGGCCTTGTCTCGGATCCCTGCATCGTGAAGGCGTGCGCGTAGAGTGCGGTGGCAGACAGTGTCAAAGGCGGCGGAGAGGTCCAGCAGGATGAGGGCTGCGGTCTCACCGTTGTCCAGCAGGGTCCTGATGTCGTCGGTGGCGGCGATGAGGGCAGTCTCAGTGCTGTGGTTGCTGCGGAACCCTGACTGGGATGGGTCCAGGATGCTGTTTTCTTCGAGGTATCGGGTTAGCTGTCTGTTGACGATCTTCTCGATGGCCTTGGCTGGGAACGGAAGCAGGGAGATGGGCCGGAAGTTCTTGAGGTCTCTTGGGTCCGCCTTGGGTTTTTTGAGTAGGGCGTTGATCTCGGCGTGTTTCCAGCTCTCTGGGAAGGTCGCGGTCTCGAAGGAGAGATTGATGACGTTGCGCAGGTGGGGTGCGATGGAGCTGCTGGCTTTGTTGAAGATGTGGTGCGGGAAAGGGTCTGACGGGGAGCCGTAGTGTATCGTGCTCATGGTCTTGATGGTGTCATCGATGTTCACGCTGGCCCAGGCTGGCAAGGGGTTGTGGTCGATGGTGTGCGGCGGGTCTGGTGCATCGGTCTCAGTTGGGGCTGTCTGGGTGTTGAAGCTGTCGTGGATGTCGGCGATCTTGCGGTGGAAGAAGGTGGCAAGGGAGTCGCACAGGGCTTGCGACGGCGGGATGTCGTTGGTGTTGGAGCTGGGGTCAGAGAGTTCCTTCACGATGTTGAAGAGCTCCTTGCTGTTGTGTGCATTGTTGTCGAGGCGGTCTTTGAAGGAGATCCTCTTGGCGGACCTGATGAGGTGGTGGTGGTTACGGAAGGCGTCTTTGTGGGCTGCGTGGCTGTCCGGTGTCTTTTCACTGTGCCATTTCTTCTCTAGTTTCCGGCAGGTACACTTGGAAGCTAGGAGTTCCGGGGTGAACCAGCTGGCTCTTTTGGTGGTGTGACTGTAGGTGAGTTTTTTCAGCGGGGCGAGGGTGTTGGCACAGTCGTCTATCCATCGTCTGAGGTTGCAGGCAGCGTCGTTGGTGTCGGATGGGTCGGAGGGTGGGCTGAGAGCGAGGTTTGACCGTAGTTGGTCTTCGGTGACTTTGCTCCAGCAGCGGCATGGGATCTGTTGGGTGCGGTGGTGTGTGGTGGGTTTCTGGAAGGTGAAGTGGATGCAGCGGTGGTCGGTCCAGAGGAGTTCGGTGGTGTGGCTGAAGGAGACGTGGGAGCTTGAGGAGAAGATGGGGTCGAGCGTATGGCCGGCGGAATGGGTCGGTGTTGTGACGAGCTGTCTTAGTCCGAGGTTGGCGAGGTTGTCGATCAGGGTGGTGGAGTTGCTGTCGTTGTTGTTCTCCAGGTGAAAGTTCAGGTCTCCGAGGAGGATGTAGTCGGTGGAGGTCAGGGCGTGCGTGCTGATGAAGTCGGCGATGGAGTCGTTGAACTGGGGTCGGGGTCCAGGGGGTCTGTAGACGAGGGTGCCTCTAAGGGTGGTGTTGGGGTCCGGGTGGATCTGGAAGTGCATGTGTTCGGCGGTGCAGAGGGTGTCGTCGGTGCTGGTCGAGACCCTGATGGTGTTCTTGTGGACGATGGCGATTCCTCCTCCTACTCCGTTGATGCGGTCTCTGCGGGTGATCTTATAGCCGTCTGGGATGGCTATGGCGATGTCGGGTGCGGAGGAGTCGTTCATCCAGGTCTCTGTCAGGAAGGCGACGTCTGGTGCTGATGTGTCGAGCAGGTCCCAGAGCTCGACGGCGTGTTTGTGTGCGGAGCGGGTGTTCAGTAGGATGCATCGGAGGTGGTTGAGGTCCTTCTTGGCGGGGGCTTCGGCGGCTCTGAGGCTGGTGTAGCTGCAGCTCCGGCAGGTGAAGGGACCATGAGTGCGTTTCGGGGCGGCCTTGAAGCAGTTGTGTATCCGTCCGGGGTTGAGAGCGTGGAATGTGGTGGCATCGTATCGGCGTCGGTCGTCGAGGCTTGAGCGGGGGGCGCGAGGACCAGGGGTTCTGGCACTGGGCGCGGTCCAGGCGCGGACGGGCGCAGACAGGCTTGCCTTAGGCGCGCCAGCGGTGCGGCCGCGCAGCGGCCGCCATATATGGGGAGGTGGGAGGGAGGAGCAGCTGGGAGGCGGGAGGCAGGTGCAGCGAATGGTCAGTCAGGGGGGCGGGGCCGCAGGGGACGCAGCAGCGGGAGCGGAGAGAGGCAACGAGGGGTACAGAGGCAAAAATGGACACAAAATACGGGGGCAACGAGGGGTACAGAAGGCAAAGATGGACACAAAATACGGGGGCAACGAGGGGTACAGAAGGCAAAGATGGACACAAAAAACGGGGGCAACGAGGGGTACAGAAGGCAAAGATGGACACAAAATACGGGGGCAACGAGGGGTACAAAAGGCAAAGGTGGACACAAAATACGGGGGCAACAAGGGGTAAGGAAGGCAAAAATGGACACAAAATACGGGGGCAACGAGGGGTACAGAAGGCAAAGATGGACACAAAATACGGGGGCAACGAGGGGTACAGAAGGCAAAGGTGGACACAAAAAACGGGGGCAACGAGAAGTACAGAAGGCAAAGATGGACACAAAATACGGGGGCAACGAGGGGTACAGAAGGCAAAGGTGGACACAAAAAAAGGGGGCAACGAGGTGAAGCAAAAGGCAAAAACGGGCACAGAGGCAGCAAACAGGGGGGCGAGCTTACTAGCAGCAGCAGCGGGTAGGGCATCACAGGCAGAGCTGTGTGGTGGGGGAGCGACCTACCTGGCAAGGTCAAGGGTCGCTCTCCTCACTGCGCAGCGGCCGCCATATATGGGGAGGTGGGAGGGAGGAGCAGCTGGGAGGCGGGAGGCAGGGGCAGCGAATGGTCAGTCAGGGGGGCGGGGCCGCAGGGGACGCAGCGGCGGGAGCGGAGAGAGGCAACGAGGGGTACAGAGGCAAAAATGGACACAAAATACGGGGGCAACGAGGGGTACAAAAGGCAAAGATGGACACAAAAAACGGGGGCAACGAGGGGTACAGAAGGCAAAGATGGACACAAAATACGGGGGCAACGAGGGGTACAGAAGGCAAAGATGGACACAAAATACGGGTGCAACAAGGGGTACAGAAGGCAAAGGTGGACACAAAAAACGGGGGCAACGAGGGGTACAGAAGGCAAAGGTTGCCACAAAAAACGGGGGCAACGAGGGGTACAGAAGGCAAAGATGGACACAAAATACGGGGGCAACGAGGGGTACCGAAGGCAAAGGTGGACACAAAATACGGGGGCAACGAGGGGTACAGAAGGCAAAGATGGACACAAAATACGGGGGCAACGAGGGGTTCAGAAGGCAAAGATGGACACAAAATACGGGGGCAACGAGGGGTACAGAAGGCAAAGGTGGACACAAAAAACGGGGGCAACGAGGGGTACAGAAGGCAAAGATGGACACAAAATACGGGGGCAACGAGGGGTACAGAAGGCAAAGATGGACACAAAATACGGGGGCAACGAGGGGTACAGAAGGCAAAGGTGGACACAAAAAACGGGGGCAACAAGGGGTACAGAAGGCAAAGATGGACACAAAATACGGGGGCAACGAGGGGTACAGAAGGCAAAGGTGGACACAAAAAACGGGGGCAACGAGGGGAAGCAAAAGGCAAGAACGGGCACAGAGGCAGCAAACAGGGGGGCGAGCTTACCAGCAGCAGCAGCGGGTAGGGCACCACAGGCGGAGCTGTGTGGTGGGGGAGCGACCTACCTGGCAAGGTCAAGGGTCGCTCTCCTCACCGCGCAGCAGCCGCCATATATGGGGAGGTGGGAGGGAGGAGCAGCTGGGAGGCGGGAGGCAGGTGCAGCGAATGGTCAGTCAGGGGGGCGGGGCCGCAGGGGAGGCAGCGGCGGGAGCGGAGAGGGGCAATGAGGGGTACAGAGGCAAAAATGGACACAAAATACGGGGGCAACGAGGGGTACAGAAGGCAAAGATGGACACAAAATACGGGGGCAACGAGGGGTACAGAAGGCAAAGATGGACACAAAATACGGGGGCAACGAGGGGTACAGAAGGCAAAGGTGGACACAAAAAACGGGGGCAACGAGGGGCACAGAAGGCAAAGGTGGACACAAAAAACGGGGGCAACGAGGGGAAGCAAAAGGCAAGAACGGGCACAGAGGCAGCAAATAGGGGGCGAGCTTACCAGCAGCAGCAGCGGGTAGGGCACCACAGGCGGAGCTGTGTGGTGGGGGAGCGACCTACCTGGCAAGGTCAAGGGTCGCTCTCCTCACCGCGCAGCGGGCGCCATATATGGGGAGTTGGGAGGGAGGAGCAGCTGGGAGGCGGGAGGCAGGTGCAGCGAATGGTCAGTCAGGGGGGCGGGCCGCAGGGGACGCAGCGGCGGGAGCGGAGAGAGGCAACGAGGGGTACAGAGGCAAAAATGGACACAAAATACGGGGGCAACGAGGGGTACAGAAGGCAAAGATGGACACAAAATACGGGGGCAACGAGGGGTACAGAAGGCAAGGTGGACACAAAAAACGGGGGCAACGAAGGGTACAGAAGGCAAAGATGGACACAAAATACGGGGGCAACGAGGGGTACAGAAGGCAAAGGTGGACACAAAATACGGGGGCAACGAGGGGTACAGAAGGCAAAGATGGACACAAAATACGGGGGCAACGAGGGGTACAGAAGGCAAAGATGGACACAAAATACAGGGGCAACGAGGGGTACAGAAGGCAAAGGTGGACACAAAAAACCGGGGCAACGAGGGGTACAGAAGGCAAAGATGGACACAAAATACGGGGGCAACGAGGGGTACAGAAAGCAAAGGTGGACACAAAAAACGGGGGCAACGAGGGGGAGCAAAAGGCCAAAACGGGCACAGAGGCAGCAAACGGGGGCGAGCTTACCAGCAGCAGCAGCGGGTAGGGCACCACAGGCGGAGCTGTGTGGTGGGGGAGCGACCTACCTGGCAAGGTCAAGGGTCGCTCTCCTCACCGCGCAGCGGCCGCCATATATGGGGAGGTGGGAGGGAGGAGCAGCTGGGAGGCGGGAGGCAGGGGCAGCGAATGGTCAGTCAGGGGGGCGGGGCTGCAGGGGACGCAGCGGTGGGAGCGGAGAGAGGCAACGAGGGGTACAGAGGCAAAAATGGACACAAAATACGGGGGCAATGAGGGGTACAGAAGGCAAAGATGGACACAAAAAACGGGGGCAACGAGGGGTACAGAAGGCAAAGATGGACACAAAATACGGGGGCAACAAGGGGTACAGAAGGCAAAGGTGGACACAAAGAACGGGGGCAACGAGGGGTACAGAAGGCAAAGATGGACACAAAATACGGGGGCAACGAGGGGTACAGAAGGCAAAGGTGGACACAAAATACGGGGTCAACGAGGGGTACAGAAGGCAAAGATGGACACAAAATACGGGGGCAACGAGGGGTACAGAAGGCAAAGATGGACACAAAATATGGGGGCAACGAGGGGTACAGAAGGCAAAGATGGACACAAAATACGGGGGCAACGAGGGGTACAGAAGGCAAAGGTGGACACAAAAAACGGGGGCAACGAGGGGAAGCAAAAGGCAAGAACGGGCACAGAGGCAGCAAACAGGGGGGCAAGCTTACCAGCAGCGCGTAGGGCACCACAGGCGGAGCTGTGTGGTGGGGGAGCGACCTACCTGTGTTGTTGAGTGGAAATTGGGTAGGTCTGCTGGCTGTTGGCGACTACTACATCGCAGTCATATGACATTAAGGAACCAAAACAAGCATTATGCCAAACATTTACAGGTAAAGGGCCCTCATGATCTTTTACTGGCAGTTTTGCCTGAATTGCTACTTTCTGGGCCCATTCGTTGCTCACCCTCCTTTCCAAATTACCAACAGCCTTTCTTAATGCTGCTACCTCCTCCCTAAGGCACTCAATAATATCCTTTAGGCTGTGGAATAAGGACAGTCCTTCATTGCTTGTACCATCTACACCTGGATTTGCACACTCCTCTGCTCTATTGTTTACCACTGAGAGTGCAGCATATCTGTTGTGACATTCAACTTGGTCCACCTGGTCTGCAGCATGAATGTCGGGGTGCTGCTCACGAGTGCAGGCAGGAGGCTCTATAATCCGACCTCCTGTACCCCCTGTACCTTTTCTACTGCTCCTACTGGGTTTACTAAACATCTGTGGAATTTGTTTAGTGGTTTTCTTTGCAGAGGGAGGAACAGGAGAAAGCTCTAATGGTACTGGGTGGAGGTGGCAGGATTAGCAAGTGGAGAAGGAGAGGTACTATGAGCAATTACTTCACATGCCGTTAGTAAAACCTGAATCCTATCCATATCATCAGTGCAAATGGCGCCGGTCGGCATTTTCTTGGGAAGAGGGACACCCTGTGCTTTATCATGGACTTTCCTTTTGCCCATTGCTAAGCAGTGACAATGACGATGAACACTTAAGATACAGAAAACCAGTTCCGCTAATTTACAGTTTTCACAGTCAAAAGAGTCCCGAGAGACCCAAGGTACTCCGAGATGTTCCTAGGAAATATTCATCCCGTAAAGGGAAGTTACTTCCAGCCTCACCTCTATTTAGCGCTCGTCCCCTGGTTTTACCGCATATTTACTAGAGGCAGTTAGTTCCAAAGACAAAGAGTCTGAGAGATGGTATCAGGGCAGGAAAGTAAAAGAATCTTTGGCATAAGGCAGAGCCAAGCTGAGACCGGAACAACACCAGATGCTTGGTTCCACAACCAAGGGGTGTGGCCCCGCCTCCTCCTGTCGCCGGACGGGTGCAGGATGGACCCACCCTTGGCCCGGGCGCGGCCTGTGCGCGTCACATGTTGCGGGAGATGACTTGTGCTTAAGAGCTCTTGGCGCAGGATTGAGGGTTGGCCCTTCCTCCTTGGGACAGTGGCATCTGGGACAGTGAGTCCTCACAACACAGTAGTAATTCCTGGCATCCCGCGCCGCGGGAGATGTCGGGTACTTAAGAGCACGAGGTGCAGGATTGAGCGTTGGCTCCTCCTCCTCCGGGCAGTGGCAGCTGGAACAGTGAGTCCCCACAACAAGGGAGTAATTCTTGATACTGATTCACAAAAGTCAAGTTTGTACAACTAAGCTGATGCTGGAGTTTTTGGTGAATTTGCTTAAGTGGGTAGGTTTTCGGCATTTCTGGTGAGGGTGCCTGCTGGCAGGGAGAATGACGGGAGAGCACGTTTGCGACATGCCGCGCGCCTGAATTTCCTGTAATGGCGGCTTAAAAAGTAACACTTTGTTGGAAAGTTTAGCGGAGATTCGGCAAATGGCACCAAAGTTATTAGCAACACAAAGAGGCATTTCCTATAGAAACACGATCTTAACTATAACTACTCAGTGCGGGTAATATATATATTTTTATTTACTGAAAGGTTACAGGGAAATTATAATGAGGAAATAGAATTAAAAAACCTTTGAAATTCACCAAAAATCCAAAACTTACAGGGACGTTATAGTTAAAATCAGATTTTACACATACAAAACCAAAGAAATTCAGCAGTTATCGTTAGAGTTATCTTAAGTGACTATAACTCATGCCCTAAGGTAACTATAACCTGCGCCCCTGCCATTTACAGTTTTCTCATCAATAATTTTAAAGCAAATGTTGCAGAGATATCAATGATGTAATTGAAGATTTTATGAGTGATGTAATATATGGGCTCATTAGCGGTGCATGGCGAGGGCGCGAGTTATAGTTAACTTAGGATAAGAATGCTATGTGGAGGCTTGGCTGCAGGGCCTGGTGAGAGGCCAGGCCCTGCAAACAACGCCCTGCATACAGTCAACCCCAGGCTGCGCACGGCTCAGCGGGCGGTTGGCCACAAGGCCTGGCCTCTGGTAGACCCTGTTCCAACCCCTCAAAGACAGACAATACGGGAGGGGTACACACAGCCCCCCTCCCCGGGCTGATTTCGGCCCTGGGGACACCATTCCTTGGGGTCCTGCACATTTTATGGGGGAAGGGGGCACATGTGCCCTTCGCTGGGCTATTTTTGGCCCCGGGTACCCCATCACCGGGGGCCCGGTGCATTTTTTTAGTGGAAAGGGTTCATGGCCTCCCTCCCCAGGCCATTTGTGGCCCTGGGGACCCCATCCCCTGGGGCCCACAACTGGATTAATGGGGGAGGGGCTGCGGGCCCCCCTCCCTGGGCTAATTTCAGCCACGGGGACCCCATCCACTGGGCCCAACCAAGAAAGAGTGGGTGTCTTGGAGCCCACCCATGGCATCCACTGCATCCTCGATGGGGACTGTGGGGGGAGCCTCAAGGCCCCCATGGCCACAGCTGACTCCCCGCATCCAGCGGGAGCTGGCATTGCTCCCCCTACAGGGAGCATCACTGTGGGCAGGGAAGCAGATCTTAAGTCCGCTCCCAGCTGGTGGGAGCATGTTTAAAGCACCCCAGGACATAGGAGGAGCTGGCCCTCGGGGTAGCGGTCCCCAGGGCCATAAATGGCTCAGGGATGGGGACTGCCCCCTCCCCTTTCTAATAGCGGCCAAGCCCCGGGGTATGGGGTCCCCAGGGCTGAAATCAGCCTGGGGAGAGGGGCTGCGTGACCCCCTCCCCCTTGCAACCTATGGCTGGGCCCAGGGGGATGGAGTTCCTGGGGCCAAAATCAACCTGGGGAGGGGTCACATGCGCCCCCCCCTCCAAATATATGTATTTCCTCCCCTGGGACCTGGCCCACCTGGGAGGCATAAATAAAACAAGCGCAGGTAATCGGGCTTGTTTTTTTTTATTTTAAAAATGTAAAAAAATATGTTCTTGGCCCCAGGGTTAGGGGGTGAAGGTATTCCTACCATGCCCCTTATATTTAAAAAAAAAAGTTTTTTCCAAGATGGCTGCCACCACCTCCTGGTTGAAGTGGTGGCAGCCAATCAGATCTCATCATGAAATCTGTTGGATCCACGTACCCTCTGCATCTCTAGATATACATAAATCTTTTTTCTTTAATAACTCCAAAACTACCGAACAGATTCACACCAAATTACAAAAAAGAGATCTTTCTGGACCAAGATTTAGCTTTCTGCCAAATTTGGTGTAATTCCATCGAGCTGCGGTCGTGTCTAAAATCACTATAGGAATTTGCATGGGGAAAATGCGTTTTGGGACCCCCCCCCTTTTTTCTCCGCCCCGCTTGATGAATCACCCTGAAACTTTCCAAACAGCAGCTGAAGTGAGTGTCAAACTAGTTTTGATAATTTCGTGAACATTTGTCACATGGCACCAAAGTTATTAGCAAGGCAAAATCGCTTTTACTATGGAAACTAGGCCCGAACTATAACTACCTACTGGTGACCACAAGTAGATAATATATATATATATTCAAGGGAGGTTCTCTTATATGGGTGCAGAGCTCTGCACCCTTTATTACTCCCCTAGAAGTGCTTTTTATTTCCCCTTAAATTGCTAACAGTATTTCAAAAATCATAAAGATAAATTGAGAGCAGCGCTTTAAAAGCACTCACCTTGGTTCCATTCTCCTGTCCTTGACCTGTTCTCGGCAGACTTCCATCAATTACTTATTGCCGGGCTGATGAGCTCACAGCCCTGAAGCCGGTGCGGTCATCAACTTGGCAAAATCATTGCCTCTTGGGCTTCACTCCTTCCCCTGACGACGTGAGTGAAAGGTTCGCCCCTGGACGCATCAGGCTGGAGCCCAGTTGCACCAAGAGCTACACGTCGATCAAGAGCTAGAGCCAAGTCACCCCACCCTTTCACAACTTGTCATAGGGTGGTGTGGGGTCTGCAGCCTCAATGACCCCACCTCAGCCTGTGGAGAGCTGTGAAAGAGTGGGATTGGAGACTGCAGGCGGCCAATGCAGTGTTGTATTTCAAGTCAGACGTTGCGGGTTAGAGTGACCTGCTTTCCCTCCGTGTTGAGAGGAGTTGAGTTTGCTCATTAATATTTGCAGGCCCATGGTGATTGTCTTTTTGAAATGTAACGGATTAGTGGCATTGCCATTAAGTAAAATGTTTAAGGGCAATGCTTGTGTTCTTTTATGGCATAATTTATGGCTCTTCCATGGCAAGTAAAGGAACCATTGCTGATGTTTATGTGTGGGAGACAACAGGAAGCACTGAGGAAATGTCTTTATATTTATATTGCAATATGCACAGTGTAAAATAGACTGTCATGGAATGTTCAAAACTATTTCCTCAATACGGTAAAATGAGAACTTTCAAAATATTTATTTTTAGAAACTCACAATCACACTGCAGCTGGTGCAAGGGCAAACCTTTTCCCCACTCTGCCTATATAGAATAATAAATCCAGAGGCGCAGCAAGATTGGCAGTAACTGTTCAGGAGGGGTTGTTTTATTACAAAAAGTATGGAACTGTTTTTTATGAGACATGAAAAGCTTGGGAATGTCCTTCCCAAAGTGATCCCTCCCACTTAAACCTCTGGTTTGTCACTACATCTCTCTGTAGACGGAAAGAAAGGAACACTACAACACATGAAGTGCACAATGATGCTCTCTTATGATTTTTCCTTTATCTTGTTTCTCTGGATGTATTGACAGGCCTAAAAACATGTCATAAAAATGACTTTTAGCCCTAAACGTCTTTGGCTTATTTTCTTCTGTTTATTAAAACTAATAATTTTAGTCTGCACCAATGTTACTAGGCCTAGGAGAAATGTCTATTAAACTGCATAATTTCTACAATTTCGCTTGTGCAACATTCGTGAAATTACACCATGTCAATTAATTATGTTGCATTCATGGCAAAATTATCGCACTGGAACAATGCGAACGACCAAAACGCAAGCTGCAGTTGATTGCGGATCTTCTGTTTTTAGAGATTCCTTTTTTGGAATGAAATGGGTCCTCGCATCCAAAATGGATGCAAATGCTTTTTGTGCAAAATGCTGGATTTGCATTTCAGCTAATTATTGATAATTTCACCTACTTTTCTTAGAATTGTGCGTAATTACACAAAAGCAACCCCTAATCATTACCAGCAGGGCCGGCTTTAGGGCAGTGCGACTGGTGCTGCCGCACTG
The DNA here is from genome assembly GCA_963921515.1 of Calotriton arnoldi. Taxonomy (NCBI): domain Eukaryota; kingdom Metazoa; phylum Chordata; class Amphibia; order Caudata; family Salamandridae; genus Calotriton; species Calotriton arnoldi. The sequence continues at coordinate 879,215 of CAWUFW010006171.1, forward strand.
GGCGCTGACCTGTGAAAGGGGCGCTGACATCAGGGGGGCGATGTGTTTAGAAATAATTTATCATTGGAGAGATGAGGGGCACGTTTGCCCGGTGGAAGTGAGAAAATCCGAGGAGGCGGTCATGGGGTGTGGGGGCACCAAAAATGATTGTCGCACCGGGCTCCACCAGCGCTAAAGCCGGCCCTGATTACCAGATCAGTCATGTCATGTCAAGTCAAAAATATAGTACATTACGCTACAAGGACTAGCTCTCTCTTCAAGAAGGCTGCAGCCTGCACATACATCTTTAACATTTCTATCCTCTGAAAAAGTGGAACTCACTCATTAATGGAAAATTGGTGGTTTCATTTTACGCCTCACCACTTTCAAACTTCACCAGCTGACCTTGATATATTCTCTCACACACTCACACACACACGCACACACGCACACACACACACACACAGACACACAGACACACACACACATATCTATATATATCTCTCTCTCTCTCTCTCTCTATATATATATATATATATATATATATATATATATGTGTGTGTGTGTGTATATATATTCACAGCACATAGATGTGGAGTTAAGTGTAGTACATCTGTACTTACCTATATGCACTTACCACCTCGATATTTTTTGATATTTTAAGTTTTGATTTATTGGCCACAACATTGTGGTCACTCAATATTCCAGATGACAACCCTTTCTCTTTGATGTGGAGCTGTTGTAGTCTAAGAATTGAGGTTCTATGGACCATACTGTCATGAATACTGCGCTTCAGATGCCCTGGCTTTCGTAACCTTCAGTTTCCTTATAGAGGTGCCTGGTATTGTAGCCCACTTACTTTTGTGCAACTACAGCTTGTACTATATGGACCCTGTGGGTGAGCAGAAAGCATATGAGTGTGTTTATTGCACACTCTTTGGTCACTGTGGTTGCTACTATCTTATTGATGTGAATAGAGTCAGATCAGAGTCAACTTGGGTGCTTAGGGTCTTGATTTGGCTTAAGAGAAGAGGTAAGGACCTTTGAATTCTGACAGTTCTAGTGTCCCCGTAAAGAAAAATTGTTCGTCACTGTAAATTAAACTGTGCATTCAGCTCCTGAACACAGCTTTGTCCAGCCCCTTGTTTGTTCAGTCCATTGATGAATCCCATCACGTGCATTGACCGTCCATCCAGTCATTGATGCAATAGTCCATCAATGTGTACATCCATCTGTGCATTGATCTATGTGGTATTCTTTGCTACTCCATACATCAACTATTATTCTCCTAAATCTGTACTCATGCATTTATTTCATACATTTTATGGGCACTTCATATCGATGAGCAAAAGGAAGTACAAATATCTGGTCCAGTTTTTTTGTGATAAAATCTTTTGTGATTTATTTAATAACCTGATCTTTTTGAGGTGTAGTGTACAGCAGTGGTCTTCAAACTTCTTAATGCCACAACGCCCCCCCACCCTCTGTAAAAAGAAAAAAAAGAAAACCTCGCTCCCCACAATTATTTCACAATTATCCTGCTAAATTGGAATGTTTAAATATGTCTAAACATATTTAAACATTGCAGTTAAGTTCTGCTACCTCTTTTACACATACTCCCAGTCAGAATATAAATGACAAAAGATGTTAGTGATGGCCCATTACAAAGTGCCTTATTGCCGCTCATGTTTTTATCACTTAAAACAAATCATGATGCTTCTCTTGGCCAGACCTTGGCGCCCCCCCCCTTAGATCACTTAAGCCCCCCCCCCAGGGGGGCCTGCCCCCCAGTTTGAAGACCTCTGGTGTACAGTAATAAAAGTGCGGTTTTAATTTAATCTGTAGCAGTATTTTTGTCTTTTGCCTCTAACAAGCATGTTTCAAAAGGTTAATATTTACTGACAGGTTGTGGTTCTGTCGATTGGGAAGGACCACCAAGAGTGTCTCTTTAGCTATCACCTTTGTTCACCGTTGTTTGAAAATCTCCTTGTCACTCCCTCTGTTTCCCATTCAGCCCTCTACTCTGTCCCTTCCTCTCTTCTGTCTTGCCCGGCCTCTCTACTGTCCCTTTGCACCTCTTCACCTTTCCTCTCTCTTCCAACCCTCAGACCTCCACTTCCGTCAGGGACAGGAAGACATCGAGACACCTGGACAAGGATAAAGCGCCGTGAGAGCTTCAGGACACTGGAAAATACCAGGCATTAGTGCAATGGGATTTTAGAATAAACCCACTAAAAATTGAAAAGCAGAATGTTGAGGCCTTTCCCCATTGCATGTAGTATGGTCTCTAGCCATCGGATTACAATTAAGAAGCCAATCACCCAAAGAGAAACCGGTTCAGCATCAATCACCAATCTATGACAACTCTAACAAGAACCTGCCTAGATGGTGGAGGACACCAAATATGATGCCCATTAATCGGCAAATGACACTACTTTAGCTGACTTAGATCAAGTAGAGTTCCACTGGCTGGAAGATTGCAATATCCACGGAGCCCCCAATGAAGTACCACCAAAGGGATGCCCCTCTCCCTCCAGACCACATTGCCCACACTTACTCAGGCCATGAAACCAACAATTGCATACGCATGTCTGCTACATGGAGCATCTAGTATATAAGAACCCAAATAATCCAGTCATTCACCCCTACAGAATGACTGTATACCATAGCACAAAGCCCTATGGTCAAGGAATGATCTTTCACCTGTGTTCGCAGTTGAAAAGCACAAAGAAGCATTTTACTTACTAGTGTGTGCTTTAGAAAGCATCCACACTCACACCCACACCACAGTGACCATGCATTCCATTGCATTCATCTGTTTTCCACATAATGATCCACTGCATAATTCATCCATTCATCTCTCTAGCATTCATATGCCCAGCATCATTTGGTCGTTCATGCACACATTCATCCTTCCACCAGCTGATGTTAAACTATTTGTTGCATTAAATGATGTATTGTTACTGTTATTTGTCACTTACATAGTGCACAATCGACAATTAGTGTGGCATCATTAATTCGCTAATACGCTAATCGATGCCATACACGAATTAACTTATTCAAGTATTCTTCCATCCTCGTTGCACTTTGCAGCGCTTGAAGGTTGAGCTGATGTGCTGTATGTGGGAGCAGTTGTATAAACTCCAGAGGAATCATGCAGTTTGCTAAGTTAAAATTAACGTAATTTAGCAATTTGCCATGAATCTCAGCTGTGTTGCTATAGAAACACCTCTCTGTGTGGTTGTTTTGCTCTCCAGCATTACTCAGTAAATATTTATTTGTCAAGAGTCATAACCATGCCTGCCTAATGCCTCTTCAAATTCTTTTCTGCAGTGTCCCACTGGTTCCCCTGGCGAGGCAAACACAAGCCTCACTATGGGCCATATGTATCGCAATTAGAGAATCGCAAAATGCAATGTATGTAGGATTTGCTAAACATTTTGCGAATCCTACATATTCCTTATTTGCGAATCGCAAATTGAGATTCGCTAATAAGGAATACCTTCCCATTCATTCCTATGGGCTAGGAGGCCCATAGGAATGAATGGGAAGACATTCTCAATTTGCGATTACCTATTAGAGAATCGCAAATTGAGAATGCAATTTCAAGGTTGCAAGGGTGCCAAAAGGACACCCTGTTGCACCCCTGAAATATGCATGTGTGCACATTTTGCGCACATACATGCCCTAAGGGCATGTATGTGCGACATATGGCACTTTTAAAAAATCAAAAAAGTGCTTTTTTAAAGAAAATCGCAAATTACCACCAACTTCAAGTTGGTGGTAATTTGCAATTCCTTAAGGCCAACTAGCAAATTTCTGGTGCTTCCAGAATTGCATTTAAGGAATCGCAATTTGCAATTCCTTAATTGCATTTGCAAAATAGAGAATCGCAAATTTTGCAATTCTCTATTTTGCGATGGCCTTTTGGGATGATACATCCCAAAAGGCTTTTTCCAATTCGCAAACGGGAAAAAGGCTTGATGCATATGGCCCTATATCTCCTGACGATGGCTGCACTCATTGGCCATCAAACCTCAAAACCACCATTCTGACATTGACTGACAGCTCCTAAAACCACTGCACGGGGCAAATATCGGATACTGATTTTTTCCTCAACATAGATAGCACACCTCTATTTAATTTAGTTCTTTATTAATCTCAAACTGCACACACACTACTGGCTACATTTTTTCTAGGTGCGGGCCAAGATCGATACTATCCAAGGAACTATAATTTGCAAAAGAGAAACATGTTCAGGTGTGAATGAATGTATGCATCTATGTGTTAGTATGCATTGAAGAGTAGTAGAGTGCTGACGCTGACCAGGGGCATGGGAGAGTTCTTATAGGAGGAGGTTAGCTGATTCCAAAGTTCAGGTACAGCCACCGACAAGTGTCTATCTCATCATATTACAAACCTGGGGGCGGGAACAGAGAGCAGGAGATGGTGAGATGAGAGCCAGCCTCCTGGCGCATGTGAGCTGGTTTTGCAGCATGGCTACAAGGATGCTAGACTGTCTAGCCATTTTGACGTTGATTCATACGACTCTGAAAGTCAACCAACCCTCCTGAGGACATGGGACATTGATTCCTTAATTTGAGCCCAGCAAGCGCTCTGGCAGACGTGTTTCTGGGAGCGGTTCCTAGAAGCTGATGTGGAAGGTTTCTATGTAATCCATCTTTGAATTATCAAGGGAGCCAGCAGCACGACAAATGAAAGGGAAAGTAAATCTGAACTATAGGTATGCCCCCCCGAGTATCGAAACCAGAATATTGTGGTATGCAGACATCCAGGACCAAATATTGAATCTCAAAAAGTAGGTAAGTATAGAATTTCTACACCAAACTCCACATCTACATATGTAATGCAGCATTAGCTTATTTGAGGGAGAAACATGAGAGGGGGCCAGCATGTCTGGCTCGAGAGGTCTATATTATAGTTGTATAGTTGTCCCTCATGCAGTTTAATGCAGACATTCGAGTGGAAGCTGAAGGATACACACTGAAACAACCAATAGCATCAGGTGAGAGATGAATACTCCACTAGGCTGAGCCAAGACCTGAATGACCGTCTCAAGCCAAAACCTCTAAAAGGCAGGTGGAAGAAAGCCAATGGGTGAAAGGGCTAGACCTAAAGTCCACTCTGTATATATTATTAGCAAAAGGTCTGTTTGACCACTGTCTTATCAAACCCCAGACCTAAAATTTGCATCAATGACATTTGTATCCGTAAAAACCATCCGACTACTATACAGTTTTATAAGGAAATTAAAATAATTTTTAATGACAGAGACAGATTTTTCATCATTTGTCAATATTAATAATAAACATTACCATGAGTCTACATGTGTTGTAATTCAAGACGTTGTCTATCCCAAAGTCTAAGGATCATGCTATGTACCGCCCTGTCGCTTTGTGCGGCATATCGGATAGAAGTGTAATGTCACTGCTGTGAAATAAATAAATGGGCATATCATAAGATGTGTCCAGCAATGAAAGATATGCTTTGTGGCTTATCTGGGCTAAGTTGTTGACAAGCTATGGAGAATAATGAAGTCCTTCTGGTGGAAACCTATGTGCAAAAGCAAATGGGGGTCAAAATAAGTGTTAGAAAATATATGTGCCAAAGCAACATGTACTCACCTCACAACGACCTGCAACGTTTGTAGAAGGGTCTCACCAAAGAATCACCTTCCTACAGAGAAAATACACATTGTTGAAAAACCACACAATCCACAAAATGTAATAAAGGGCAATATTTAAATAATAAAAAATGTCAATGTAAAACCGGTAAATTTTAAATCGCATTGGAATGGAAGCTTAGATAATTTGTATACAGCTTGAACACTTCATTTGGGTATATCTTTCAAATAATGTATTTCATTATTCGTTCCCATCATGATCCATCTCTTCCAAATCTTGCCATTTTGTTAAACTGCAGGCCTTCCACCCCAGATGACACCTTTGTATGATCAGAGTTTGTAACTCAGTGGAAACAGCAATACATGCTACAGTTCTCAACCCATTAGCTGAATCATCTTTCAGCAAATTCACAAAACATGTAGGCATAGGTAGTAAACAGAGGATCAAATCTATGAGCGATCTCGTTTTACAGGTTACAGATCTACAACTTAAATTCACCGAGTTGCCTCGGATGATTAAGTTCACAGTATGCTCTGAAGAACTATTTCTCCACACGCCTCAGGCACACAGTTTGAAACCTTTGGGACTTTACATATGATATACCCAAGATCACTCCCTGCGACGGCCTCCTTTAACCTGCCGTTTTTTTTACATGTTGACCTGCATAAGTGTATGAACACTTGAATGAATGTAAATGAAATAGAATACAAAGAGGAACAAAAAGCAGCCTACCAACATTTCTCAAACCAGCCCAACTTCCTCCTCTCCTCGCTCTTTCTCTCTCTTTCCTTCCAATCATTCTCTCTTTATCCTTCTCTTCGCTCTCTTTTCTACCTCTCTGATGTCCTTCTATCCACCTCCTTCCCTCCCTCTCTCTACTGAAGCTTCCCCATGACTGCTGCAATTGGCGTTGGGGAGCTGGAGAACGCGGCAGAGACACCAGCAGTGGCCATTTTAAAAGAGGCTACTGGGCAGACCCCTGTACCACCACTGGCTCCACCCTGCTGCCACACCTTCTTACACCAAACCTTACACTTTCCATTACTCTAACTCTTACCCGCAACCTCAAACCAACCCCTAAAGAAAACATAATCCTAACACATGTCTAACCCTAACCTTAACCCTGACCCCTACCTTACCACAACTTGTACACTGTATCTAACATCATTCATTACACCGTGGCTCATTCTAGCCCTAATCCTAATCTCTTTAAAACCTAAATTTAGCCCTAAACTTCTTCCTAAACCTATTCATTACTCCAGCCCTATGCCATGCATTTTTCAAAACTTGTCTAGACTTTTTTTGTATATTCCACTATTCTACTTTTTGTAGAGTAATTTTCTGCCTTTTGTCACTCTACCTTTGAATTCAGGCAGTTTACAGAAAACCTAAGACTTGCCATGAGTGAGTGCAGGCAGGTTATCTCGGGTCCTTGGATTCTGTGCTCTAATTTCATAGTTTATCACAAAGATTTGGATGTCTGGACAGAGGACCTGATTTAGAGTTTGGTGGACAGGGAACTCCATCGTTAATGCGACGAGTACCCTGCCTGCCATGCCCTCGGTCTGCCCATTTCATTTAGAGATGGCCAGATCTTAAGTATTCTGTCGATGGAGCCCCGAATGGTCCATCGATGGAATACTTCCTCTGGCTGTCTCATGAGTAGGGGCTGTTAGAGGAAGGATATTACTCAACCTGCCCTATCCAGGGTGGACGGTGTAATGTCTTTTTTTCCTAATTCTTCCTGTTCGTTCCCGCCATGAAAAACTTGGCAGTGAGGGACAGGTGAAAAACAACATTGCCCCCCACACCCTGGGTATGAAGGAGTGTGGAGGTTGTAAGAGTTTGGTCGATGGATGTCAAAACAGACGGCAACCATCAACCAAACTTTTAGTACACTGAAAGGAACCGCCATGATGACAACTTGGCTAGCAGACATCTCTAAATTTGACATATGGAGTACCATCGGGATGGAGGAGGTATTGGTTTCCACCATCCCAATGGACACTACTCCATTCGTTGAAGGCTAATTCAGGCCCAGAGTTTTTCTTCTCATATTTTAGCTAGGACAGGATGTCCTGATTGCATTATACATCACTTGTGTAAATTACAGAATAACTTATTCACGGAGAGCCTGGTACATTATTATAAGCAGGAAACAGCCCTTCTGAATGCATCAGCAAAGTTACAGTAATGGTGTTGTAACAGAAATTTGAATCCTGCAGGGATCACTTTCTATTTTCATTGTAATTCTTGGATTGCAGGATCAAAAAATGGCAAAAAACACAGTTCTGTCTAGGATTTGAGAAACATGTTTCCAGTAATTGTAGCATTTGTGTAGGAACACTTGAATGAATGTAAATAAAATAGAATACAAAAAGGGCAGGACTGGGGAACAAAAAGCAGCCCTCCCAAAGTTTTTTAAACCAGTACAACTTCCTCCTCTCCTCGCTCTATCTCTCTTTCCTTGCAATCATTCTCACTCTATCCTCCTCTTTGCTCTCTTTTCCACCACTCTGATGTCCTTCTATCCACCTCCTTCCCTCCCTCTATCTATTGAAGCCTCCCCATGCTTGCTGCCATTAGCGTTGGGCAGCTGGGTAACGTGGCACAGACACCAGCAGTGGCCATATGCTTTCAAACCCAGACTCCAAGGTCTCCAGCCCACCGGGGATATGCTGGAAGGAATAACAGGCCAGTCCATCCCTGAATGTAAAAATGTAAAGTCATGGCTAATGTATGCCTATGGAAAATACAAAAATGTAGAGCTAAAAAAATCTGAATTTTCACTGCTACATATGTTAATTGGACTTCACATCTTATCCTAACTCCTTACTGTTGCTCCCTCCCTAACCCAAACTCCAAGTTTTTCCCCCTTACAGCATGTTGTCGCTGTCATTTTAAAAGAGGCTACTGCATAGACCCCTGTACCACCTCTGACTCCACCCTGTTCCCACACCTACTTACACCATACCTTACACTTTCCATTACTCTAACTATGACCTGCAACCTCAAAACAACCCCTAAAGATAACCTAATTCTTACCCATCTCTAACCCTGACCCCTACCTAACCACAATTTGTACACTGTACCTAACATCATTCATCACACTGTGGCTCATTCTAACCCCAATCCTAATCTCTTTAAAACCTAAACCTAACCCTAAACATCTTCCTAAATCTATCCATTACCCCAGCCCTATGCCATGCATTTTTCAAAACGTGTCTAGACTTTTTGTATATTCCACTATTCTACTTATGGTAGACTAATTTTCTATTTTTTGTCACTCTACCTTTTAGTTCAGGCGGTTTACAGAAAACCTTAGACTTGCTATGAGTGAGTGCAGACAGGGTATCCCTGGTCCTTGGATTCTGTGCTCTTATTTCACAGCTTATCACAAAGATTTGGATGTCTGGATAGAGGACCGAATTTAGCGTTTGGTGGACAAGGAACACCATCGGAAATGCAACCGAGTACTCTGTCTGCCAAGACCTCGGTCTGCCCATTTCATTTAGAGATGGCCAGACCTTAAGTATTCTGTCGACGGAGCCCCGAATGGTCCATCGATGGAATACTTCCTTTGGCTGTCTGATGAGTAGGGGCTGTTAGATGAGGGATATTACTCAACCTGCCCTATCCAGGGTGGACAGTGTAATGTATTTTTTTCCTAATTCGTCCTGTTCGTTCCCACCATGAAAAACCTGGCAGTGAGGGACTGGAAAAAAACAACATTGCCCCCCACACCCTGGGTATGAAGGAGTGTGGAGGTTGTAAGAGTTTGGTCGATGGATGTCAAAACAGACGGCAACCATCAACCAAACTTTAAATACACTGAAAGGAACCGGCAAGATGACCACTGGGCTGGCAGACATCCCTAAATTTGACATATGGAGTACCATTGGTATGGAGGAGGTAATGTTCTCCACCATCCCAATGGACACTACTCCATTCATTAAAGGCTAAATCACGCCCAGGGTTTTTCTGCTCACATTTTAGCCATGGCAGAATGTCCTAATTGAAATATACATCACTGGTCCAAATTACTGAATAACGTATTCACAGAGAGCCTGGTACATTATTATAAGCAGGAAACAGCCCATCTGCATGCATCAGCAATGTTACAGTAATTCTGTTGTAACACAAATTTGAATCCTGCAGGGATCAATTTCTACTTTCATTGTACTTCTTGACTTGCAGGAGCAAAAGATGGCAAAAAACACAGAGCTGTCTGGGATTTGAGAAAAATGCGTCTGTTTCCAGTAATTGTAGCACTTATCCCAACGTTTTCAAGGCAAACACCTTTTATCCTGAGCCACACCTATTGGTAACTCTGAGCCACCCTGATTGGTAACTCTGGGCTGAACAAGATCAGGATGGAAAGGTTATTGCCCAGTGCCCTCCTTGAGGGTCCTACATAAATCACATTATGGAGACATGACTACTCAAACACAAAGTTGCAAAAAAAAATTCTTCTGACCTTTCCTTAGTTCTTATGATTAGTAAGGTTACTGCTCATAGTATGAAAAGTCTTCTGGGAATGAATTTTCACATTAAATATGGGACTTTAGTGTCCCTTATTGGGTGTTCTGAGAGAAAAAGGATCATAAACATTCATCCACTTTCAAAGTCACAAATAAACGATTTTAAAATTAACTCATGAGAAATCTGTATATCTATTTACAGCCCCCAACCAAGGAAATATTGGCAGTTTGTAGGGAATACTGCTAGACAAAGGAAAAGGGGGAAACACTGTAAAACATGGGTATGCTAATAATAGGGATCAACCCGATGCTGGCCTAATAAAATCTTATCACACCCGTACTAAATATGTCTGGTAAAGTAAGATGTGCCAGAAGGAGGGTGTAGCAAACGACCTTTGATCCAAAGCAAGTTCAAATTCACATAAACTAGAAGCTTTGGGCTATATAGCATAACCACAGTTTTAATTTTTAACATGAACACTGGATATTCGGTATTGGTGCACATTTGTAACATTTTAGCTGGTGCAGCTAATATCTTTTGCACCATGAATATTTTTTGGCCTTTATTAAATCGTCAGCTTGGACACAAATCTCTTTTAATATGCTTAGCTGGCCTACACATATATGTTACTGGCAGTCAGGATCTTCCACACACGTCAAGAAAGATGCTTTATTCAAGATAAATCCAAACTTCTTGCGGGCAGCCACTCGCCAACACCTGCTCGCACGCACCTCCAAATGTCACCTCACCCCTCAGCATTCCAAATGAATGCCTGAGGGGTGATGCAGAGCAGAGCTCTCACGAACCGGACAGCCCACGAGACAACGCCCCTAACATTAGTACATGCTATACCTTGAATAAAACACACCTCCCCCTTTTTCCAATACACTCAAAAAAAGCGAATAAAAAAAAAAAAAACAGATACACTACCCAAAAGTAAAGCTAAGCTATATACTAAAAACTACAAAACAATATTAAATTGCTACAAATATCTGAGAAAGCCATAACCAGTATAGAACAGTACAATTAGGAATGCTAAAATGCTATATTTCAAGTCATCACAAAGTCTTTGAATCTTTCAGGAACTTTGCAGACCCGCTTCTGCAATGTAGATGAAGAAGTACAATTCATCATTGTACCCCACAGATTCATTACACGTCTGTACGGGGCCCTTCACCTTGACTAATTTCGCGCAATTCTGCCATTGTCCATTTTGCAATTTTACAGCACAAACCTTCTTTGTGTCCTTCATCCACACAACAAGCAGGACCAAACCTCAATTTATCCTTGACACATTTGGCATCAGGTAATTTTACGCGCACATAACCACCCTTCTTCAACACCATATTTTTAGTTCCTTTAATGATGTCTTGCCTTTCTTTACTTCTTATTTGACGATCCTTAATTCTACTCCTAGCCAGCTCAATATCATGTGCATTGACACTGCTGGATTTGATTTTGGGTAGATTGTTCAACCAAGCTGGCCTCAGCAAGTCCGGAGTACCCCTGCCCCTAAACGCTGCAAAAGGTGCAATACAAGTCAGACTATGAGGAGTATTGCGATATGAACAGAGCATATTACACACAGCCTCCCCCATATCATCACCTTCAAGTATAGCTCCTCACACACAGTCAGAAACCATCCTATTGGCCCTTTCAACTTGACCATTTCCTTGGGGATGGTAAAGACTGCACCTCTTGTATTTGATCCCTGCTCCCTTTAAAAATTATTCCATCTATAATTAAATGAACTGCACTACATTGTCTGATAACAGTTCTGAAGGGAAACCTTCTCTTGCAAAAACATCAGATAGGAAAGTTATAACACTTCTAGTGTTAGGTTCATGAATGAACTTAACATCAAGCCATTTAGATAAATGGTCAATCAAAACAATTACAAATCTCTGAGTATGAGGTAGAATCTGAAAAGGTCCAAGGAAATATATACTAACTGTTTCTGACACTTTCTGAGGAATTTCAGAAATAACCATCAGCAGGGTGACACATTTCAAACCCTTGTCATTTGACATACAATTTGTGCATTTTCCAATCTATCTTCCACATCCCAGTCCATCCTGGGCCCCCAGAAGGTTTCCCTTCAATCTCTTTTTAGTCATTGTCATACCTAGATTACCCTCATGACTTATGTCTGTCAGTTTCTCCATGGCAACACTTGGAGGAATTAGTTTATCTGTTCTAAAACGCAATCCATCCTCCAGTTAAAGTTCTGATTGCACCTTGCTATATGGTTAAAGTTCAACAGAAAGACTGCCTCCATTGGCCAACACTTTCTAGTGTATTCCACTACCTTGTTTAACACCAAAGACAGATCCCCACTCTCTTACACTCACACACTTGGGGGCCTATTCCGATTCGGGCCGGAAATCTCTCCGACCGAGCCGGACCCGGAGAGATTTCCGACCGAATCGGACCCTAGCAGCCTGACCGAACGAGTACGATGCGCACGTATGCCATCGGACTCGAGTCGGTCGGACTCCCATTGAAGTCAATGGGAGCCTGTCGTACAACGCGTACGCGGGCTCCCATTGACTCAATGGGTGCGAGGCGGACAAGTGCGCCCCCTGCAGCGTGTACGCGGCGAAGCGACTCGCGCCGTACATGCACAGGTAGGGGGGACCCATGGGTCCCCCCTGTGTGCGACTCGCGCGGCTACGCATACAGGGGGGTCCGACACAGACCCCCGAAGTACGGCTCCGACTGCTCTTTCGAGCCGGAGTGCGCGGCTCGGTCGGACTGCTCGCGGCGCGCATCGTACTTACCCGGCCGGGGAACGTCTCCATTGCGCGGTGCGAGTCGAGTCCGTGCGAGTCGGTCGGTGCGGTTAGACCCGGGAACGAGTCGGTCGGAGCGGTCGGGACGCCCGGACGAGTCGGTCGGCGATTTCGCATCGTACTCGCTCGCCCGGACGCGGGTACGAATCGGTCGGGAAATAGGGCTCTGAATCGGATCCGGTTGAGCCGAATCCGATTCGGAGCCCTACCGGCCGAGATCGGAATCGGCCCCTTGGTGTCTAACCAAAAGACATTGGCCACTAAACATTCCCTGTCTGATCGTCCAGTACTTCTTCTTCTCCTGAAAAGAGCAATCTAAATAAGCAGTCAGGTTCTTACTTTTACCATCTGGAATGAATTCAACAACAAAATCATAATCCAACAATTTCACGCTCAGTCTCACTAAGCTAGCTGTGGCCTTAGAAGAATATACATTTGTACTATTCAGAATGGGTATTAGTGGTTTGTGATCCGACTTTAACCTAAATCTAGTGCCCCATACATAAGCCTTAAACTACTCCATCACCCAGACACACACGAGCATTTCATGTTCAATGACCGAATACTGCCTCTCAAGCAGTCTGAGCATGCAAGACGCAAACGCAACAGTGCACACATCATCCCCTCTGTACAGCCACAAGACCAACAGTACTAGCATCTACTGTTATAGTTAAAATCTCGCCAGGATTGAACCGATTTAGAAAAGGAGCATTGGTCAACCCCTCCTTGAACGTTTTGAAAGCAAACATTTGCGACTCACCCCACACAAACCTGGCATTCTTTTTTAAGAAAGCAAGAAGAGGTTCAGCAATGGCGGAAAAGTGCCTTATGAATTTGGTGTAATATTCGCACATTCCCAGGAATGCCTTTAACTGTTCTTTGTTTACAGGAACCGGTATGTCCTCTATGGCTTTCAATAATCCTGGGCCAGACCGATACCCTTACCAGAGATAACGTGACCCAAATACTCCACTTCATGCACACCAAACTCACACTTGTCTTTCCTCAGTTTCAATCCTCTCTCACTCAAAGCAGTCAAAACAGCATTCAATTTAGCATGATGTTCAGAAATGTCCTTCCCAAAAACCAATACATTGTCTTGAAACACAAGCACACTATCTAGTGCCTTCACAACCTCCCAAGACTCTCTAAAAAACGCAGCAGCAGTAGCAAGTCTGAAAGGCATCCGACAGAATTGATACATACCAATAGGTGTGAGAAAAACAGTAAGATGTCTTGATTTTTTTGACAAGACAACCTGATGATACGCTCAAGTTTCTAAAACACATTAGCTTCAGCCAACGTACACATAATTTCCTCAATTTTAGATAAGGGATATCCATCTACCCAAATTGCTTGCTTTCAGCTCCTCAGATCAATGCACATTCTGATTTCACTGTTCTTTTTCTGAGTCACCACAATAGGTGAAAGCCAAAGAGAAGAGCCTAGCGGTCCAATCACACCATCTTTGCATAGATTGTCCAACTCGTTTTTCAAACTATCCCTCACACTCAATGACACACCCCTCAATTTATGTTTCACAGGGACACACCCATCTTTCAGTTTGATAACATGTTCAAATCCCTTCAACATTCCCAATTGTTCATCAAATATTTCTTGAGCAGAGTGTATAAGTTGTCAATCTGCACATTCAATTGACCATCAGTAACAGTCAAAACCTGATGTACACTACCTGGTTTAAGAACAATATCCAAACAGGCTTGGTGGCGCCACCCAAGAATATTTGGCCCACTATGTGAGACGTATACCATTCCCTCGACCGCCCAACCTTTGAAACCAATAACAGTCTTGAAGAAACCTACTTAGTCAATTATGGTACCATCATACCCTTGAGGGGACACATCTGGTGGTATTAACACCTCATTAATATTGTACTTAAGAACAGTATTTTGGAAGTGATGGTGATTTTGGAGTCTGAATCCAATAAAGTTATCATTAACTTTCCCACTCTAAATATCTCTACAAGATCCTTGGACACAAGTATGTGATCTTCATGAATTCTAATACAATACACTGAATTATTGAGGTCATTGTTATTGTTTTCAGTTCCTTGTGCTAACACTGTACTCATATCATTAGCTGCTTCCTGCCCTTATACTCTTACACAGAGCAACAAATTATTCATTTCATCATACAAGCTCTGGTCGTCTTCAGTTACCAAATTCACTTTCCCTTTCTTTGCGCTCAATTGGCACATCCTGCCAAAATGACCTGTAACCCCACACTTGTTAAACTCCTTGGTGAGAGTGGACATTGCTTGTATGAAGCTATGTGGAATTTGGATCCACACCAATGACGTATACTGCCAGAACTTAAAGGTTTCTTTTTTTCAAATGGTTTAGTTCTATTCAACGCCCTGTTCATATAAGATTTATTGCTTTTAACCAACAAAACCATCATCAGTCTTATTAAGCTCTTTAGCTGAATCCTGCACCAGTGTGTATATGTACAACAAATATCTCTTGACCTTCCCGACCCAATGAGTGTTCCGGCAACCACCTTCTCCTATCCGACTTGAACTTAAACCCATCTATTGCCCCCAGAAATGCATTGAAAGCTTGAAATCACTCTTTCCAAGGAATGTTGGGCTCCCCTGGAGACTGTAAAAATGGTGGAGGGGGATTAATGGCCTGCTTAGCGTTTCAGTAGAAATACTTTGCCCCAGAATTTATATGCCAAAGCTATGCTTGTCACCACACTGCGTTCCGGCAAGAAGCTCACCAACTAGTCACCACTAAACGAAGTACGATGAGGGTGTGTCAGTCGCCAGTACAAAGTTGCCCTTTTATAAGCACTGGTAAAGTGTACTGACTTTGAGTTATAGGTGTGCATGTCACTGTTAAGTACACCCACGACCAACTGCACAGGGGGCATAATAGGCTGAAAGTTACTGAATGCTTGTCACCGGCAAATACACAGTAACAGGCAATACTGTATTTTACAAATTGTACCCTGTATTCAAGATCAGAGCATGATTAACTCTAAAAAAGGTGTGCCTATCACCTCAAATGAATTTTAAATGAAGGTGTGCCTGTCACCGCAAAATACATTAGTAACAGGCTGCATCATCGAACATTATGCATTGTACCTTCAAGGGAATTAATTATTTGCCAATGACCTACGTCGTGCGGAACAAAACAAACCTTCAGTTTTTACAACCAGTGGGGCTTGTTTTATGATGCCTGACCGCCATCGGGACCAAGGACAGGCAACTTACGATGGCCGCCACGCATGCTCAAATCCAGTCATGCGCTCCGGGAAGATGCACAGCAAATCTAGGGTGCAGCCACACCAATTAGCCCACAAAAACACTACAGCCCACAAAATACTCCTGCAGCCGCCCACAAGATAAGTGGACATGGAGCTTGGGAAACACCCAAATTGCCGGATTCGAAATCTATCACAAATTAGGCCATGAGAACCCCGACTCTGGCAGGCCCATAGGAGGGCTGGCCTTATCTGTAAAAGTCAATTTAAATTTGAAAACAACTAGCGTGGCTACCCAGTTTGAGACCCTACAAGTAATTCGAATAGAAGCCCGGTCTAAGACCTCGGCTGTCATGTTTGTTAGTAATCAATGTATACATTAACCCTAGATATAAGTTGAAAAAAACTCATATTAACTACCTTATTACTTGATTTTCCAGAGGATAGTGTTCTGAAAATGGGGGACTTCAACCTTACTCTTATGGACAAAAAGATGATGATTCTGACAACTGCCAAGGCATGCTTTGTTGTATTCCCCACAACAGTCCATCTTTTTCAAAATCCCAACCAGCAGGGAGAGAGGCTGCTGACTACCCTAGAATCATTGGGCCTCAGGGCGTATAATGGGAGATATGTGGACGACATTACAGCAAAACTCACTTATTTTTCCACATTTAAGAATGCTATTCGTGACTACACGTTAGTCAGTCTTAACATAACCCCTCAAATCACTAAATTTAAAATTGAGCCACAAGCTGAAAGTGATCATCACCTCCAGATTACCATGAGTCTAAACCAAAACGTCCCCCTGCAAATCACAATTCTCCACTTACGGGTAACCTGAAAGGAGACACACAACATCTTGCAAGTATATCAGAACAAAATTTGACAAGTTTGGCTGCAAAATATCTATTGAATGATCCCCCTTACCCAGATCACTCACATTTCTGAGATAAATATATATACCAAAAACATAGTGTATGCAAAATGGGGCAGCGTCAGCAAATCTACAGAGGTCTGCAAAGCACGATATTATCAATGATTGGTTTAATAAAGATCTTCAAAAAAGAAAGAAACATCTCCGCAGGGAACTGAGATGTATGGGGGCAAAATAGCTTGGGCTCAAGCTAAGATTTAAGCAATAAAAAAACTCAAAAAAAGAATACAAATCTTTAGTGAAGGGAGCAAAGGCAACAGACATACTAAGTATTGGCTGCTACTATTTGATCAGCAGAACAGGGAACTGCAACCATTTTTGGAGCTTGATAAACCAGCTAAGAAGCAATTTGTCACACACTGGAGAAACAAAATGTAGTGGAAAACAACAGGATCCAGGTTCTGCAGTCACTCTACAAAACCATCACAGATCATGCTCTACCCCTGTTCACTTCCGCTGTACCTGCCTAATGCCAAGCTACTCAAACAAAGCAGGCCCCTATAGCCTGGGCAAATGAGAAGCAAATCAACACCAACATCGTCAAAGGGAGAACACAGGGAGCCCAGGGGTCCCTGTATTCTTCCTGCAACGCTATTCAAGTCCAATATCCCTTTCTGGACAAGGTGGTTTAAACTGCTCTTTAACAAATGAATTTATTTCCAACTTATACTAGACTCCTAGTGAGGGTCAATCTTACAACCAATTTATAAAAACGATGATCCTCCAAACTATAGGCTAATAGCCTTAATATATAGTGAAGCAAAATATGTCACAAAGGCCATTCTACAAGTACTGGAGGCGTGGAGTGATAGCTTGAATTTAATACTCTTGTGTCAAACAGAGTTCTGATGAGTGATGGGAACTGAGCAGAACATGCTAACTTTATCAATTTGACATCAAAAATCGTTACATCAAAATTTCATCTTTACATAAGCTTTAGCGACTTCAAATCAGCCCTTGACAAAATCTCAAGGTCACTGTTATGGTCTAAACTCTCCAAATGCTTAATTCCACCACTTATTTCAAAAGCGATCCAGGTCTTATACCCAAACACCTGGGTCAGAATCAATATTGGCAACCAAGAGACATTTCAAGGAAACTACTTACATCCAATGGGCTCAAACAGGGCTGTGTTCTAGGTCCTGTTCTCTTCAACCTTTATATAGTGGATCTGGTAACATCTTTTAACCTAGTAATCGTCGACCCTCAAAAAATAGGTCAATTATATCTGCCCATCCCTCAATATGCACACGATGCACTCTTGATGAGGAAGACCCCAAAAGGACTGGAACGTCTATTGGACATCTTAGGATCATTCGGTAAAGCAAACCATCTAGAAATGAACCTGGACAAAACAAAAATATTGATACTGTGCACTCCAAGATCCAGGAAAAAGAGTTTGGTATATCAACTCTGGGTAACTTGATCTTATCAACTCTTACAAATACCTGGGCATTGTGTTTGACAACCGTGCAACTTGCACTGATCATAAAGCCTCCCTATAGACAAAAGCTACTAAGCTAAAAAATGATATGGAAAATTACAGGGTCTAGAACCGCTGCTGAAAATAATCCAAAGCAAACTGGAGCCAGTGTTAACTTATGGCATCGCAGTACTCCCAACCAGAATAGCATCTCTTTTGAACACAGTTAATGCAAGAGCATGCAGGAAAATGTTCTCCCTCCCTGGATATTCCGCTCATAGCCAGATTGGATTGGAGTTGGGCTCCGTAACCTGCTCATTGTAAGGTAACTTGCCTTTGACAAACAAAGGCACAAAATAAAAGCCGCAAAACAAAACATGCTAAGTTGCTATATCTGGAAGGGATTTTCAAATAACCCTCTGTGCGGGTCAAATCAATGGCAGGATCTTATTACTGGTTCACCTAACCAGCTAAAGCTACAGGACCTCTGGCAAGACTCGATAAGCCACTAACTCTTTAAAAAGGCGGCTAACTGCAAGAGGGAAAAAAGTATTGTTTCTGGAGGACAAAACAGCCTTCCGCACTGAATATCACGCCTAGTTTGTCTTTAATTCCTATACACCATGATGCCCCTAACAGTATCTATGTCAACCGTTCTCAATAATCTTAAAAAGGAGGTTTTTGCTTTATAGATTTGGTCTACTGCCTTCAAAGGATTGTGTCGCTCCATGGGAGCGGGAAACACCAGAGGAGCCCCGCAGATACTGTGATACCATCATGAGTCGGCAGTGCACCTATTGTGCATGTGCCCAGAGTCCAAAGAGGAGAGAACTGGCCTGTTAAAGCCATTATTCAATTCTTTGCAGATAAGATCCTGTCGGCAGGTGACTATCAGCATGGAGTGCAATGCTCTAGCATGCAGCCCAGCTGCCGGTTCACCATTCTTCATGGCAGTAGACAATCATCAGAACCCAGACAACTGCCTGGCTCATGATGAGAACAATGTACTGTGAGCAGCACCGTATACGGCCTTTCTCAACCGGGTCATTTTATTCCGATCTGCTTCCTCGGCTCTTTGGATCAAACAAAGATCCTCTGATATACTTGCTCAGCACTGCTCTTGCTATTTTTCTCACAGTATACAGATGTAAAAAATCCCCGGAATCCGGACAATTGCCCAGTTCGTGATGAGAACAATATTTTGTGAGCGGCGCCTTATATAGTCTTATTCAACTGGACCATTTTATTTTATTCCGATCTGCTTTCTACATTCTTTGTGGTCAAATGGTGATCCTTTAAGATTCTTGCACAGCACTCTAGTGGCACTTTTCGCTATATTTTTCTTGCGTTTTTAACATCTGTCTTCAGCACTATGCTGATTCACTTTTTAACCGACCTCATAAAGTAATTCCTATGTCTGCATGCTTAAATGTTTTTTAGGTCGAGCCTGAGCCAGCGCGCATGCGCTTCTCTGCGAGGCTTCTTGTAATCACTCTAAACTACTCTGTGTGGGTCTGACTCCTCCCACGCATTGGGTTGGTTTTTGCCTGTGTCATCTTGTCATCGTAGCCTGCAAATGGCTAAACGTGGGTGCATGTCCCACCTCTTTTGCAAAGGTTCACTCCCACAGCGTTTTGCTTGCGGGAGCGAGCAGCGGCGCGCAGGGCGGCAGCTGCAGTGCCTCCTTGTCTCCCCTCCACCACTCCCCCTTGTCTCTTTGTGCCCGACCCCACTACTCCTATTGAGCTGCATCTACCAACACAAACTTCACAACTACATCATCAACTCCGTCTTATCCAAGGAGGAGCTACCAGTCGGTAAGTGCTGCCTGATCTTATCACATAGCGCCTGCGGTCACAGCTTTCCGAATTTGTAGCGCTATTAAAATATCAGTAGTCCGTATTGGCACTCCCTTTATCGACCTCGGTTTCGGGGGGAGGGGTAGAGGTGGGGGAAGTCTTTCCCAGCAGAGATCCTAACCTGTCCTTTGCATCCTGCACTCGGACCTCTGCGACAGGCGGTGCCCCCAAAGCAGGCTGCACGCGCATGCCACAAATATGTATTTACTGCTGCAATTTTATATGTGTAAATGTATAATGTGCACCGTCAGCAGTTGTCCAGAACTGTCTCTCTGCGCCCAGCTTTGCAGGACAAGGATGCATGGTTCGAAAGTGACTTGCAGTTCAGTTTGAAGTCCAGTTTAAGGATGAAAGGCAACGCCGCCTAACCCCCCCCCCCACCGTGTTTGGAATTATTTCTTTGGCTAAAAATGACAGTGTATGAAACGACCAATATACAGCTTGGGTGCTTTGCCGCATAACTGTCAAGGGACCGGACATGTGTATCTCAGTGACATATAAAGCGCTGACCTGCCTGCAAGTCGGGGGGTGAGGGGGACAGAGGAGGTGCAGGACAGAGAAGAGGGCCCAGAGACAGTGGGTGCAGAGTGCTGGAGGGATGCAGCAGGGAAACGCGCAACAGATGAGTGTGCAAAAGGTCTGCAGTCCTGGTTTCTCAGCCAGTGGCACGTTGCATTATGGGACTTGTAGTTTGCTTTTAACATTCTACGAAGGGCTGAAAGTCCGAGCATAAATAGTGCTGTTAGATGTCAAGCCAGAAGTGGGTGAAGGCACCACGGACACTTGACAGCACGCTATCCCAGCATGCCTTACGTCAGTCATAAATGGGGTGTGTTGGCATGGAGCAGCTTGGCCTGGACCCCTTCTGAGTCTGCGCGCGTTAGGGAAGACAGGGAAATGGGAATGCAAGGGGAATGCATCCGTGAGAACTGAAGTCCAAACTTTCGAAATCAAGCATGGCCTATGCAGTTTTCACTGTTCTGAGACTGATAAAATGAGCACTATGGGGCATATTAGCAAGACCGGCGATAAAATTATCGCCGTTTTAGCGGCAGGAAACTGCCGCTAAAACGGCGATAATGGGCTTGCTAATATGCGTTATAGAATTCCAATAGAAGCCCAGGTTAGATGTCCTGCACATCTAACCTGGGCTTCTATTGGAATTCTATAACGCATATTAGCAAGCCCATTATCGCCGCTTTAGCGGCAGTTTCCTGCCGCTAAAGCGGCGATAATTTTATCGCCGGTCTTGCTAATATGCCCCTATGTTTTTGCTTTAATTACCCAGCTCAGTGGTGTTAATTTTATCGTTTTCAAGAAGATGAAAGTTGGAGCCGGCCCTGCTGAAACTATTCTCTGCCACAGGGCTCCCACCCCACACCCAGCTTCTGAACCCACAGTCAGGACGTGGGGGGCAATCAGCCACCCTGCACATTAAGGGGAGTTGTGTCAGTGGCCGATGAAGCTGGACCGAGGGACCCGTGGGCTACAGATGGCTTGCGGCTAGCGGGCCGCGCCCCAGCAGCTGCTCCCAGGCACTGTGAGAGGAATGTGGAACATTCTTGGACGAGAGGCTGGTTTTGGAGGATTTCACAGCCAGGGTGACTCATCGCCGAGGAATCACGACTTTGTAGCTGGGAAGGGGGGGCGCTGAGTGTTTGTTTTTGCGGTGGATGCAAAGTGTGCATCTGACACCGCGGTGCCTCCTGGGACCATCTATGATTAAAGATCCCCCACCCTCGCGTGACACTACCACCCTGAGTGTCTTGGGTGGGCTTCCGGTGGCAGGTAGCAACTCGTGCTTAGAAGGAGGTCCTTGAGATGGGGGGGAGGGCATCCCTGCCTTGCGCATCTCAGGTGGACGAGGCACTGAACAGGCACCAATGCACTTGGAAAGGGTGCTCGGTGGGTTGACACCCTTGATGCAGACGTCGGGGTTGCGAATTCCACTGATTTGACTCAGCCTTTCATCCTTCGGAGGTCGATCAAATAACAACCTTTAGTAATATGTCTGGTGTTCATAGCGAGAAGACAGCAAGGACTATATCGGAACGCGTCGTTTTGTTTACTAGTAGTAGGGAGCTCACTGTGAACGGTTATTGGCAGCGGCACGTGGACATGTAGGCAGGTAGCACGAACATTTGTACAAAGTGTCACGAAACTCTTGCACGTCACTTAAGGCGCTGCAATAACAGTTTCTTAAGGTCCCAAAGGCGAGACCTATTGGCTATGCGAATGCTTGTTATTTTGTGCTCTGGGCTAAGCAGAGCTATTTCCTATAACTGTTTTCTGTGAGATTATTATGTTTTTTTTAATAGTAGTTTTAACAAAGTTAGCATAAATCTAATTGCTTACATGAAGTTAGTAGGTAGATTGTTTTTTTAATCATGCATATAAAGCCGTTGCTATGGTTGCATTTACAAATTTTACTGTTCTATTACTTATTGTAAGGTTTTAATGAATCAAACTATAAATATTTACTTGACTTGTAGAATATTGCAGAGACCTAAGACTGTTTGGTAAAGCGGGGAGAGGACTCGTGAAAATTGTTAAATTATTGATGACTTAGCCTCCTTTCCACCCGCTCCCCTCTCCTGGTGAGTTGACTCTGGGACTTAGGCACAGACATACTGGGCCATTGGGACGCCACTGAAATTAGGAAGCGAGGCCATTGCACCTCCTCTGACCGCTATCCTCAATTCCGTCATCTCCTCTGGCCAATTTCACACCGCATGGAAAATGGCGGTGGTAAAACCTTTGTTAAAGAAGGCCTCTCTTGACCCGACAGAATCAAAAAACTATCGGCCCATTTCCCTGCTGCCCGTTCCGGCTAAGATCCTGAAAAAACATCTTAACCGCCATCTCAGTTCTTATTTGGAGGAATACCAACTGCTCGATGGCTCGCAGCATGGTTTCAGGAGTGAACACAGTACGGAGACGGCATTAACAGTTGTCTTTAACAACATCCGACAACAGGTTGATGCTGGTCATACCACCCTACTGGTTCTCCTGGACCTGACGGCAGCCTTCGATACGATTTCTCCTTGTAGGCTGGTTGGCAGGCTCCGGGAAATTGGGATAGAGGATTCTGCACTCAATCTTCTCTCATCGTTCCTTTTGAATCGCTCGCAAAGAGTTAAGATGGGCCAATTTCTTTCTGCCCCTAAACAATTGTTCTGTGGAGTCCCCCAGGGATCCTCATTGAGTCCTACCCTCTTTAATATCTATGTAGCCCCGCTCACCACTGTGGTAAGATCTTTTGGCCTTGAAGTGCTTTCCTACGCTGATGACACTCAGATTCTGATTTCCATCACTGAGAATGTCTCAGCCTCAGCAGTAAATTTTAAATCTGCATGCGGGTGGTGGCTGCATGGATGGTTGAGAACTACTTAAGACTCAATGGGGATAAAACGGAGGTCATAATCTTTGGAGACAAGATGGATATCTGGTCGGAGGTCTGGTGGCCTGACTCTCTTGGATCCTGCCCCCGCCCCAGTCTTAGTGCCAAGAATTTAGGCATCATTGTGGACTCCTCTCTTTCCTTGGGCTCACAAATAAATAGAACTGTCTCTACCTGTTTTGGGATGATACGGACTCTCAGGAAGATCTTCCGTTTTCTTTCCCTTCCTGCACGGAACCAGGCAGTGGTGGCCCTCGTGGTCTCGAGGTTGGACTACTGTAATGCCCTTTACTTAGGGATAAATAAAGGACTTCTTCATCGACTTCAATTGGTGCAGAATGCCGCCGCTAGGCTGGTGATGGGTCTCCCCAAATTCCATTCAGTCTCAGCTACCATTAGAAGCCTGCACTGGCTCCCGTTGGGGAGGAGAATTGTGTTCAAGGCTTTATGCCTGGTCCACAAGGCCATCCACAATAGGGGGTCAGAAGGTATCAACAAAATGTTTCAAAGATATCTTCTCGGCAAGGACTTGAGATCTGCAAGTAAGAACCGGGTAACAGTTCCCAGGGTGAGGAAAGCTAGGTGGGGGGGGAGGGCTTTCTCATTGTTAGGGGCCAATATGTGGAATTCCCTTCCTTCCCCAATTTCCACTCTGGAAACCCATTCCTTATTTCGTAAGTCCTTGAAGACCTGGCTTTTCACCTGTCCTAACCTTTAAGCTTCCTACGATATAGACACCTTTTACTCTGATCGCTTTCCGCAGCACCTTGATGCCCCTGGGCTAAGTTTGCACTCTACAAAACTTATATTCATTCATTCATTCATTCCCCTGAGCACAGATACATCTGTAGACTAAGGTAAGGGTGGGGTACGAGCCAATAGCTAAGGTGCAAATAGAGATCTGCTCACCTTGCCCCCTAGAGGATAACTACATTTAAGAAATCAGAATCACGTTGAAGTATGAAAATTTGTTGAGTTAAGAGATTACGTTTTTTAGATGGATGACAGCTTTGTGTCTGACAGGGAGTTATAGGGGATGGATGAAGGTACTCGGAGTGGGTCCAGCAGAGCAAGCAAGGCATCCACAATCAAATAGAGATATTAACCATCTCTCACTCAACACGTCACGTCACCACAAGGGCCTACAGGGTAGACACCCTAAAACACAACATTGCGGAACACAGTAGGTACATACTTACAAGATGGGATCAGCGAGCAAGACCTACAAGATACAGGCACAGCTAAAAAAATGTATCACACTTAGCATTCATACAAGAAACGCACTTCACTAGCAGGGAGGGGAGTGCATTGAGATATAGGTGGCATGGACTATTGTTTTATATGACATCTTCAGCATATGTCAGTAATGCGACAATTTGGCTATAGCCTGGGGTACAGATTTGAAGCTGACGAAGTGTGTCTAAATAAGGAAGGGCGATATGTATTGATTGAGGTCAGTCTAGATGGAGACTACATATGTTGTCTGTATGCTCCCAATGCAGAGCAACCCTACTTCTTAGCAACAATATCAAAGTAACGGCTGCATGGGTGGACAGCTAATGGACACCGGGGGAGATGATAATAGCGCATTGGATATAACACTTGACCACTCACATCCTTCGATGCCCAATCCACCTGTGATACACAATGCTAAAACACTGGCACATGGCTGACAGAATTGTCATTAGTAGATTCCTGGTGGTGCAGGAATGAGGGTATGGTGGGTTAAGGATTATGGCCTTGGGGTAAGATAGTCATCTCGGGATACAAAGTGCCACTTTCATTCTGCTCTAGTTAATTTCTCCATCAGACCAGGGGAAACATGGCATAATGGGTATTCTCATAGTCTAAACTCGCCGATACAAACGTGCAGTGCAAAAGTGTGACACCCTAAGTGCGATGGTCATGCCCAGATGCAGGTCCTGTGCTTACTGTGCTACTGAAACCAAGCTGCATGCAGCTTAGAAGGCCCAACTAGGCCGAAACCAGTCTTAGTTTGCTGGTTTTCCAGTTCAGAGAGGACCTGACTTTGCAGTTTAGACTGGACTGATCCTATTAGAGCAGAACCAAGGCTGATTTTCATATGTCTGGGTCTGATCTGACGTGGAATGGTGGAGAAAAAAATGGACAGAGGATGACAAGTTGAAGATCAGACATTAGGTAGGCAATGAGAGCATCAATATTTACCTAAATGTCTACAGGCAAAGTACACCAGTGCCTTTCTCACTAATTCTTGTGCTATTCATTACAAATCTGATTTGTTGATGACTTACACCAAGACTGCAATCATTTTTTTAAATGTCTGCTAAGGAAGTTACAGTTACTAAGACCCGAGTCACTTGTGCCGCCATGGGTACCAGCTGTGAACCTGACAAATTTACGATTTGATAGGGGCTTAAGTATTCCAGAAAGTCTTTCTAGGTGTTGCCTGCACAGCGCTTGCGCTGTGCTTGTGAAATCTATTGTTTTTAGTATAGATCTTAAAAGGCGCTTAGATCCCGCCTCCTCGCTTTCCTGGCTTTTCATTGGTTCCTGGGCTTGCCACTTACTTTTACTCCATTTCTATTGGCTGTAGCATATTTTCCTGCACTTACCAATGCGTGGTCCTCATCTGCATCTGTTATCAGTTTCTCGTGGCCGAAATACTGTTGACATCCGCTTTGGTGGAGCAATTTTTTTATAAAGTTTTGCCTCTTTCTGAATTTTTATCTAGCAGCAGATTTATATAGCGCAATTTATCACACGGAGAGATTAAGTGATTTGCGCAGAATCACAGGATGTTGTGCCTCCGAGACTCAAACCAGGATCCTCAGCTCTCGATGCAGCAGCTCTGGCTGCTGCGCCACATCCGCTCCACTCACGTAATACTTGCTTCCAATGGTAATATTTTATGGACTGTGTTGACGTACAGATTGTTTACATACATTTGGGGGACACATAAACAAATTCTTCCTTATTGTTTGTTTGTCAATTTCTGCCCTTTGTTTACTTTTCTGTGTAAAGTTTGTCTGGAAATGTGTTTGTTTGCACTCTCGAACGCTCTCCCCATCTTCTAACTCTACGGCAGGTGACCCCCGCTTATCTGGATTTTCCAGCCAGGCCAGTAAGGAGCCCGACTTGTCCATCTCCGCATGCGTCTTGTCTATGTAGCATTTATCAAAACACTGCAGCCGTTCTACTTGTGTCGCTACCACCTCTTTAGCTGTCAGGAGGTCAGGCTGAAGCTCAGGGCAACCCGGTCGTTGGTTCTCTATACTTCTCAGGTAGTTTTCGGCTATGTCTACATCGCGCAGCAGCATTTGTCTAACTCCCTTAGCCTCAGCTATGCAGTATCCTTGTGTCACTATCATAAAGGCATCCCACTCTATCTGGGGGGGAGGGGGAGGCGCCGTACCTGTGTTATCGAGAAAATATTGGGTGATTTTGTTCTGATGGACTCGCGGAAGACCTGGTCTTCCAGTAATTCAGGTTTGAGCTGCCATGTGGGTATTGTAGGCCTGGGCTGGGGCCGTTGCAGTTGCAGCAGAACAGGGTTATAATCTGAGATAGTGCGGGATAGGTATTCTTCAGGCTACCTGATTCCATGCTGAGCAGGTCAACCTGTCCCGTATACTTCTTTGTATTGCGGTAATTGTAGTACTGGAAGCTAGTAAGGCATGAAAATGGGAGGTGTGAGCGCTCTGGCACTGTAGGACTATGCCCAGCTACAGCACTTGTGCACTGCTGTAGCACGTCCTGCTTCAGTGTTCTCACTGTATCACACCCCAGCTCAACACCCGCTCACTGGTCAGGCAGGCCGCACTATCACATCAAACTGAACCCTCACATCAAACTGCAGCTTCTCTGCCAAGAAGAGCACAACTAACGATGGGGGTGAGGGTAGGACATGCTCTTACACTGCAGAGGTGCCACAGATGTGTGTAGTGCAGATGTTCCTTCCTCACTCCATCATGCAGTGCATAAGTACTGAACACTTGTGTGCCGACTGCTTGGCATGTCAAAATGCCATTCCAAACAGCACCACATGTTGTATCCCATTGTCACACCCAGACCTCCTAGCATCAAAGGAGGAGCTCCATAGACAGGGCACATCTGCATGCTGAATGATGAAGCATTGGCAAAGCCAATAGGTCGTGCCTATGCAAGATCTACTGACTCTGAAAGTAAAAAAATAAAAGCGCTATGAGGTGGTCAATGATGGCCGTTTCAGAGCTCTATTTCTTTCTTTACTTTCAGCCGTGTTGCACAGCAGACACTCTGTGCAACATGGCAAACAGAACATTGACAAACTCAATAGATCTCGCATAAGCTAGACCTATTGTCTTTGTCGATGCTTGTTCCAAGATGGTGTTGATGAGGGAGAGCGACACCAGGTTGTGCCTGCACAGAAAACTCATATCCGTGGGCGATCTATGGGCACCGCCAAGTATCGCCTTCCTGCTTACGGCTTTCATCATTGACAACATCCGCCCTTGCTTCTACTCCTTGCCTCGGCTGTCAAGTTGAAGCTGCTCTTAGGCATGCTGCTCCTCCCCTGCCGCAAGTTGGATGAGGTGAGGAGCCTGGGTGGAAAAAGTATTTGAGGGCTAGGCTATTTCTCACCCAGTCAAATATTTGAGGGCCACGCTGTTCTTCACTCATTGATCAGAGAAGGACCAATTGTCATGCTGGATGCCTCTAGTGTGTGTTATGGGCGTTTGAATCAGGGAAAGCAGTTACGCAGACATCCTGTTCTGCCCCATGCACCGGATGTCTTGAACAATCTGTTTACTGTATTTTTCAAACTAAAAATATTTTTGTAATGACAGTGCTGGGAAGGTGTCTCCACTTATTTATACTAACATGAGAAGTTGATACAGAAAAAATGGTTTTTATTTAGAAGAATACTTGTTTTTTTTTATTTATTAAATTTGAGTGTTCACTATGTTTATACAGCACATCATGCTTTGCATACATCAAAGAGCATTATACAGTGTACAACCATTGGGTTATGCCACCCTCCATACCAGCAGCTATGATATATTATGTAGCTTCGTCCCAAGACTCAGATCTGTGCTTCACATGTAATGGATGGCAGCCCTCCAACTAGTGCAGAAAGCCAGTATTTGTGCCAGGAGAGCAACTGAGTTAAGGCCTTACGACCAACCAAGACAACATAATATAAGTCCCCTCCCTCCAACCCAAATCCCACAATGTCTACTCCTCTCTATCCTTCTAGTAGAATAGCCAAACCAAATGTACCCTGGGCAGCAATCAACACCCTCCCACAGCGCATGATGTCTCTCAGACATTAGTTATCTCTAACAGACCACAGGGGGTGGCAGGAAGCCGCACACCCATAAGGCGCCCCCTAGCCAAGGGGTATTCCCAGCTCCGAGCCTCTTCCCAGGTGGAGCGTGCAGCAATGAATCTGACACACTATCTTTGTTCTCATCTTCCCCCATTTCTGGTAACGTCTCCCAAGCTTGCACGAATTCCATAGCTCTCTGGCCCTGATGCACCTCTCTTAGTAATGCGCCCCCTCACTCGTTTGGTCCAAGGAAGAGTTCTAGGATGCTGCCCGTCCTTCTCCTCCGGCCTCATCTCAAGCCAGTCCCAGACCTCCTGCGGATCCAAGAAGAAACTAGCAGTCTGGCAATGGTAACCTTAAGGCACACAGGGTACAACATAGTATATTTAATGTCCAAGTCACGGAGCTTCCATTAGGCCTCCAGGAACAAGGCCCTTTGCTTCTGGACTGCTAAGGTAAAGTCTGGGAAAATCCTCACCTTGCTGTTCCCAATACGTAGCTCCTCCAGTCCCAGGCACACTTCAGTACATTGTCCCGATCTCGAAAGTGAAGAAGGTGCGCCACAGAGGGATGAGTCGCCCCCGGGGCAGCAGTGGGCACCTGGCACCCTATGCTCCCTCTCCAGGGCAAAGAATGAGGAAAGCCCTTCGGAGTCACCACTCGCCTGAGCCAGTCTTCAAGGAAAGCCACCATGTCCCTGCCCTTCACTCTCTCAGGAATCCCTACCACCCGGATATTGTTCCTGTGGGCGCAGCCTTCACTGTCCTCCGCCACAGTCTCCAGAACACGGGCCGGTCAGGACATCTGCCATCTGGGTCTTCAAATACCCTGTTGACTGGACCACCTCCTGTAGCATGAGATTCATGGTCGTGATGCGCTTAGCTAGCTTACATTGGTCTGCTCGAAGCACACCCAGATCCACCACCACAGTGTCCATTTTGTGCTCCAGGGTTTCCTTCATGTCCCTAATGAGCAGAAGAATAGAATCCAGTTTGTCATGCGGCACTGTCAGCAACCCCCTATGTAGTTCAGCCTCCCCCTCGTCCACTGGCGGAGTCTCCATCACAGTCACCGAGATCTCCTTCCGGTGGTTTTCATGCCGCATGGTCACAGATTCAGGATATGCAAGGAAAACACTGGGCTCCCGAGCAGCAACCAATGGAGGGAGCCACAACACAGTTAATCAATCAATCAGGGGTTGGTAAAGTGCAACTACTCACCCGTGACGGTCTCAAAGTGCTGGGAAGTTAGGTCCAACAAGGAATTCCCCCTCTGGGCAAAGCACAATATACGGTCAAGAATCGGCCCTCAGTCTCAAGCCCAAGGTAATAGAGGACAATCCAATGCTCCAATGTGGTGCCACAGGAAGTGGCAGGGGTGGCAACAGACACCGGTGTAATACAAGGAGCCCCTGCAGTATCACCCAGCAAGCAGGTGTGGGCCCTCCGCAGAAGCAGGGCCAAGGAACTGCAGCCGCTAGAAGGCGCGATAGCCCAGCTCGCAGGTCTCCCAGGGTGCCAGTCGACAGACCACATCATCAAGGCCCAGCTGGGACCCAGTGCTTAAATCTGCTGCCCATAGACACTGGGCTGAGCAGGCGAGCTGGACCTCCACAGAACCTCCAGGCCCAGCCCACGTGCATCCAGGTGGGGGACATCCAGCGGGCAGCGTGGGCTCCATTATTCACATAGCTGGGGCCATCTGCATGGCCGAACTGGCCGTACCGGGCATCGTGTGTTTCCCCGGGAGGGTGGGGGGCTGCTTTTGTAGCAGTGCAGCCTTTTCAAAAGCTCTGCAGAGTTCCTTGTATATCCAACAGTTTTTAGGCAACAATAAAAGTGCCAAGATTACTCTGGTGATTAATGTACCGTGTGAAGAGAGATCAGAGTTCTGTCTTGTGGCAGTTTTGACTCTTCTAAAGTAGCGCAGAGGGTTAATATGCCTGCTGCAAAGAGCGTGTACTATGATGATCACAGAACAGTATTTTATGTGCATAGCTCAATGGGTTACTGTCTTTGATACAGAGATCATTTTGTTACTGTGCAGTTCTTTAGTTACATTAGATTAGAAAGTTATGTTTTTTTGTCCCAGTCTTCCATTATCCTAATTTTGCTAAAAAAAGGTTTGTTTGCGTAGAAATAAATTCTTATTTGTAAAGTCAACCCTAACCACTGTGTTACATTCTGATCCTGAGTTTGTGCTTCCCCAGACCAAGCACTCTTAAAAAATGCCTACCAGTATGAAATGAAATGAAATGAAATTTGTACTTGTAAAGCGCACTGTTACCCTAGGGTGTCCTGGCGCTGTACGCATACCGCTGTGGAACCCTTCCTGTCTTTTCCCTGTGAAATGTCCACTCCTGGGCACCCCCAAGGTGAAGCCAGGCATCCCAGCGCTGGTGGGGCCGTTGTGGAGATTAAGCAAGCTATTGCCCAGAGTTGCAGAGTGGGACCCATGATTAGAATAGGCACCGAGGCAAGAATTATCAGGTCCGAGGAAATTGAGCCCAGGACCCGCCGAGGCGGGAATTGAACCCTGGTCCCAGGCCAGATCTCTGCATCAGGGTCTGCCGCTCTAACCATTGAGCCACACTTCTCCACACTCCAGTATGGGTGACATGTGAATCCTACACCTTATAGTCCCCTTTGACTTATGTAACATTTTCTATACACTGATTTACACAGTATGATTCATTGTCTCTGAATGTGTTTGTGATGTACAATGCTTCTACACCCTACACTGTTATAAGAAGTGCTATAAAACAAATGAAGTACATATGAGAGAGGGGCTATGGAGAGATGAGAGGCACTGTTGGAGGGTGATAGTGTGGGAATCATTGAAGAGCCCGAATAAAGATTGCCATATCCTGGTGCACTGTAAGGTCATCATTTTCTATGCTTTAAAAATGAATACAATTCAATATATAATGAAAAATGTGTTGCATAATGCACCATTTTTGCCATTCTTTTCCAAGTTTTCTTAGGGGGAGAAACTGGTCAGGCTCACGTGCTGCGCTCACTCGCTATGCATTGTATAGGGGCTGGTCTGACAAAATTTGCCAGGGCTGCTTTGGGTTCCAAGTCTAACCCTGGCCCTCTGTTACACTCACCAAGTGCATCCCCACAGCACAGCATCCAGGGTGAGCCCCAGTAGTTCCCAAATGTCTGAGTCCGCTCAAGATCCCCCAATTGATAGCAGGGGGACCGCCGCAGTGCCCACCTACAATCACTCGGCCCCCCAGTACATACCCCAGCTCCTCTGTTGCGGGCCTCGTTCGGTGTCCCCTGCGGCCCTCTGCCACTATCATCGCTGGGGGGCCACCCACCCCACTCCTCAAGGGCCGTGCTGGAGTCCATGTTGCAGGAGCCAAGACTCCTCAATTTGTGGTGTTGCGGGTGCTTGGCCCTCCAGGCTACATTGCAGGCTCCCAGGCCCCATGCAGTGCTTCTCGGGGCTGTGCAATGGCAAACAACTCAGAGGTGCTGCCCACTCTGCTGCGCGAGGTCACCCCCAAAGTCCCTGCACCTCTGGCTCTGCTGGTGCAGGCTGTATTTTAGTAGTCACTGGGACCAGGCACAGCCATCTTGCCTGCAGCTCCCAATGCACCTGGGTCCGCTTGGCAACGCGGGCGAGGGACGCCCGCAGTAGTCCCCACTTCCGCCCGGTGGGGTGCATAGGAGGGCACCAAGGACCATCATGACCCTCTTATGTGGTGAGGCGGCAGTGTATGCCAGGATGGGACTGGATGTGAGAGCCCCACCGGAAGCTACTGCAATCTGCGTCCTACTCCATTGGCGTCAGGCCACGCCCCCCAATTTAGAAGAATAGTTGTTGGTGAAAAGTTGAGACTTGTGCATGTGTTCTCGCCGTATACTTCGTTGTAGTGAAACTTCTGTCAAAAAAGACCTATCAATCTGAATTTGCTGGCGCTATGATGCCTCCACTAAGGAAGGAGCAGCAGACAGTAGGAGTGGGATGGGGGAGAAATAGTACCTCAATCACGTCAGGAGCAGCGGATAGGCACAGATTAACTTGAATCAATCTGTGCTTGGCTCCTGGCCTAAAGCAATGAACAGAAGTGATGTGTGGCCTGCACTGGCCAATTAGGGTGGCTGCAAAGAAGAGGGACGCTGCAGCCAACAAATGGTAAGCAATGGGAGGGTTCCAAGCCCTTTTTGTGTGGAATAGTGTCTTGCAAGAGAGACACATGCACTAGCGCATGCACTCGCAGGCTTGACCCTAACAAGGAGGATTGTTTACATGCTTACTGCATTTATAATTATTTGCTAGTGTAGCAGCAGGTGCTAGTGGGCTGGGCCTGCAGACTGTCTGGGTCTCATCATCAAGTGGCTGACTTCTCCTGGGGTTGAGCAAGAACACAGGTTCAGCTTGTGGCAGGCATGGTAGCAGGGTCACTTGCTGTAATGGCAGGGATAAGAGAATGGCTGGGCGCAGGCAGCAAACCATTGCTAGGCGGGAAGTGAGCGAGACTGTTAAGAGAGCATCAGTCTGAGATTTTTTTTACCAAACAAGGTGGTGTAACCAACTAAAATAGACAAGGGGTCAGCTGGGAGATGCAGTAATGAAAGAGGTTATGGACATCAGACTGGAGATGTTTTGAATAGAAAGAACATTCTTGTCAGCATTAATGTGTACACTGAGACACAAGCTACAGGTTAACACAGAATGAAAGTATTGTATGAGAGGACTTATTGTGTATTTGAGGCCACTGACATGGTTGCCAACGGACCTTGTATTGTATGACAGATTCATTCAATCTGGCAATTCAGAAATGAAACATTGCATTCAGGTAAATATAGATTCACATTTAACGTTGTGTATGGCTTTGTGTTATGGCTAAAATATTCCAGCATGCATAGAGATGTTGACTAAAAAGTAAGGATTGGCATAAGATATCTCACAGTGCCGAAGTTCTGCTTGTTGCCCACACAATAGAATCTGACCCCAGCCTGCTAGCCTTTTGTTACCCCCCAGACAGTTTGAGTATAAAAGCTCAGACAGTAAAGAGGTACTTAGACTATCAAGACATTCGTTTCTCAGTTTCTGTTGTCGACATGTCCAATTGATGAGTTCTGCTTCTGTAAACAGAAGGGTCGGTAGCAAGTCACTGTGGTCCGCCTAAGACAGTATGTCATGTAAGCCTAACGATCCGGAAGTCGGGATCCGACCAGATGACTTGATAGTCTAAGTACCTCTTTACTCTCTGAGATTTTATACTTCGGCCTCACGGCACAATATCTAGCCTTGAAAAAGCCCCAGACATGCGCGCCACCTAAGGAGCGAAACACTTGTTGGATGGTATTTTAAAAAGCACACCTTGAAGTACTTCCAATAAGGCTAGCTTATATACAGGGATGTTCTGCATCATGTTAATGAATTAACAGGATAAAACAATCATATACCGCAGATGTATTGTACTTAGAATTTTGTTTCAACTGTCTACCCTCACTATTTCCTACAGACGAAGGACTGCACTGCTGCCAGAGGACTGTCCTGCTGCTTGAAGGACTGCCTTGCTGTTTGAGAATAAAGAGTGGGCCTAATTGCCTGCATCCCAGGCTAACCAAAGTGACGCCTAGGGTTAGTTAGCTGACCTCCTGTATAAGTTACAGGGACACAACAAGCTTAAAAGACTCCCTTCAAAGACCTCCCTGCACCTTCCCAGCTGTCCTGCTGCACTGGACATTCCTGTACCTGCAACTCGACCTGCCTGAGTGCTGATGCTGGCTTCTGCTCGGAGTGAAGTGCCCCCCCAAGTCCTGGATCCTAAGTTGGCTTCAGAGTGTACTTCCCCTGCCTAACTGTGGGTTCCCTCAAATCCGAAGCACCGCAATGCAGCTCGACACATCTCGGCACAACTCAATGAAGGCTCTAGCATTGCGGCCCACGCAACTCCTGATCGGAACTGACGCAGCACAATACAACTTCACACAGGGCTTTGCATCGCAGTACTGCGCAGCCCCGACTAATGCAAAGCCTGTTAACAAGGACATAAGATACAACTCTAAGCTAGACTAATCTGGTGCAAGCATACAGCCACACTCCATCGCTGTCGGCCTGAACATGAGACTTTGCCCTGGTTCAGTGCAACTAGATAACCACAGTTGGTTCTTTCTGGTTCTGACGCTATCTTTTTCTAAAAAAATTAAAAGTCAATAATTCTGGTTCTACTGGTTGGATTTTTGTCATTCTGCTATCATTTTATTAATTAAAGTGTACTCTATGTTTGTTTAGTGTTTTCACTTCATTACTGGTTGTGTACTGCATAAATAATTTACACATTGCTTCTAAGATTAGTCTGACTGCTTTGTGGCAAGCTACTGGAGGGTTAACCACAAGCTAATTTAGTGACTTTTTGTGGTTCGCCCTGACAAGGATTGTGGTTGTTGCCTGAGTGGGGCTTCCACCCCCTCAATCTATAACCTAATTTCATTTCATAACATAACGTAACATAAAATAACATAACGTAACATAATGTAACATAACGTTATAGAGACCAGATTGATAAAATGAGCTGAGTACAGTTCAACGATATTACTTGCACTTTAGAAGGCACTGCATGGAGAAAACTGTGCCTGCAATGACACTCCAATAACAGCAACAATCAAGGAAGGCAGTGAATGAAGACAATGGAGCATGAAATAGCACAAATATTATGGCCTTACTGTAGAAACGCCCAAGGTGAATAAATTGGTTCCTTAAACCATGTTGCCTTCCTAATGTCACTCTATTAGGAACAGTGACGTATAAAATGTGACCAATAATCTAGTTTTCATGATAGCAGCACTCTAGAAAGTGGCAATATGAAGAAAAATGTACCTTAGACAAGGTTCATACACAAAATCCAACATTCCTAAATACCGTTTGTCTGTAGCAGCTAATTAAAAAAATAGATAGTGGGGTGGGGCGAGGGGGGTTCGACAGACGACGACGAGGGAAAATTAATTATTTATTTAAATGTTCCTCATGGTCGTCTGTCGATTCCCCTCCCCCCCCCAACCCGGTCCCACCGCTCTTACCTGCATGGGCCGCTCCTGGGCTTTTATTTTCCTGTTAACAGGTACCATTTTTGCCACCCCCACACAGCCGTACTCATTTTGTGCTTTATTCAATATGTGACTAGATATTTTGTGAGACTCCAGATGTACAAAAGCAATCTGTGACAGCAAAAGTGGCATCTACACTTAAAGAGTGTGTCATAACTGTGATGTTCTTGAAACATACTCGTTGTGGGAATTGGTCCCTAAACATAACATGAAAAGGAGCTACTTAAGGGTGAGATCTCTAGTGGGATTACTATGGGTTCTAAACGTCTAAACTGCAACACACACAATCTCTACAGCAGGCACTAAATCCATTGAGCTGTCTTTCCAACTTCTTTGTAGCACACTGGCCAGCAACGTGTATTCCAAAACTGCATTCTGAAATTCACACCTGAAATTAAGGCCGCTCCAAGTAACAGTATATTACAAGCAACGGGAGACACTCAAAAGCTTTAAAATGGAGTACAACCTATGGAGATATATTTAGTGAGGAAGAACTGCTCAAGACACATGACTTCAAACAGAAGCAATAAAAATGAATGATCGATTTGAAAGGAGGGGTCATCGGAATGAAGCTCGTAAGATGCTCTAAATCGAGCATATTCTAAACAAGCATTTGCAATGCAATCAGTCTCGCATTCACGCGAGTTTGAGCTATTGGTATTGTAAATGACAATGCCTTTTATTTATGTTTTGGGTTTTAAAACATAAATAAAAGGCATTGTCATTTACAATACCAATAGCTTAAACTCTCGCAAATGCGAGACCTATTGCATTGCAATAAAGGGCCTTCTCGACCGCTTGTTAGATTGTAAATATCAGAGGAAGAGCCCGGGCTGCGACGTCTTCAAAGTAGTGATAAATAGTGCAGTGAAGAAGATGTTGTAAGTGTTGTAAATTACACAGACACAAAGTGTGAAGTGAGAGTTACATATGATCCGAGCTATAAACACTAACAAAGCGCTCCAACACCTTTCGCTCTGTGATTACACTGTCGCAGCTCAGGAGGAAGAGAGGGAGGGGGGAGCTATTTCCTGCCCTCTCCGTGATTTGAGTGTGCAGTGTGGCATTGCTATCTTTGGCCTAATAAAAAACACTCCAGCTGTAGTAGGGCCCTGGCTTCACCTCCTGGTGCAGGGAGGTCTGTGCTTTATGGCAGGCAAGGAGGGAGGTATGGTCTCGGCTGCAGCTCTGGCCGCCTACAGTGCCCCTGCTATTACTAGTGAGCGAGAGGCGCTGAGGTGGTGGTATTGGTGGTGGTGGTATTGGTGGTGCTGGTATTAGTGGTAGTGGTGGCATTGATGGTATTGGTGGTGGTGGTATTGGTATTGGTGGTGGTGGCATTGGTATTGGTGGTGGTGGTATTGGTATTGGTGGTACTGGTATTGGTGGTGGTGGTATTGGTGGTACTGGTATTGGTGGTACTGGTATTGGTGGTACTGGTATTGGTGGTGTTACTGGTATTGGTGGTGGCAGTATTGGTATTGGTGGTGGTGGTATTGGTATTGGTGGTGGTATTGATATGTGTGGTGGTGGTATTGGTGGTGGGGGTATTGGTGGTGGGGGTATTGGTGGTGGTGGTATTGGTGGTGGTGGTATTGGTGGTGGTGGTGGTATTGGTGGTGGTGGTATTGGTGGTAGTGGTGGTATTGGTATTAGTGGTGGTATTGGTGGTGGTATTGGTATTGGTGGTATTGGTGGTGGTGGCATTGGTGGTGTTATTGGTGGTGGTATTGGTGGTGGTGGTAGTGGTGGTGGTATTGGTAGTGGTATTGGTGGTGGTGCTATTGGTAAGCGCGGTGGTATTGGTGCTGGTGGTGGTGGTATTGGATTGGTGGTGGTATTGGTGGTGGTGGTATTGGTGGTAGTGGTGGTATTGGTATTAGTGGTGGTATTGGTGGTGGTATTGGTGGTGGTGGCATTGGTGGTGTTATTGGTGGTGGTATTGGTGGTGGTGGTATTGGTATTGGTGGTGGTATTGGTGGTGGTATTGGTATTGGTGGTGGTATTGGTGCTCGTGGTGGTGGTATTGGATTGGTGGTGGTATTGGTGGTGGTAGTGGTGGTGGTATTGGTGGTGGTTATGGTGGTATTGGTGGTGGTGTTGGTGGTGGGGGTATTGTTATTGGTGGTGGTAGTATTGGTGGTGGTATTGGTGGTGGTGGTGGTATTAGAGATGGTATTGATGGTGGTGGTACTGGTATTGGTAGTGGTGGTATTGGTAGTGGTGGTGGTGGTATTGGTATTGGTGGTGGTGGTATAGTAACATACTTTAACAGTTAGGGACAGACATGATAAACAGCATACATTTGTTTCTATTTTTTAGCCAGTAAAGGTGGTTATAAAGAGAGCCCTGTTACGTGTTTTTTTGCAACGTTTCTTTTCTGGAGGATTAAACTAAACAGAACTGAACAACTGAGTATTTGAACTTGGGAAGAGAAATAAAAAAAATACTTGTTGCAAGTGCTGATGAGCTACCATCTGGTTCTTCCAAGCTCTGGTACTCTGCTCGTCCACATATGTTACTTTCTGGCACAGCACGGATCGCAGCCCTGGTACTGACACAGATCACAGCCCTGCTACTGACACAGATCGCAGCCCTGCTACTGACACAGATCACAGCCCTGCTACTGACATAGATCACAGCCCTGCTACTGGGCTGCCTGGACATCGGAGGAAAGTGTGTTCCTGGAGGGCAGTAGAAGATGTAGATGGCCCCTGTGAATCCTGCCTTTTTCTTTTTGAAACATTAAACTGCCGGAAATAGCATGCCATTAGATGCTTATGCATCCCGGAAATACGGAAGGAGTACTTTTTCCCATGAATCAGCTGAACTTCATGTCGCATATATCACATCTCACTTTCTTGGCAGAGACCTACTTGCTCGGCGGAATTTTGAAGAGCTCCCATACTACAGAATCTGGATTGCTTCTGCTTTGCTTCTCTGCCTCTTCAGGGTTTTGAGGTTCAGGTTTGTCTCCTCCTGATTGTTATTTTTTGTATAATTCCCCAAAAAAGAGAAGTCCAAAACTGTAATGAGAGACTGCACAAGGTATGAACCAAGTAATATCCAAATACTGAATGCAGGAAATGGGAGAGGTATCTACAAATTGCATGTATATATTCACACCAAATAATCATATATGATTTTACTCAGTCATTGTAACCACTGTACCATTTTTGGTACTACTGAACCATGACAGCTAAAAACACAGATATTTCAACAAAACCTCATAGTTATTTGGGCCTGTTGGGAAACCCATAAGCTCAAACTTGCAAAAATTGACCCCTTCATAACAGAATGAACTTTTTTTCTAAAAATGTTTTAATACGGAAGGACCTAAAAAAGGAAGTAAATGCCTTACTAGAGTAACGTGGCTCTTAACTTGAAAGTAAAATTTTCTATTTTACTTTTTATTGAGTTTCAACCACACGCAGTCTCAGGTACGGTACAGGCCAGCAGTAAAGAACAAGCATTGGAAATGCAATAGGTCACGCATTTGTTGGAGTCAGGGCTATTGGCATTATAAATGCCAATGTTTTTTACCTATGCAATTGATATGTTCTCCTCACCTCAATAAAATAAAGAACTCCGTTGTGGTTTATTTTTATGTAGTACACCTGCAATGGTGCGGTAGCACTGGGAGTGAAAATGGCAATTCCGACTCCACGTTGAAAAAAGACGCCCATATAGTTTGCTGCTGCGGAGAAATGATGCTCCTTGGTGCTGTACCAGACGCGGACATGTTGGAACGTTTTGGAGCTACCTGAACAACCAATGGCTTTTGCCCACTATGTTGTACACGTGCGCTGTAAAGCCCATCACTTGTCCCCAGTTTGACCTTCCTTTTGCCAGTCCCCAATCTGCAGCTTGCTTCCTCTGATGCTGTGGGTGGAGAGCAGACCTCAACAGAGCAGGCAGAAACACCCTCCAGGGAACCTTTCAGTAAATTACAAACACAAGTAGCTGTGGTGCAAGCGCCCCTCACACAGACCAGTTCCAGCTCAGGCCGCGATACTGCAAGGATCCCCTACACAAAATAGTTCTAGCGGTCACAACTACACGTATATCTCAGGAAAAAAACCTGGTAGAACTCCAGCAACAGCATTACAAGCATCCCAACTCCCGACTCAGATTCAGTAATTAATGGCATAGGCAGCAATGCAAGCTTCTCTCACAAACGCAAGTGACGAATGGCATCAGTTGCAGCACTGCAGAGTAACGCCTACAGCACAGATGGGAGCAATGTGACACAGAATGTACAGCACAAACAGCAGTAATGGGACAGACACACACACTGTATGTAGAGCGCTGGCAGAACCAACAAGCACACACACACAATGTACAGCAGAATGTACAGCACAGGCAGGAGCGATGTGAGAGACACACAGAATATACACCACAGGCAGACAATGCAATCATTTCTTGTGCACAATTATAACAGTGCAAGTGTACTTCACAACATGCAAAGAATCGGTGCCAGCTTTCTCCACACTCGAAACAGGAGCTGAACAAGCGGCAGCGGTGCAAGATTACCTCGCACACTTTTACAGTGTAAGCAGGGCCACTGAAACTGTGTGACCGTGAAGGGCCAAATTATGTGGCAGGGTTGACTTAAAAATGCAGCAAGAAAAGCTAAATTATGCAGCGTAATGCAGCCACTTTTGTGGTAGTATTACTTCATTACTTGGTCATTTTTACACGTTAACACTCTCTTGGCAAAGTGTTACCTCATTTGTACCAGATTAGCACCAAAGTATAGCAATAGGCAACTGAAAGGAGACCAGTCA
The DNA here is from genome assembly GCA_963921515.1 of Calotriton arnoldi. Taxonomy (NCBI): domain Eukaryota; kingdom Metazoa; phylum Chordata; class Amphibia; order Caudata; family Salamandridae; genus Calotriton; species Calotriton arnoldi. The sequence goes on from CAWUFW010006171.1 coordinate 920,104, forward strand.
GCCTTTATGAAGGGCCTTTTCCTGCGCAGTAACACGTGTCGCTGCATTTATAGCAGTAACTTGTGTTCAGTTTGAACTAGAAACTTTTTTGTTCAAAATCTTCAAATTTTGCAGCATATGGATTATGTGGCAAATCCATAATTATGTGGAGAACGCAGAGGCAACTGAATCGCATAATTCCATGGGTCCAAAGTATGGGCAAGAGCTGCATAAGCGGCAGCAGTGCAAGATAACTCACACCTGCACAGAAAAGGTAGATTATGAAGAGGGGACAGTGCAAGCACTCCTTGTAGATACAGAAAAGGTACTAAACAGACAGGGTAGAGCCTGCGTTCATCACACACAGAGCAGAAGTGCACACAGCAACAGGGGAAGGTTCCACCACTGAAGAGCAGGCACAGCATAGGTGGCAGTTCAAGCTACTAAGCAGAGAAAGAGTACAGCGTCCAAAGTGTTTATTTCATTACAGCACTCTTGCGTTTACTCCAGTGAAGCAAACGACTCACTCCTCTACAAACCTTCCATCCTAGCTCTCTGTGTCTTGACCTTCACATTTCACAGGAAGTATTCTTCACATTAACCCATTAATGGACACAGCTGAGGTACTGCTCTGCTCCATCAACCCTGGTAACACGACCGACTCTACCCAACCCTGCTTGCTTTTGAGACCCACTCTTGAAACCTCCATGCTGACTTTAGACAGAGTCCCTCGGCCAGCCATGCTAAAATAGGTGAGAGCAGCAACTTTTATTCTTTGGCAAATGCATCGAAGCGGGCGTGGATATCCAGTGCTTCATAGATATTATCACCCACTTCCACAAAATGGCTCTGAGAGTTGAGCAATCTGCTGCAGAACTTCGCACGCACCCTGCGTGTCAAACCCCAGATTACATCTGCAAAGGTCACCAGGTGTACTGAAGAAATCTGCGAGCACCCAGCAGTCACAGGTTCATATCAAAGCAGGGCTGACTCGGACGTTGAGAAAGCATTACTGTTATTTTTAAGGATCAAGCATGGCATACCGCGTTGCATGAAAAAATATAATATTAAAAAAAGAGTTTGGCAAAGCAGCTGCATTAAAGAAATAAAATATTTTTTTTAAGTGTTTGGCGAGTGTAGAGTCCTTCTGGACACGGAGGTAGCACAGAAGCATGCACTGGAGTTCGGCCCGGGGATGTTGGGGCAGCCACCTCCCCCGCTAGCCGCAGGAGTGCGGAGAAGGGTTAGTTCTAAGGCAGCAACCGGAACCCCGGACTCATCCTGGAAGAAAAGTTTACCTGAGTGCGTCGTGGTGATCTTCAGGAAGTGCTGGGCAACAGCTGAGTCTGCACTGCCAGGAGGCAAGAGCGATGGAGAGGAGCTGGAAGAAGGAAAGCAGCCGGGCGGGTTACGAACTGCCCGGCTGCCATTTTTAAAGATCAAGCGCGGCATACCGAGCCATAGTAGTCACCCATAAGCAGTAAAACACGTTATTGCACGTGTGTGGGCCTGCAAATAATGCGCACATTAAAACTAACCAAGCAAAATGGAATGGCTCCCACTTACTAACCCTGAAGTGAAGTTTTCCAAATCGAATGCACGCAGAGGTTTCCATGTATTATCATTTAATTTAGTGTACACTGAACAAAAAGTTATTTCGGAGTTACCGATGGTAAACCTATTCCACACTGCAGCGTGTGTGCCGATGTGCTCACTTCATTAGTAGCGCCTAGCAGCACGCGAGGGAGGTGCAGGCTGCTTTGTTATGTCAATAGGTTGCCTTTACAGTTCTTCAATCCACACCCCTGCCATTTCAAAGCGCTGTAACGAGCAGCTGTAGTGTTACTGTTACCCAGTTTACATCGTACATTCGGCTAATGCAACTAAGCAAATTAGTGCGTGTTCAATCAATCACGGCATTTATAGAGCGCGCTACTCACCCGGGAGGGTCTCAAGGCGCTGGGGGAGGGGGTAAGTTACTGCTCGAACAGCCAGGTCTTGAGCTGCTTCCTGAAGGCGAGATGGTCCTGGGTTCGCCGAAGGTGAGTGGGGAGGGAGTTCCAGGTCTTGGCCGCCAGGTAGGAGAAGGATCTTCCTCCGGCGGTGGTTCTGCGGATGCGTGGTACGGTGGCGAGGGCGTGGCTGGTTGATCGTAGCTGGCGTGTGGGCGTGTAGAAGGACATGCGGTCGTTGAGGTACTTTGGGCCCAGGTCGTGGAGGGCCTTGTGTGCGTGGGTGAGGAGTCTGAACGTGATTCTCTTGCTGACGGGGAGCCAGTGCAGGTCTTTCAGGTGTACGGTGATGTGGCTGTGTCGGGGGATGTCCAGGATGAGTCGTGCGGAGGCGTTCTGGATGCGCTGGAGTCTCTTTTGAAGTTTGGCTGTGGTTCCGGCGTAGAGGGTGTTCCCATAGTCCAGTCGGCTGGTGACGAGTGCCTGGGTGACGGTCTTCCTGGTTTCAGTGGGGATCCATCTGAAGATCTTGCGGAGCATGCGCAGGGTGTTGAAGCATGAAGATGAGACGGCGTTGACTTGTCTGGTCATCGACAGGGAGGAGTCCAGGATGAAGCCCAGGTTGCGTGCGTGGTCCGTTGGCTTGGGTGCGGTGCCCAGGGCCGGGGGCCACCAGGAGTCGTCCCAGGCGGAGGGTGATGAGCCCAGGATGAGGACTTCCGTCTTGTCTGAGTTCAGTTTAGTGTTGAAAAACTATTCTGTGGTCCTTCAAGTAGCACAGCTGACGCTGTGGGTTAAAAAGACAAGAGACGCTGGCTGCATGTACATTGTTATAGAGCCATTTATAAACCCTGTACTTTTCTGGGCAGACCTCCTTCATAACTCATTCCCAGCCACCCCCTTCTGAGCGAAATACTGCAATATGGGCTTACAGGCCAATTCAAATGATGGAGCGCCTGGAAGAAAAGCTGCTCGTCCCGCGAGTGGTGCGTGTGGCGCCATTGTGAAAGTGAAAAAGCGCACAGAGCGCTGCAAACAACAAAAAGCACCCAGTGGTATCAGTGGTGATAACATTAATTAAGCAAAGAGTTTTGCTGAAGGACAAATGCAAGCTATACAGTAACGACACAGTAAAAGGTGTGTGTAGTTCCTATAAACCTATATAGGATCTGCGCGTTTAGACAACATAGACTGTAGGATTGGAGTTCAGACTGATTCTAGACACCCCCACCGGGTATGTTTGCCTGTATACCAGCTAGCTCAAGTGCCACTGTAAACTCCTCTTACCAAGGAGAGAATAGTTCTTGGCTACTATCGAACATGACAACTCTGTCCCATCAGGGATCGTGGAAACAGTACAGTACTTTTCGCTCAGTCACTCATGCTCTCTTAGTCTTAGAGAGAAACACAGAATAAACGGTGGGGACGTTTTCAATAAGTATTTATTGAACCAGCGTCATTCTAGTGTAAAATAGGTGTGCTGAAACAGCCATAAGACAGAAACAGATATAAATGATTATAAGCACCAACAGAGTAAAAGGATGGTATATTTCTACCATAGTGCCAAAACAATGAATACAAGCAGGTATAAATATACATGACAGTAATAATGCGTACTCCTACGATGCGACCCTAACTAGATGTACCTAAGTGTACCTAGCATGTATGTAGGTGTAGATCCAAGAATCCCTCTAGGATAAAGTCAACCCCATTACCTGAAGTGAGAGACTGTGGGACCCCATCTTGGTCTCGAGATGGACACCCTGCGAGGGATGTTAGACCACTGTGAACTGGAGTGTCTGCGTGCAGGAAACTCAGCGTCTTGCGTCAGTGTGTCAGCATGGAAGTCCTTTTTCTCCTCTCCCTGCCTCAGCAAAGATATGGTGTTTATATACCCAAAGTGGTACCCTCAGGGGACCTAACTTGCTGTGTCATGTCGAACTTAGGATGACGGAAGGAATGACCCTTATACATAGTTATTATGCAGGAGATGTTAGTCCTGCTGAGATTCCAAGAATCCTCATGCATAATGAATGAGGCTAGTTTTCAGGGAAAACCCCACATCCTGTAAGCAGTCCCCTAACTAGGTAAAAGGTCAGTCCCAAGAACCGTTATGTAGTGTAATGGCAGGGGAAATATAGGTAAAAGGTTTGGTTGCTACCTGAGCCTATACTGGGGTACCTATATGAAACATAACAAGGTCTAGTCCTGATGGGAGGTTACAAAAGAAGACAGGGTGGTACTAAGGAGGGACTAATAAGCCTATTAACTAATCAAAAGCCAACATTTACAAAGGAAAGTCACAGCAGCCAATTGAAAACCTAAATTTTAATAGAATTTTAAAAACCTTAGAAATTCACTGAAAAACCCAAAGGTTACAGGGATGTTATAGTTGGGAGATAGAATTTAAAAAAAATAAAAATTCACTAAAAAACAAATTGTTAATTGGAACATTATAGTTAGGAAATAGAATTTGAAAAACCTTTGAAATTCACTGAAAAATACAAAGGTTACAGGCACATTATAATTAGGAAATAGAATTTAGAAAATCTGAGAAATTCACTGAAAAAAACAAAGGTTACAGGGATATTATAGTTAGGCTCAGATTTCATTCGTACAAAATCAGTGAAATGCAGCAGTTATAGTTACCTGAGCTAACTATAACTTATGCCCCCGCAATGCACTGCTTTTGACCTCACATATTACATTACTCATGACATAGTCCGTGAAATCAGTGATGACATCACTGATGACATCTCAAATGACATCACTCATAACATCATCCATAGAACCACTCTCACACCGACTCACTCACTCACACAACCACTCACATACCCATTCATAGACCCATATAACTACTCACACCCCCATTCACTCATGCATTGGGCCACTCACACACCTATTCATTTATTCATATAGCCACTCATATAACCACTCACTCACCCATACAACTACTCACAAACCGACTTAAAAACCCATACAACCACTCACACAACCACACACTCATCCGTACAGCTAATCATACCTTCACTTATTCTCCTATTCAGCTACTGACAGATGTACTCACTCACCCATACATGCACTCATACACCAACTCACTCACCAAAACAGCCACTTACACACCCAGTCATACAGACTTACAGACACTCACACACCCACTTATGCACCCAAACAAACCCTCAGACACTGAGTCACTCACCCATACAGCCACTCACACACACCCACTCACTCATCCATACAGCCACTCATTCACCCATACAGATACTCACACACCCGCTCACTTACTCATGCAGATAATGTTTGTACTCACTCACCTAAACAGTCACTGGACAAACACATACTCACCCATACAGCCTCTCACACACTCACTTACTCACCCATACAGCTACTCACACACCCTCTCACTCACCCTTACAGCATTCATGCCCTCACTAACTCACCCATACAGCTACTCACACACCCATTCACTCTCGTATACAGTCTCTCACATACCCACTCCCTCAACCATACACCACTTACACCCATTCACTCACCCAAACAGCCACTCACACAGTCACTCACTCACCCATACAACCACTCACTCACCCATATAGCCACTCACAAACCAACCCACTCACTTATAGTCTCTCACATACCCACTTACTCATCGATATACCACTTACACACCCACTCACTAACCCACACAGCCACTTACTCACCCACACAGCTACTCATAGACCCATTTATTCACCCATACATCCAGTCACACAGCCACTCATGCATACAGCCACACACGCACACCCACTCAGATACACACAGTTACACAGACACTCAGATAATCTATGTTTAAAAATGGAATAGCTCATTAGTAGTACACACTAATTTAACTTTTGTGGCAACTTAGTATATATTTTGAACACTCATAAACATTTAGAAAACACTCAGAATCACTAGATGATGTCATGAGTGATGTCATTTGAGATGTCATCAGTGATGTCACTGGCCCTGTCATGAGTGATGTAATATGTGAGGTCATAAGCAGTGCATTACTGGGGTATAAGTTGTAGTTAGCTCAGGTACCTATAACTGCTGAATTTCACTGATTTTGTATGAGTGAAATCTGAGCCTAACTATAATGTCACTGTAACCTTTGTTTTTTTCAGTGAATTTATGAATATATGTGTGTGTGTGTACCCACACACACACATCTACTGAAAGGGTGAAAGATCTTCGCTTCCTCCCTCTCATCCTCTTCATTTACTCCCTATGACCACTGCTCCACTCTCCTCTCCTCCCCTCCCCTCCCCTCCATCTTCTGTCTCCTTTACTAATCTCCATGCCCTTTTGTTCCTTATCGAATTGGGCCTTCGTTAGCTTCACGGCCTTCTTCCTCTCTACCTCCATACATCCTCCCCATCTTTCCCTCTATCCTGTCATCTCTTCATCCCCTTCTCTGCTTTCCTCCCTTTCTCCTAATTGCGGGTCGCATCTCTCTAATTTCTTCCCAATTCTCCCTCCCCCTTCCCCACTCTATATCCTCCGCTCCCTCGCCGACCCACCCAACTCCCTCTTTCCCTCTTCCGTCTCATTGTCTCCCCTGCTCTCGCTTCCATTTTCTCTCCTCGCACCTCCTCTCCTCTCCGGTCCTTACAGGTCCTAATTCCCTCCATCACTAAACCTTCTGCTCCCGCCGAAAGGCCTGGTGTGGTGTGTCACTATCCAGAGATCAGTCCTACATAAACGCCTGCAACTGAAGCCACCATTTCACAGCCCCCTCTCGGCAGCGCAGCACCAACGACAATGTGGCAGCGCGAGGAGGGTGCTTACACGCTCTGCCCGACCTCCGCCTGTTTTATTCTGTTAATTTTTCTCGCAATTAAAAATAGAGAGAAATAGGCCATTACCTGAAAGAAGCTGCGAAAACCCGTAAAAGAAAAAATCACTAAATATGGTTTAATCTCCATATCTATTTTAGTAGACGATAGCGTGAGCTGCTATAAAACAGAGCTAACGTGCGGAGGGTAAGTAATGCGTTCATTTAAACGTGATCGTCTTCGTCACTGTGCTCGTCCGCTGTCCCACAAGCAAGCACGTTTTGAGATATTGTGGTTTCTATGGCAACTCGATATTAAACGCTGGGGACCGATCGTACTCTCTCCTGTGCTGCAACTTTCGTTCTCAATTTTTGCCTAAAGCATCCTTTTGCGGAGCTTGATTTGTTATTGCTGCTGTCTCCTTTCCTATTTCCGACCCTCTTTTTTTAATGTTTTTCTTTTTTTTAATTAAATGCTTGGATTTTGAAAAGAACTGCCAAAATTGCTGACAGCTGAAATGCAGCAGATTCAGTGACATGTCAGGAGTGCCTCACGTCTGGCTTGACACTTCTTACGCCCAAACAGGCAATGTTTCTGATTTCTGAATAGTCCACGCAGTCGTTTCAAATGTCCCAAACAGGTGTTATTTCACGCTCCTTTCTGGAGAACCCAGTGAGCAGATTAGTGTGCTCGTCGGCGGCCCCTGCTCACTTACCTCCCTCACAAACATTTAGCACGTCTTCCCTTTTTACAATGTAATGATGCTCAAAGATGAGCAACAATCACATCCGAGTACAGAATGTGGCATTCTCCTAGCAAATACAACAAAATACACCTGAAATTCAGGAAGGAAGTAAAGACCTAGCTCTCCCCAAACTAATGATGGAGTCAAGGACATTTTAAGGACTTCAGGAGGCCCTGGGCCAAAAGTACTTTGGGGCCCCGGTTTAGAGCAGCTTTTAATTTATGATCCAATCTCAGCTCTTTCATACCCTCTTTGGCCAGGTCACTGACACTGCACAGACACTCTAGTCCAAATTCTAAATGTGTTTACATCTAATATTCAAGGACAGTGATGCGTGTTTTCAATATTATAATACAACAACGGCTCACTAATATTATTGCAAATAATCTATGTAGCCCATTTTTCATATATGAGGGAGTGTTTTGATCTGAAAGAAACTTTGGGGCAGATCTACAAGAAACTAACTCAGCGCGCCGCGCTGCGTTAGTTTCGAAGCACAGGGATGCGACATATTTACAACAATATGTCGCATCTCTGTGCTTCCCCCTGCGCTGGCGCACAAACTGCTGCCATGCGCCGGCGCAGGCACCCTTGCACCATGGTGCAAGGATGCTCATGCGTCGTGGGGAGATTGTTTTTGTGCAGGAAGGGGCACCTTCCTGCACAAAAACAATCAATTGAGGTGATTTCCTCTTCCAATGTGTGCTGTAGAATGCAGCACGCATTGAAAGAGAAAAAAACAAGGAGAAATGAAAACATTTCTCCTCGTTGTACCTCGCTACGCCAGGGTGGCGTAGCATTCTGACGCATTTCCAGATTTACGATTTCTCGTAAATCTGGAAATGCATCAGTGGACATGGGTGTTGCGTGGGAACACCCACAGCAACACCCATGTCACGCCCCTAACACGCAAAGTGTTGCGTGAGCAGAGGCGATATTTACAAGCACAGGTTAAGTCACGCAGGGTGTCTTTACCTGTTCTTGTAAATATCACTTAGCAGGCTGCGCCACCGGTGCGTCACGCAACGTGATGCACCGGCGGCGCAAGGGGCTTGTAAATCTGCCCCTTTGTTTATAGATGTTGGATGGTGCTGAAAAATATAAATATTTATCTACAAAATGTCTCTTTCAGACTCCCACACATCACCCAAATTCAAAATAAATTAAAGGAAAACATTATTTAAGACTTATTCAAGGTCATCAGGGCAAGTCTCTGCAGAACAGAGATGGCTGTATCAGGGCGCCCCCTGAAAGGTTGGGGCCCTGGGCCAGGGCTCACTTTGCCCATGGCTTAAAACGTCTCTGGATGGAGAGCCACCTCAGTGCTTGAAATGGAAAAATAGAAGTGCAGTTGCTCTGTAGCAGAGTACCTGCTTGTTTCTGAGAAGTGCCGGTACTCTCCAATTAAAAGTATTACGTTGCTCTTGAGAAGTGCCGGTACTCTCCCTCTTAAAATATAAAAGTGCCGGTACTCCGTACCGGGCAGTACCGGCCCATTTAAAGCACTGAGCCACCTGACCAGTAAACATTATTTTGCCCACAAGTAAAGTATTGCCAACAAATGATTGGGCACAATACCCACTCAAGAACTTGAACCTCTCCCCCCTCAAGGATGGAGGGCACAATCACATGCACAACTATTTCCCACTCTCAACACGAGACCTGAATCCCAAAACTCGTCATGCACGACGCCATAACACTTCTCACACTCACAACCCACACTAAAAAGCAAACACAACACATTAATATAAAACGCATGTTTTCTATCCTTCACTCCTCTGCACCAGTCCTCAACAAGAATAACAACAAATATCAGGATAAAACCACCACTCTGGTTGTCACGCACAACACCAAAACACACCCAACTTGGGCCACACTGTAAATCCGCATCCGGTTGCATTAGAAAAATTATTCCACGATCACAGCAATTTATTGAAACTTCCACAGGATCTATTTTACCCACTATGGCATTCAAAGGGCTACTTCACCTATTTTTTATTTAACAGAACTCTGTTTTTCTACGTTGCTATATTTAAAGATATTTTGCTACATTCAAGGAAAGGTTATTACATTTAAAGAACCTTTGCGTCAGATGCTGTGGCACTGGAAGTCACACTGACTGTTCTTTGGGGAAGACCTGAAGCTAGGTCTTCATCAGGACTGTGGAGCAAGCCTCAAACCTTGCCCATTATTTAACATCCTCCTCATTTATTTCATAGTTGTTGTCCCCTGACTTGGTGTAAAACCATTTTTGGGGCTAGGGGAGGTCACGTCTCATTAAACATATGAGCTACAGACTTCTGGTTTTCACTGAAGCTCATCATGTAACCTGTCTGCCTTTGTAAGTGTGCATTAAAGATGCATTGCTTGGAAAATCTCTACTTCTGAACAGGCATTGACCTTTATTGTTTGTGATAGTTTTGTGTTATGCTGTTTATAGTGTCACCTTCCTTGAGATAGGTCATGGCTGCTCAGCCTGAGATACAGCTGGAGATTCAAGGAAACTCAGGGGCATATTTACAAGCTCCTATCGCCACAGGAACGGCACTTCTAATGACATTCCTGTGGCGATAGGGGCTTCCACTTATTTATTTACTTATCGTGGCTTAATGCTGCCTTGAAATACGGCCCCCTTTCACGCTACACTTAGGAAAGGGGTGAGCAATGGGTGTTGCGGTGGGCGTTCTGCCGTAACACCCATTGATTTTGATGCTGCCCGCTATTTACAAGGGTGGAGTAAATAGGAAGCAGCACCAAAATTGAGACCAGGGAAACCCTGGTCTTAACATGACGAAACAAGGAGAAATGCTTAATTTATCATCGTTCTTGCTTTTTCTATGTGTGCTGCAATGCAGCACACATATAAACAGCAAAATGCCATGAATGATTGTTAATGTGCAGGAAGGTATCCGTTCCTGCACATAAACAATCATTAAAAAATAACGATTTGCAACTTCTATGTATGTTGCACAATGCAGCACACATAGAAGTTGCTAAAATGCCATTTGTGATTATGTGCAGAAAGGGACAACTTTCTGTACATAAACAATCATTCCCTCAGTGCACTATGATGCAAGGATGCCACCTTAATTTAGTGACAGCCCTAGGGAAAACGCAGGGATGTGCCGTATCTGTGTAAATACGGTGCATCCCTGCGTTTTTGGAATGGCAGAGTGTGGCTTTAGCATTTTGTGCCTAACACCACGCTCCACCATTCCTTTGTAAATATGCTCCTCAGTGCTTAATTTGTGAAAGAATGAGTGCTGGTGCCCAGAGCTCTGCTCAGAACCTGGCAGGCGATGCAATTATGCATTGGTGCACCGAATACTAAGGACTCTTTAATCACTTACCAGACACTCCCTGCCCATTTATGTCACTCTCACAGGTTTGTGCTTTGTCCGTTTATGACAGTGTTAGAAATGGGGGTCTCTAGTTTGCAGAGGTAGGTACCTTTGTCCAAGTAGAGACCCTTCTTCCTAGTAAGGGTAAGGGGGATACACTTCTAAAATAACCCCTGCTCATCCCCTTGGTAGCTTGGCATGAGCAGACAGGCTTATCTCAGAGGCAGTGTGTAAAGCATTTGTGAACACATACAGTAATACAGTGAAAACACTACAAATGGACACCACACCAGTTTAGAAAAATAAGTAATCTTTATCTAAACCCAAACAAGACCAAAACGACAAAAATCCACAATGCAGTACTAGAAATATGATTCTTAAAAGGTAGAAACAGTTCTGTTCCAAGAAAATATTGGATGCAACACTTTTACACAAAGTACCTTGGATGCGTCGAAAATGCAAGCACAAAGGGTCGCAGGGAAGGTGATACGTCGGTTCCTTACACTTAGGGAAGGTGATGCGTCTAATCCTTGCTCCGGGGGAGGTGAAGCGTCAATTCCTTACTGCTGCGCAGGGGAGGTGATGCATAGGTTCCTTACCGGAGAGGAGGTGATGCGTCGGTTTTTACTGCGTGGGAAGGTGATGCGTCGGTTTCTTACTGCGTCCCCAATGATGCAACAGACTTGGCGCTGCGATGCGTGATGATCCGATACGATGCATGCAGACCCGGGATGCGCTGCGAGGACATCAGCCACATCCCCTTGTTGCGTCGGTTCTTCCACAGCAGGGCATGCATCAGAATCGGTGCGGTGATCTCAGACGTCGGAGATCGGTGCACAGGATTCGTCACACGGCAGACACTTCAGCCGCGAACAAGCGCTGCGTTAATTCTTCGGCAGCGGCGATGCGTCGGAAGATTCTTCTTGCACCGCTGCAATGCGTCGGAAACAGGCGATGCGTCGATTTTCACAGTTCTTGTAGTTTCCAGTTCCAAAACAACCTCCAGAGGTCCAGAACACTGGCAGGCATCTCTCAGCAGGTCAGAACTCCCAGCAAAGGAGTTCATGAGTGAAAGGGGGTGAAGTCTTTGTGTCCTTGAGACTTCAGAACAGGAGGTAAGATCTACTACAAGCCCTTGGAGAAAACTCTAACAGCAGGATGATGAAAGCACAGTCCAGTCCTTTCCCTACCCAAGACAGAAGCAACCACTGCAGGCCAACCCCAACAGCACACAGCACAGGGGCAGTACTCTTCCTCCAGCTTTCCCGGTCCTTCTTACTGGCAGGTTCCTTAGTTCAGCAGTGATCTAAAGTTCAGGGGTTTGAGCCCCACTCTTTATAGCACAAATTCCTTTGTTCTCTGGTGTCAGAGAAGCTTTTTGCTCAGCCAAAACCAGTTCAGTCCTCTCTGGTGCAGCTGCCCGGGAGGAGGTTTGACCATCTCTGCCTGGAACATCACTGGAAACACAAAGGAGAAATTAGCCATAATCACGGAAGATCGACCAGGGATTGTTACCCTACAAGAAACCTGGTCAACTACAACTTTTGTCCAACAAGACTACTACATATATGATATCCCTGCAGAGCAGGTTGAACGGGGACACGCGAAAGGAGGGATAGCTATTCTTCTGAATGAAGATTTTAAGTGGGACCAAGAAATTATCCCAATAGATTCAAAGAATTTTCACTGTATTAAGGTCAAATTTGGGATCAACCCACTAGAAACATTGAAAGATCTTCTCATCTTTAATGTCTATATCCCCCCCGGATCAAAAATGGATGCACTAGCAATAGAAATATTCGAGGGAATAGAAAAGGTAATAGATCAACAAGGCTATCCTTCAGTTTTCATAACAGGCGACTTCAATGGAAAAATATCTAACGAGCTACTTGAAAAATGGGTAAACTGTGATAAAGAAGAAGCCCTCGCAATCTCCACTCCTCTATTCCCCAAAGAAAACAAAGCTGACAAAAGAGGGAAAATTTTGCTAGCCTCACTCCCAATGTTAAATGGAGTAATACTAAATGGCAATGTAGAAGGAAATATTCCGGCATCATCCACAAGACAAGGGAACTTCAGCTCCTCAACCTTGGACTATTTGATCTGTAGCCCGGATCTGTTCGGTACTGTTTCATACCTTAAAATTAATTTTGCACCGGGAAGTGATCATGCAATTCTTCAATTAGCTACAGAGTGGAAAGCTCAATCTACATCTTCAGGCCACATTATGTACTTTCAAAGCACAGTCTTGGTGAACCAGGCCCAAGGACGGATACTGTGGAATTCAAGGACACTCAATAAAATTATCAATGCAATTGAGATGGCTCAACCATTACAGACAATGCATTCTATAAATCCGATAACAAACTTTGAAGTAGTCATCAAAAATTTGGTTCAATTTTTGCAGGAAAATCTAATAAAACGGGGGCCAAGAGTGAAACAAAACAAAAGATGGAACTCAGACACTAATAAAACGGAATTAAATAAATTAATAAGGTCGCAATTCCTTCAATACTCTGAATCAAAACAACTAGAAATTAACAAATTGAAAAAACAGTGCAGGAGAGAAAAAGGAAAAAATCAGAAAAAAACGCAGGATAAAAATTGGATCGATATACAGATAGCAGCAAAACAGAATAACCAACGTGCATATTGGAATAATAATCGCCAAAGAAATAGGCACAAAAAAAATCATTACAAGCCATCCCAGTACCCCCGACAGAATGGGAAACATACCTAACCAAATTATATAAATTAAATAACAGTTCAGAAAGTACGAACAGGTTGGCAAGTAATCCTGGAGTAAACACTTCAGATATTGGAGCTCCATCTCCCTTTCTAATTGAGCTATATATTAAAAAGGCAAGAACATCGGGAGCAACGGGTCCGGATCAAATTCCAATCAAGGTACTTCAAAGCAACCCCAAAGAATGGAGTAAGCTCTTAGCTCCCCTCTTTCGCCATATCTTTGACACAGGGGAAATTCCAAAATCTTGGAAGAGGAGCATTGTAATTCCAATACATAAGAAGGGCTCAAGGCTGCTTCCCGGTAACTACAGGCAGATAGCACTCCTGGATGCAACAGGAAAGATTTTTGCAGCAGCAGTACTAGATCATCTTAAAGACTGGGCTTTTTCATCAGGTCTAATTCCTTTATATCAAGCTGGGTTTAGACCAAAACACTCGGTCACTGATAACATCGCAGCGTTGCAAACCATAATCAACAAATATGTAACCTTAAAATCTCAGGTCGTATACGCTGCTTTCGTCGACTTTACGACCGCATTCGATAGGGTGGACAGAGGAACCCTCTGGAGAAAACTTCACAAAATGGGTATCCCGGATAACTTACTCCATGTAATAACATCACTATACTCCGGAACTTGGTGCCAAGTCCAAATGGGGAGGCAGAAGGGTCTCACAACCCCTATACCTACACCAAATAGCCTCAGACAAGGATGCCTTCTTGCTCCCCTACTGTTTTCCCTATATCTTAGCGATTTGCCCGAAAGTTTCAAACAGGTCTGCAACTTTCCACCTAAAATTGCACTTCATAAATTCCACACCATGATGTATGCAGATGATGTAGTCATCCTAGATTTAACACCATTCGGCCTGCAAAGGAATCTTCAAGCACTCGATAAATACACAGAAGAAAATTACTTAATACCGAATACCACAAAAACAAAAATAGTTCAATTTTCTGGAAGGAAAACGAAGTGTGAACTATAATTGGTCTCTAGGGGGAAAACTGCTGGAAGTGGCAGATGAATATACCTACCTAGGGAGAATTTTCTCAAAATCCCTACAAAAGTTGCTTCACATACAGAATTTGAACCGGAAAGTCGACGTCCATCTGGGGGCACTTCTACATTTATATGCCTCGACCGGTCAAAGGCATTTTTCCTCTCTTCTTCAGGTATACAGCGCTAAGATCCCGCCAGTACTATCATACGCTCTCGAATACATCCCTCTAAGTCAATGGGAACATTTGGATCTCAAAGAAGGGAAAGTCCTCCGGAAACTCACAAAGATGTCTCAAGCTGTTCCGGTACAAGCTCTCCGCCTCAAACTTTCACTAGTTAGCTCTTATGCCAGAGGAATTAGTATTATTATTAGATGGGCATATAACCTCCTCCATGCGGAACAAGGAACGCTACGATCCTTATTAAAAATAGAGACATTTGAACAAGGTTCACCGAAATATGTATTTTGTAGGAATGTCTCAATTGCTTTTAACATATCAAATGTTAACATAAATCTGCTGCAATCTTGGACTCCTGCCCAGTTGAAACTCTTTTAAAACATCTAACACCAAGATTAAGCTTTGATCTTGACTTTCAGCATTGTTCCAAACTGACACTGTATAAAAAATATGCTGAAACAATTGTTTATGAGAAAATACAGCAGTATATTCATTTTAATCTAAAGCACGGTGTCAGGCGATCGATTATATTACTCCGACTTGGGATACTTCCCCTAAAATCTTTTACCTACAAGTGGTTCCCAAAAGAAAAAACTAGTAGTTCTTGTAACCTATGTAACGGCGGGGAGCAAGACCTTGAACATATGCTATTTGCTTGCCCAAGTGTGACAGTTGTAGAAGCAAGAAAAAGATTTATACATCCAATCCGCACAAAATGTAAAATTAATTCAGTTCAGAACTTGATCTCGCTTTGTAAGGCTCCGCCAAACGAATTTGTATGTTACAATTTATTCACATTTTTAAAATCTTTTTTAACTTTGTATTAGTATTACAATTTTTATTATCTTACTGTCAGAATTTTAAGGGAAAATTGTATGTATTAAATATTTGTTGTTCTCAGCCGAGAACTAAATCAAATAAACTTGAACTTGAACTTAAGCATTGTCCAAGGTAGACCAGGCCCATTCAGCTGTGAAAGAAATATCCTCCCCCCTACTCTAAATGCAGCCCAGGTCTATTCAGCCCAGCCCTGACTCATTCAGGAAAGGCAGGACACACATCAACCCCCCCCCCCCCCCACCAGTGGCCATCTGAGAGAATGCACATCCCCAGCCCCAGCCCCTGTCATTCAAGAGCAAGACAGTCAATCCACAAACCAGCAGAGGCACACAGGATGACTAAGCAAGAAAACCCACTTTCTAAAAGTGGTATTTTCAAACACACAATATAAAAATCATCTTTACTAAAAGATGCATTTTTATATTCTGAGTTCAGACATACTAAACTCCATATTTCTATCTGGTCCCAATGGGAAGTTATATTTATAAAATGTTATAAATAAACTCCCATTCTATCCTATGGGACAGATAGCCTTTCAATAGTGAAAAGTGAAATTGGCAGTATTTCACTATCAGGACATGGCACACACATCAGGGCATGTCCTACCTTTCACATACACTGCACCCTGCCCACAGGGGTACCTTGGGCCTACCTTAGGGGTGACTCACTTGTAAGAAAAGGGAAAGTTAGGGCCTGGCAAGTGGGTGCACTTGCCAGGTCAACATAGAAGTACCAAACTGCGCACAGACACTGCGGTGGCAGGTCTGAGTTACATTTACAGGCTGCTCAAAAGGGTGGCACAATCAGTGCTGCAGACCCACTAGCAGCATTTGATTTACAGGCCCTGGGCACACACAGTGCACTGTACTAGGGACTTACCAGTAAATCAAATATGCCAATCATGGAATCACCAATCCATAAATACAATTTACAGGGAGAGCATATGCACTTTAACACTGATCAGCAGTGGTAAAGTGCCCAGAGTCATAAACCAACAAAAACAGGAGGCCAAAAAGCAAAAAGTCTGGGGAAAAACCCACTGAAAAAGCCAGGCCTAACACACAGGTTTGCCATCTCTCTTGCTCTCGGGTGATGAGAAAAAAATAAATGCTGGTTCCCAAAAATAAGTGTAAGTGCTCCCCACCTGCAACCACTGGCTCAAATTAAGCACCTAGGAAGCTAAAGTCTTGTTCAACCATTGCAGTTAGAGTATTCAGAGTAATGGGCCAGTAAAGAGATTGTGCAATTTTACATTTGCAGCTGCTTTATGCTCACCCCAACAAACAGGATGTGGCGAAAAAGGCTGACGTGGGCCGTTTCAGGTTTTTGGAGCACTCTTGATTTGCTTCTCCGTACGCTAACCCTGTGCATTCAGATCTCTACTACATTGAGGAAAATCCCCAGACACTGGGTTAGGGCAAATCTTACATTTTGCAATTTTTATATAGAAAATAATTGTGTCATCCCAATAAAAATCTGAATCAATTACACCTGAGTCATACAACCATAATTTTAGAAATGAACAGACATGTTCCAAACGTTTGTGAATGGACGTAAAGTCACGACTTGATGTTCATACCATTTGCATTGTCTTCTCCCTTGAAAGTTCTTTCGGAACACCCACTCTTACAGTATTGGGCCCCACCTATGACATCTTATTGATTTTTCAGGGTGTGACATTGCAAACACATAAAAATCATATATCATAACTGTGACAATTAGGCTGTGGATATTCCAGCAGTTAGTAATTTTTTCCATATGTAATAATCACTTAACTGTGGAAAATGTTTTCTTTTGAAAGCCTTGCATAACAAAACCAAAGGACTAATTCACAAAAATGCCTTAAGTCTACACACATCAGCATGGGGGACGATATCTGACTTTTCACACTTCACAAAACTTTCCAAGGCATGTCTGGAAAGCTACACATATTTTTGTAATATTTTATTAATTTGATTTTATGGTCTTGGCATGTACAGCTTTATTTGTCAGTTGACCAGACCATTGTTTCCAAATAGACATGGAGTCTATTTGGTCACATCGCAAGCAGGGGCGGCTTCTCCGCTATGGCGGAGGAGCGCCGCTCCCTGCCAGCACCCTCCGAAACATGAAAAATAAACAATAATAAAACAGATTTAAAACCCATTTTATTACCGTTTCTTTTCCTTGTGCCAAGTCTTGGGGGCGGGCCACATCGACGACAGACACTGAAGGGAGTGGTAGGTGCACTGCCTTCACTGCACATGTGGGTTTGGCCAGCTGGCTCAGGCTGGCCAAACCCACATGCACAGTGAACCTCACTCCAACACCAGCTGCATTGCTGGGGTTGGAGAGAGCAGGCACAGGATCCCAGTCTGTCCTGGAGTGCAAATCATCGGCACTCAAGCCAATCCTGAAGCTGCTCTCATGCATGAGAGCAGCTTCAGGATTGGCCGCAGAGCAGGCTGGGTGCCTGTGGCTCTCTACAGTGAAGAGGAGAGGAGCAGAAGAGCGCGATGCAATGGTGGAGGGCAGCAGGTAAGTTCTGTTTTATTTTTTACACTTGTCTCCCTCGTCCCCCTTTCCACCCACCCTGACCCCTCCACCCCACCTCTTTTCCCTTTCAAGCCAAGCGATAGTCACATCGTAAGCTAAGCACACCATCTGCAGCATCGCCCAAGGCTCAGCCCTAAGTCCTACCCTCTTCAACAGCTACATGACACCACTCGCAGACATCGTCAGATCACACAACATCAATATCATCTCCTACGCTGATGACACTCAGCTCGTCCTCTCGCTCTGAGTGGACCCTACTTCTACGAAGACCAACTTCCACAACTGTATGAAGAACGTCTCAGCCTGGATGAAGGACAACTGCTTCAAGCTCAACACGGACAAAACGGAAGTTCGGATCTTTAGCAGGCATGCCACCTTCTGGAATGACTCCTGGTGGCCGTCAGAGCTCGGACCCACCCCCACACCAAAAGACCAAGCTCGCAAAATAGACATCATCCTTGACAGCGAACTCTCCATGAAACATCAGCTCAACGCCTTCTCCTCAGCCTGCTTCCACATGCTCCGCAAAGTTTTCAAGTGGCTCCTTATAGGCACCAGATAGACAGTGACGCAGGCCCTCATCACCTGCCAACTCAACTACGGCAAGGTACTTTATGCAGACACCACCACCAAACTCATGAAAAGACTCCAAACGATCCAGAACACAGCTGCCAGACTGATCCTCTACCTACCCAAGAGAACCCACATCACCCAGCACCTGAAGGACCTCCACTGGCTCCCAGTCCAGAAGAAAAGCCTTTTAAAGCTCCTGACCCATGCCTGCAAAGCCCTCCACAACCAAGGACCTGCCTACATGAACCACTGCCTGCATTTCCACCAACCTCCCAGGAACCTCCACTCTGCACACCTTGCCCCCACATAGATACCTCGAATACACTGCTGCCGCTACGGAGGACGCTCCTTCTCCCATCTTGCCACCAAAGCCTGGAACACCTCCCCCTCCTCCTCCTCCACCTCCGCACTGCACGCTCGCTCACCCACTTCAGGAAAGGACTCAAGACCTGGCTCTTCGACTGATACCTGCAGCAAGCGCCTGGATACCCGCTAGAGTGACATGGTGCGCTCCATAAATATGACTTGATTGGCTGATTGAGTGGGCTCTGGGTCAGACCCATGCTCTTGATTGGAAGGCTTTATTTTCTGTTTCATTTGTCTTGTATTGTCTTGAAGGCTTTCTTCCCTATTCTTGAGTTTTGTCCCACCCAGCAGCAGTTAGGTTCCACAGTTTTCTAAGTGGGTGACTTGTGCCTTTTCTCCTTCCACTTCTGATGTTGCATGCATTTGGTGAATTACTTTTTTATTTCCCTTAAGACACTCTCAGGAGTGCATGTGTTTTCTTGCTTTTGATCCCTTGTGCTGCTTCCCCCTTCACTTTGCCCCTGTCCTCTCACTCTCTATGTTTGTCACCCTTTTCACCCAACTCATCTGTTGCTTCCCCAAAACCCTCCCCATTCTGCTTGTTTTTTTAAAAATCCTACCCATACTACTCCTCTTTTGTTCGCCATCGCTCCGCATTGGCCTCCCCTACCGACACCTTTTTCACTTAATGTATCTTTTTTAAAACTATTTCCACTCGCCGCACATTCGGAGGGTGTTCATCTTAATTTTTTTTTACCCATTTTGAAAGGCCGCCCACAACTGTTTATGTGCACACCACATGCAGACTTGTTACCAAAAATGGGTTTGTGTCATTTTAACAAACACAATCAAAGATGGCCACCATGGATGTGTGAGCATCCACAATGATTATCTTTAAATGGTTTTGTTAAAATATTACAAATGGCTTCAAAGATGTCCTCCGTGTATGTTCGCTCATCCACTGTGGTCATTTTTTAATGGATTTATAATGTTTAACAAACCCCCTCAAAGATGGTTTCCACGGATTCTCTCACATTCACAGGAGTTAGCTGACAAATTATTGTCAAAGGTATATTGTTAACAAAAAGACATTGTCTGACGACTTTGAAATCATGTCTTAGCTCAGCCTAATGGAGTATTTCTCACTTACCTAATAATATTGGCTGTTTGGTTATATCCTTTCACCTCCACTCGAGTTGCTTGCATTGAATTGCAAGAGGGACTATCTTATAACTATAGCCCTCCATGCATACCTACTCCTGTTGTCTCCCTCCCGTTTGTCTCACTCTATTGTGGCAATTAGGAGTGGGTGTAACTGGCATTATTCTCTCAAAAGTAATTACTTGTAATTACCACCAAATTGCTTGTACTTATGCGTAATTACATGAGAAGCAAAATCCAGCATCTAGTGGTAATTTCTTAGTGCAAAATGCACCTTTGAATCCAAAATGGGCCAGAGGATTTATTTTGCGCAATGAAAATAGCACTAAATGCATCAGAACACGAACAGCATTAGTCAGCAAACGCTCGCTCTCTTCTAGTTTATTGTTCCTGTGCTCCTATGGTAGGATTTTCGGTCCAAATTACTCTTAATTACTCAAGCTGGCATAATCGCATGATTTCACATCTTAAGAGCAATGTTTAATTACTGAAATCCCTCCGATTACTCCGGCGTGATTGAAATTTCGCCCAGCACCAGTGGAGATGCTGTAGGCATTAGCACATTAAACCCAGAACTATTGGCTTTGCAATTCTTTTTTTCTTTTTTTCACACTTCTCAAACTTTGCACTTCATATTTAAAAAATGATTGTAAAATGCTGTGCAAAGTTGTTAATCAATCTTCCACGTTTGCAGGACCAGCATACCCATATGTTGTTTTTTTTTATTTTATTTTTATTAAACAAAAGAGAATTGACATTGTACATTACTAGAAAAGAGGGAGAATATCCAAATTGACATGTAATTACATTAGCAGTGATGATGATTCACATAGGTGACAGACCGGAGGTTACAGTTTTATGATGGATCAAGTTCTTCGTTTGGATGGACAATGGGTGGGACACAGACATATCCTCGATATGCATTCCATTTATTACATATAACGGACCATTTTTTGGGGCACCCCAATGCAACATATACAGTTTTTTCTCTGGCCAGGCACCAGTCCATGTCCGATTTCCAAGCTGCAACTTTAGGCGGTACCCCAGCGCCCCACAATTGGGCAATGTTCCTTTTTGCCACCATTAGGCCCAGCGTAACCCATATAATGTCTTTGCTGTTCAAGTCTGTGGGTTCCCAAACATTCAAGAGACATCTTTTGACTTCAGGTCCAATAACACACTCAAGGACCTCCCCAATACATTTGTGAATTCCTGCCCAGTACTTCTGAACATGTACGCATTCCCATAGTATATGCATAAAGCTGCCCGTTGCCCACAATTCCTCCTGCACAGTTCCTCGTCTGTTCTACCCATACTAACAAGCCGGGACCCAGACACATAAACCCTATGGAGGATCTTAAGCTGGACCAGGCGCAGTCTGGAGGAGATTGCGACCTCACGCGGGGAGGCGACTGCCTCTTGCCATTCCTCGTCGTCAAGCTCTAGCCCATCCCCTGCCCAACGCTCCCTGACCATCCGGAGGGGATCCGGAGTATTATTGATCAATTTTTTGTAGGTCAGAGATATTACTTTTGTTGGCAGATATCCGTCCAGTAATCTATCCTCCAATGGTGAAGATTCTGGGGGAGAGGCGCCCTTGGGTATGCATGTCGTAAGTGCGTGACACACCTGCAGGTATCGGAAATACTCAGTAATTGCTTGTTCAAATTCTTGCTTCAGGAAATCGAATGTTACCACCTCCCCATTTTTCCATAGGTCTCCTATCTTCGAGATCCCGATCAGGTCCCATTTATCGAAACCCTTCGAGGTCTGCAGTGTGTCTAACTGTTCTGTTTCCCACAGGGGAGTAGCTAGTGTGAGTTTTTGGTCCCACCCCAGGCCTCGGTTCGCTGCATGCCACACCAGCACTGAGTGCTTAGTTGGTCCTGTTAGGGGAGTCTTCTGGGGTTTGGAATATAGGGCTGCGTTATAGTTCCCTCCTGGCAGTAGCCATTTGTCCATTCTATATCCCGGGTCATCAGCGCAACCGTAGGTGCCGTGATTGATAGCTGCCAGCTGGGCTGCCCCATAATACTTCTTAATATCGGGAAGGCCAATCCCCCCGTCATACCAGCTCCAAACTAGTTTCTGCAGAGCAATGCGGGGTCTACCTTCCCAGAGCAATTCCCTTTGGAGACCCTCTATCTCTTTAAAGTACTTCGCTTGGACCAAATCCGGGTAGTTCTGTAACGCGTACAGAAAACGTGGTAGGGACATCATTTTAAAGAGCGCTGCTCTGCCCAACATAGAGAGCGGGAGCACCTTCCAGTTCGCGACGTCGCTCCTCAGCCGCTGCAGGGGGGGGAGCAAATTACGATCATAACGGGTTTTAGGGTCAGCTGTGATGAAAATTCCCAAGTATCGAAAGCCCTCCAGTACTGCTTGGATAGGGCACCCCCTAGGCGGGGGAGGTGGGCTTCCACTGAGGACATACATTAATGACTTGCTCCAGTTTATTTTATACCCAGAATAGTTCCCAAAGTTGGTTAATATATTGAGTACTCTATGGAGCGACGAGGCAGGGGAGGCCAAATAGAGAAGAATATCGTCCGCATATAAAGAGATGCGGTCCTCCCATGTGTCAGTCCACTTCAGTCCATGGATTATTGGATCTCTGCTGATCCATGCCGCCAGTGGCTCCAGGGAGAGGGCGAAGAGAAGGGGTGATAGTGGACAGCCCTGTCGCGTCCCACGGCCCAGCTCGAACACCTCCGACTTTCTATTGTTGACCACTACTTGCGCTAAGGGAGTTGTGTAGAGGAGTCTCACCCACTCTATAAAGTTGGGTCCAAACCCCATCTTGGCCAAGACTGCAAACAAATATGGCCACTCGATTGTGTCAAATGCCATTGTTGCATCCAGCAAAACCGCTATCGCGGCCTCTTGGATCGTGTCTAATCGTCCCAGTACCCCCTGTAATCTTCTCAAATTTAGTGCGGTGTTACGGTGGGGCATAAAGCCCGACTGGTCAGGGTGTACCATATTATTGATTACTTGGCTCAAACGGCTGGCCAGCGGCCACGGGTTCCCTCTGGAACCCGTGGTGAAGCCGGCGTGTGCTACCAGTCTGTAACCCCATCTATTCATTGCTTTACAAGAATTGCCGACCAGGTGTGACTCCTGCAGGAGTACAACGTCCGGGGTATGTCGTTTGATATATTGCAATACGATGCTACGTTTGAGTTTATCCCCCAGCCCGTTGACATTCCAGCTAAGGAGTCTAAGACTTTTATCCCAGTGTGCAATCATTGAGATATTTGCAGACGATGTGTTCCTCTTCCTGTCTACGGAGAAACAATGTAACTTTCTCTAAACAATGCAAAAACAACTCTTTCCCATCCCAACAACCCCCCACCCTGTTCCCCTGCACTCTGGGCCTAGAACTGCCCATCAAACACACATGCAGAGTGCCTGTCGCCCAACTTGGAACTAAAGGTAGTTAACGATGGGGGTGAGAAGCTCTGCCGCCCCGTACCCCCCTTTTTACCATTAACACTTTGAGCACCCAAAGCGGGAGTTGGATACAACATTAAATTACCAGATGATACATATTGCAGCTGCCAAGGTGACGTGCTTCAATTGGGGTCTGTGGGCCCCCTCCAGGCAACAGAGTCCATGCAATCGAACCAGTAGAGTGAGTCCGGAGCTCTCCTCTCACTCGGCCTGTATCAGATATGCTCAACGTCAGGGTCGCCACTCACCGGGCGTTATGTTCTCGTGCCCCTCTCCAGCTCTCCAGCCAGTCCATGGCTGCTTCAGGGTGTTCAAAAAACCAGGTTTTGCCCTCCGCCTCCACACGCAGCCGGGCCGGAAACAGCATTGCGTACTTTACTCCTTTGTCCCTTAGCTTTTTCTTCACTTCAAGAAAGGACCGGTGCCGTTTCTGCACATGGAGGGTGAAGTCCGGAAAGAAGGAGATTTCGGCATTCTCATAGCGTAGGGGCGGTGCCACTCGGGCGGTTTGTAATATTACGTCTCTGTCCCTGAAATTCAGCAGTTTCGCCAGTATCGGACGAGGGGGCGCGCCAGGCCTCAGCCGCCCACCAGGGACCCTATGCGCCCTCTCTATGACGAAGAATTTTGACAGGCCATTAGGTTGCAAGTGATTAAGTATGAGGTCTTCTACGAACAGGTCAGCCGCAGGTCCCTCCGCTTTTCCCGGCACCCCTATAATACGCACGTTGTTACGTCTGGTGCGTCCCTCATAGTCGTCGAGTTTGTCTTCTGCGAACTTAGGGAAGGCTTGCAGTTCTTTGATGTCTTGCTGTAGTTGGGATGTATCTCCCACCAGGCTGGATGTGACAATCTCCATCTGTTTCACCTTTTCACCGATTTTAGTGAGGTCTGCCCTAATGAGTGTTACCTCGGACGTGATGGCGTCCATTCTTTGTTCAAGGGAGGTATGAACTCCCATAATAGCGTCCATTACGTCGTTTAGGGTGAGTTCGGGGCGCTCGCCCTCCGAGCTAGGCGCCGTTTTACTTTTGCCCTGGTGGTCCGAATCAGAGGATCTTGTGTAGGCATATTTATCCAGCTTTAGCTGTGGGGGT
Organism: Calotriton arnoldi; assembly: GCA_963921515.1. Classification (NCBI taxonomy): domain Eukaryota; kingdom Metazoa; phylum Chordata; class Amphibia; order Caudata; family Salamandridae; genus Calotriton; species Calotriton arnoldi. The sequence continues at coordinate 944,804 of CAWUFW010006171.1, forward strand.
ACTTTGGTGCCTTTTGTGCCCAACATCTCTCGCCGTAGTACAGGGCCCACACACTGGCCTAACTGGCAAGCTCCCACCACCTCCAAGTTAGTGTACACTGCGATGCGGGTGGTTGTGGATGAGTAGGACCGGGGAGTCTCGATACGCCACTGCAACGGTCCAAGGGCTGTGGCCTCAGCCCCCGACAGCACCAAATGGCTGCGCTGCGGATACCCTCTTCGCGTGTAACATACAGGCCCTGGTCGGACCACCACAGCAATGCCCCCGATGGTGCCCGTGGACATCCAGGCTCTGGTCCGAGACAAGCAACGTGGTGTCTCTCAAGCACGCTGTTGGCGTGAATTAAGGGACTGGGCAGCCACCACACCCCACAGCCCATGATCAGGATGGCTCACACCCCAGCCCACAAACACTGATCATGGGTACACGGGTACTTGCTGTTTGTGTACGCGCTTTCCTCCAGCTGAGGTAGGCTGATCTCGCCACTGTCACTGGCGGAAGTGCTGGCCGGTATTTTTGGACCACCGGGGCCAGGGCAGCTCGTTGGAAGCTCCGGTTGCGTCCTCCGTTGATCGTGTCGTAGTCTCTGTGGCACTGCCCCACGGCTGACTGGGGGCCTGCTGTCGCCCCGCAAGCACCGTCGGTATTCCGCTGCTTTCTCCGTCTCGCAGGGCTGCTGCATCACCACACCTCCTTTGAAGGTCTCTCCAGGCCTCGAGCACGTCCTCACGTAGCTCCCAGGCAGGACCCACGGCGATGCCACGCCCAGCGCGATATCACTGGAGCTCCCGGCATCTGTTGGCGAAAAGGCCCGGCAATGCGCCTGCGAGATCTTGGAAACCACAGGGCCCCCAGAGTCGGTTCCTGCTCCGATCTCTCCCCCGACAGCTCCGACGGCGCACCCACCGCCTGGATCACGGATAAGTTTGGCGGATGGTAGGTAGGGATCCGGTACTTTTGGAGCTAGTCTAGCTCGCGGCCATCACGGTTTACGGCGAAGCCACGCACCCTAGCATAACCATATGTTGATATTCCGAGTATATATGATGTAGGAGCTTTGGGTTTCCCTAAACCATGCTTCACTCGAAAGACTAGGAAAGGAATCCAAAACCATCCCCACTTTCTTAGTGCTCGATGCACTGAGTTACCTTTGTGATTTATATCCAGACACACTGTGAGATTCTGGCCGGACTTTGCAGGAAAGGCATTATGTCACCCGTCGCCTCCACGGTTCACTCTCCCAGCTCCGCATGGTCGATGGCTGCCAGGTTACACCACCATTATTCATTCACTCTCTTGTTCCTGGTCTAATCTCACAATCCATTCCTCGCCGTCTGCGCCCCGTCCTCGCGGTGATCTGTGCCGAAGCCTTGACTGATTGTGCCAGAGTATTTTTTAGTGCCGTTGTTTTCCCACCAATGTTCGCCTAGCTAATTTTAGGCCTACTGATTGACGGGCGTCGCCGTAGGGGCAGAACTTGCCCTGGACTGGATGAAACTGCGCCACACGTTTTGGTTTGGAGAACGAATAAACTTTTTGGAAAGTAATTACTTATACTTCCAGGAAAACTAAATTTGCATATCCTCACGTCACGTGATAAAACATTACATTTAGACAAACTTCTTTTGATAAAAATAAAAGTTTGAGCAGGGTCATTAAGTGTTAAATAAATGAATTATTCAGCATATTTGCAGACCGTGTTGACGGAGTGGACTGCTCGAAAACGACTGACCCTGCCCTGGCCCACGAGCCTCAAAAATGTCTGGATTCTCCGTGAGCCCCTGGTAGGTTACCGCTTGCTGTCCTTCGCTGGTTCTTGCTGATTGTGCCTCATCCCAGTCAGTGCCTAGCGCAAAAGTAAGAGCCGAAAAGCTGCTGCATTGCTGAGCAGCCTCTTTTCCTTCCATACTGCTGCAGTTCACTAAACGAACTGAGAAAAAAGCTTCATTCACTCTCCATTTAAGTTAATAAGCATAGGCAAAGCCAGTAGGGTTCACCTTTGCACATGACAGAAGATCCACGCTCAAGCTGCTTTGTATCACCCACAAAGCAATACATGGAATGGGACTGCTCTTCATCAGGAATAAAATCACCAAACACATTCAACAAAGGAACCTCCGCTCTAAAGGGGCACCTCGCCTAAAAATCCCAAGATACAAGAAAAAAACCATGGGTGGCACATCCTTCTCTGTTCAAGCAGCCAAACTATGGAACTCTTTACCCCCCAACATAAGATCCATGGACAGCCACCTTATCTTCAGAAAACTACTCAAGAATTGGCTCTTCCCCACATAAGCACCACACGCAAACAGAAATTAAATTTACAGCAAATCCCTCTGTATATAAGCATTTATTTCACTATAGATATGTACCTATCTTTGTGTATTGCTTTGTATAAACATGTAGAATAATTATGTTGTTAAAAAAATTTAAGTACAATAACACTTGAAAACCAGAATTTATCTGGTGCATCTTTGGTCTACATGTACTTGCTTCCATTGTGCATCTATGTACCTTCCATGTACTTGGATCTGTGTGTTTGTTACTTTTCTCCTGAAAAAGCATATCCAATGCACTACCCTATTTCTCATCCTGTACCTCTATCAATATCTTTAATCTACATATATTTACCTCCTTTATGCATCTATATACTTTCAATGTACTTATGGATCTATATATTTATTGCTTTCTTCTAATTTAGCATATCCAATGCACTACCCTATTTCTCAGCCTATGCTTCTCTCAATATATCTTCTAGCCCAACTTTCTGACTCATCTCAAACTTCTTTCTACTACTCTTTCCAATGCACTACCCTATTTCTCACCCTATACATCTATCAATATATCCTCTACATCCACTCTCTCATTTATCCCAAACCCCATATCACTACTATGATCCCCAAAATAACCCTTTCTAGACTCCCCTACTCTACCCCTCCTTGCATCATCTGACACCTCTTTTACTATACCGATCCCCAAAAACAAACCTTTCTAAACTCTTCCCTCTGACTCTTCCCCTCCACAACCCCTTTTTACTCATCCAAAAGCCTCCTCCTACTGCTATGACCTCCAAAAAAACAAAAAAAAATCTAAATCCTTCACTCTTCTATCCCTCCACTATCCTTTTCAATCAAAATAACAGGCTAACATGTTCACTTCTCAAATTTCATATTCCACTATACTAATTCAACACTAATCCTTTATGGGTTCCAGAGTAGCGTGCTACTTGCCAATAAAGCGCTTCAACACTCCATCAGGGTTACAAGCGCTATATAAATGCAAACCTTCTTCCCTTTTCTACCCCTCCCCAACCCTTCTCAATCCAAATAACTGACTAACTTATCCACCACTCAAATTACTTTCATATTTCACTATACTAATTCAACACTAATCCTTATGGGTTCCAGAGTAGTGTGCTACTCGCCAAAAAAGCGCTTCAAAACCCTATCAGGGGTAGCAAGCGCTATATAAATACAAACCTCTTTCCCTCTTCTATCTCGCCGCCTACCCTTCTCTATCCAAATAACTGAATAACATATCCACCACTCAAATTACTTCATATTTCACTATACTAATTTTCAACACTAATCCCTTATGGGTTCCGGAGTAGCGTGCTACTCGCCAGAAAAGCGCTTCAACACCCATCAGGGGTAACAGGTGCTATATGAATGCAAACCTTTCTTCCCCTTCTATCCCTCCGCTATCCTTGTCACTCCAAATAACTGACTAATATCCACCACTCAAATTACTTTCATCTTTCACCATACTAATTCACCACTAATCCTTTATGGGTTTCCGGAGTAGCGTGCTACTCGCCAAAAAAAGCGCTTCAACACCCCATCAGGGGTAACAAGCGCTATATAAATACAAACCTTTTTTCCTCTTCTATCCTTCTGCTATCCTTCCGAATCCAAATAAGTGACTAACCTATCCACCACTTAAATTACTTTCATAATTCACTATACTAATTCAACACTAATCCTTTAAGGGTCCCGGAGTAGCGTGCTACTCGCCGAAAAAATGCTTCGACGCCTCGTCAGGGGTAGTAAGGGCTATATAAATGCAATTACAATAAAATTACAATGAATGCATGCAGACATACAGAATACATCCATAGATAGATCACACAAACACCCAAAAACACTGGTAGTCGTGCACAGAGACCAACAGATCTAGTGGCCGCTGTGCACACACACCAAAAGACTTCCAAACACACAAACCAACAGAAAACAAGCATTGGCATAGCCAAGAGGTCTCGCCTTTTGGATCTTATAAGTGTTTAGCCCGAGCTATTGGCTTTGCCAATGTCTTTAAGCTATGTTGTAGAGCATTGTGGCTGCTGTGCAGCATGTTGAAAAGTTATAGTAAAAATGTATTATAAGCATTTTTGATACCTTATATATAACCAAGAAGACATTACATACAACTGAATGACCCTAGTTTTTAGTTTTTTGAAATGCTGGCAACTTCTTCCTGTCTGTTGTAATGCTTGTTTGTTATAGCTTTTTTTTAGTTAATGTGGGGGGGGAGGGAGGGCATAAAAAACGGGAGGGTGGATGTTGGGAAATGGTACCCGAATTACAACACGAGCAGCGGACGGACACTAGAAGAGAATCAACAGATGCCAAATTCCGAGGGCAGACTGAGGAGGTGATGAGTGATGCTGAGGTGGTGCTGTGGTTGTGTTGAGTGTTGCTGTGGTGGTGCTGAGTGATGCTTTAGTGGTGCTGAGTCATGCTGAGGTGGTGGTGCTGCGCTGGTGCTCAGGGGGTGTTGAGCTGGTGCTCAGGTGGTGTTGAGCTGGTGCTCAGGTGGTGCTGAGTGACGCTGAGTTGGTGCTGTGCTGAGGTGATGCTGCGCGGATGGTGAGGTAGTGCTGCGCTGATGCTGAAGTGGTGCTGTGTTGGTGCTGAGTTGCTGCTGAGCTGGGGCTGCACTGGTGCTGAGGTGGTGCTGTGCTGGTGGTGCACTGATGCGGAGGTGGTGCTGTGCTGATGCTGAGATGGTGCTGTGCTGATGTTGAGCTGCTACTGTGCTGATGTTAAGGTGGTGCTGGGCTTGTGCTGAGGTGGTGCTGCGCTAGTACTGAGATCGTGCTGTGCTGATGCAGACTTGGTGCTGCACTGGTGGTGGTGCACTGTTGAGGTGGTGCTGTGCTGATACTGAGGTGGTGCTGTACTGATGCTGAGGTTGTACAAAATGATGCCCTGGTGGTGCTGAGTGATTCTGTTGTGGTGCTGAGTGATGCTGAGGTGGTGGTGCTGCGCTGGTGCTCAGGTGATGCTGAGTGATGCTGAGTTGGTGCTGTGGTGATGCTGCGCTGGTGCTGAGGTGGTGCTGGGTTCCCCTGAGGCCGGGGTGTGCTGGTGCATTGATGCAGAGGTGGTGATGTGCTGATGCTGAGATGGTGCTGTGCTGATGTTGAAGTGGTGTGCTGGTGCTGAGATGGTGCTACGCTGAAGCAGTGCTGTGTTGGTGCTGAGTTGCTGCTGAGGTGGAACTGCACTGGTGCTGAGGTGGGGCTGCACTCGTGGTGGTGCACTGATGCGGCGGTGGTGTGGTGCTGATGCTGAGATGGTGCTGTGCTGATGTTGAGCTGGTGCTGAGGTGGTGCTGCACTAGTGCTGATGTGGTACTGAGCTGATGCTGAGATGGTGCTGCACTGGTGGTGGTGCACTGATGAAGAGGTGGTGCTGTACTGATATTGAGGTGGTGCTGTGCTGATGCTGAGGTGGGGCTGCGCTGGTGGTGGTGCACTGATGCAGAGGTGGTGCTGTGCTGATGCTGAGATGGTGCTGTGCTGAAGTTTTCAGAGGTGCTGAGCTGGTGCTGAGGTGGTGCTGAGGTGGGGCTGCACTGGTGGTGGTGCACTGACGAGGAGGTGGTGCTGTGAAGATGCTGAGGTGGTGCTTTGGTGGTGCTCAGGTGATGCTGAGTGATTCTGAGGTGGTGCTGATTCATGCTGAGGTGGTGGTGTTGTGCTTGTGTTCAGGTGATGCTGAGCTGGTGCACAGGTGATGCTGAGTAATGCTGAGCTGGTGCTGTGCTGATACTTAAGTAGTGCTGAGTTGGTGCTGATTTGCTGTTGAAATGAGGTTACGCTGGTGCTGAGGTGGTGCTGCGCTGGTGCTGAGTTGGTGCTGCAGTGATGGTGGTGCTGTGATGATGCTGAGATGGTGCTGTGCTGATGTGGTGCTGTGGCAGTGCTCAGGTGGTGCTGTGCTAAGGCAGTGCTGCGCTGATGCTGAGGTGGTGCTGCTTTGAAGCAGCGCTAATGCTGTGCTGGTGCTGAGGTTGTGCAGCACTGGTGCTTAGATGGTACTGAGTGAAACTGAGGTGTTACTGAGGTGGTGGTGTGCTTGTGTGGAGGTGGTGCTCAGGTGGTGCTGAGTGATACTGAGGTGGTGCTCAGGTGATGCCGTGCTGGTGCTCAGGTGGTGTTGAGTGATGCTGATTTGGTGCTGCACTGGTGCTGAGGTGATGCTGCACTGGTGCTGAAGTGACGCTGCACTAATACTAAAGTGGTGCTGCATTGGTGCTGAGGTGGTGCTGCACTGGTGCTGAGTTGGTGCTGTGCTGATGCTGTGGTGGGACTGCGCTGGTGGTGGTGCACTGATGAAGAGGTGGTGCTGTGCTGATGCTGAGGTGGTGCTGCGGTGTGTTGAGTGCTGCTGAGGAGATGCTCCGCTAGTGCTGAGGAGGTGCTCCGCTAGTGCTGAGGAGGTGCTGAGTGATTTTGTGCTGGTGCTGTGCTGATGCTGAGGTGGTGATGCTGCACTGATGCTGAATTAGTGCTGCACTGGTGCAGAGGTGGTGCTGTGCTGGTGCTGAGGTGGTGCACTGGTGCTGAGGTGGTGCTGCTCTGGGGCTGAGGTGATTCTGCGCTGGGGCTGAGTGATGCCGAGGTGGTGCTGCGCTGGTGTTGTGGTGGTGCTCAGGTGCTGTTGAGTGATGCTCATGTGGTGCTGCTGAAGTGGTGCTGAGTGATGCTGAGGTGGTGCTGGGTGGTGCTGAGGTGGTGCTGAGGTGGTGTTGCACTGTCTACTTGCAGGATATATTGTTAAGTGACCTCACATTACATGCCACGTTTGGGGAGCACGAGGAGGCATCCCTTGATATTGGTTTTATTTCACCAACAATTGAAACCTAAAAGAAAGCATCAAAAATTGAAAGCGCGCAACTTAAAGCTGCTTCCATTTTCATAAAACTGAGCAATAACACATGTTTATCTCTTTAATCGTATCCAAATAATCACGCTGTCAAAAGCGCAATGTAAAAAGATTGATCCTACTGTCAGACGTCTTCTTAAACTACACGTCCATTAAGTAAGTATTTAAGGTTTGGACATTTGAGCTAATGAAACCAAAAATGTTATAGGATGAAAAACAACATAGCCGGCTGAAAACGCACTTGTGAAACCAAAGACAGTAGAAAAGAAGATAAGGACATGATTTGCAGCCCTCAGCTGAGCGTGTTCGGAAAGCCAAAACAAGCCCAGGCAAAAGAAAATGTAGTGCCAAAAACTAACTGATATGGCCGATAGTGAAGTGATCCATCTAACAGGGCAAGTCTCCAGGGTTGACCAAACAGCAAAAGGAGGCACAACTATAAAGTTTTCACCAACTAAAACAAAGGAATTTCGAAAGGCACATGAAGGAAAGAATCAAAACGGATGGGCATGCTATAAGCCCATACAGAAGATACAGCATGTCTCGAGAGCCTACGCAAGATCTAAAAAGACACCTATGCACGTAGACTGACACAGGGCCATCCATGAACATAGACAAAGAAACATACATGTACCTATTCACATAGATCAACATACTAACAGAAATACAGATGACAACTTGGACAAAAAGAGCAAAAGGGTTAATAGTTGTTCATGTATGTGGAGCCAGGCATCCTTGTAGGGGGGGAATTAGCAACAGAAATTGATCATTACATTAAGTGCAAAATTGCATAATTGCATAATTCAAAGGCCTTGATATATTAGAATATAGAGCAGATCACTACATAGGGCACTCAATGGCATCATCCAAAGACGTAGGCACACTTAAAAGGCTACAAACATGATAGTTTTGTATATGTTGAAGCAGTCAGTAAATTTGTATAACATGCAATGCTTAATTTGAGCTGATAGTTACAGGTGGGGGGCACTGGCCCTCCCCTTTGGGTACCAGCACTTATTTTTCAGCATCAGAATTTACTAGAGTAAGGGAGGGAAAAAGACACAAAACAGAAAGACGGAGGAAGAGAAAGACAAAAAATATGTCACAATGGGCGAAAGTAGGAACCTACAAGTGTGAGTTAAAGAGGAGGAAGGGGTGCATTGAAGTGGATTAAAGAGGCATGAGATGGATAAGGACTTAGTAATCTTTGCATTTGACACACCAGCATTCAATTGCAGTGATTGCGGACCCTGAACAGAGCCCTGTGCACCTGCACTTTTTCTTTCACAAGTTAAGCACTGATAACATGATGTCGACTGGTGCCACGTTCAAGATGGAGTCTAATGAAATGATGAAATGGAGGTAGTACAGTAAATCTCAAGGCACCAATCGGTGCAGAAACTAAACCAGAGAGGTCCAAACAAGGGAGGAGAGGTTAGTTAAAATGTATTTGAAGGAGAAGGGCTTTCAGTTCTGATGCAAAGATAATCTTCAAAGTATTGGTATGTAGCTTTGGAGGAAAGGAGTTCCGTATTCTAGTCACGCTTCCTGAGAAGGATTGATCCATGAGTGGTTCTTTTTTAAACACTGGAGGTTCTAGCAGCAGTGCTTCAGCATTTTGTGATGGGCTAGTGCCCACAAATGGCTTAACTTTGTCAGCCAGGTAACATGTAGTAGCTGTGTGGCGGGCCTTATAAAAGTGATACAAGCCATCTTGTATATGTCTTCAATGGGCAGCCTGCAGAGTGTATCCAGCATAGGTGAAATGTTATTTATTTTTGCCCCATAGACGAAGCGTGCTGCCAAATGTAGGATTGATTTAAGAGGAGTGAGATGTCTCTTGGAAAGAGCAATCAAGAGAGAGTTGCAGTAGTTGATTTTGGAAAGCACTAGTGATAGAACAATAGTTTTCAGATCTTGCTCTGGAACGCAGCGACAAATTCTCCAGAAAAGATGCTACTGACAGTGCGCATGTCTGGCCATGGTGTTGATTTGCGATTTTATGTTGTGTCTTTTATCTAGGATAACTGCTAGGGATTTGACACTGTCAACAATGGCGGATTTGCTGTTAAGAATGTTGAGCGTGTCCATCCAGGATTATACCAGAAGCCATGATTTTGATGAGGAAATGAGGAGGAATTCAGCTTTGGAAGGGTTCAGTGTGAAATGGTGTGAAGTCATCCAGTCTTAAACTATGCTTATAGTGTTGGCAATGTGCACAATGTCATATTGAGAAGAGACCTTTATGTACAGTTGGATGTCATGTGCATATTGATGATAGAAGATCCCTGATTTTCTTAGTAAGATTCCCAGAGGCTCAATTTAAGGTTGAATAAGGTCAGTGCAAAGATACGTGTCAAGACTTACTCCCTGCGTTCTCGTGTCCACCACCATGGGACTGAACTGTGGGACTCTCTAGTGGTCTAATAAGCTTCCAGACCCTCCCCTTCATGTACATACTGACTTCCAGCTATTTGGAATCTACTTGGAAATGACCAACCATTCCCAATTCTTGCTGGGTTTTGTGGAAGCCAGCCTGCTCATGCCTGAAACTCCATTACCTAGAGTTCCCTGCTTACTGCTTCGTCTCCACCCTTGCAGGCCAAGGATGGGTGGAAGAATTCAGCTCACCTGTGGATGGCTGCTGCTAGCCTGCATGTGAGTACTGTGAGCTCTTTTAAGCCCCAGCTGCCTTCAGTCCAGTGTTGGTCATTGTAGTTGTGTACCGGTGAGACTGACCCTTGTTTCCTGAGGTTCTGATATCCTTGTTTCCAGTGTTTCCTGAGCTTTAGTTATTCCTTGTTCCTGAGCTGTTGCTGTTTTCCTTGTTCCTGGATTAGCACTGCCTGCAGTGCTACCTTGACTCCTGAGCCTTAGTATTCCTTGTTCCTGAGCCGCAGAAGTTTCCCTTGTTCCTGAACTAGCCCTACCTACAGTGCTACCTTGACTCCTGAGCTTTTGCTCAATTCTAGTTCCTGCTTTAGCACTGCCTTCAGTGCTACTTTGTTTTCTTGATTGCTGAGCCAGCACTATTCTAGTATACCCTTGTAGCCTCCCCTTCTGTATATCCTTTTCCAGTCCCAGCTTTTCTTTCCATTTTCTTGGTTCCAGTTCCTTGTTTACTGTCTTTCTATTCCTGCTGTCTTGCTTCTATTACCTTCTATGTTTGTTACTTGCTTTCTGCCAAGTGTGCCCTGTGATTTCCTTCCTTTCCTGTTAAGTACTCCTCCTTGCTAGCTCCTTGTCTATTGTGCTTGTATTTAGTTCTACCCCTTTGCTGTTACTGCCTTGCGTCTTCCTGTTTGATCGCCATGATCCGTGGGCACAGCTGACAACCTAGGTGGTGTTTCTTGTTCACTGTGAGTATTGTCTTTGAGTTACACTTATAACATCACCATAGGTATCAGCTCCACAGACCCTGCCTTTGCATGCATATCCTATATGTGGGTATTTGCAGTCAGTGTCTGTAACAGCAATTGTGGGTGAGGAACTTACTAAGCTTCAGTCTTACCGTGCGGAGCTCCTGAGTGCTTTACCCCACACTCCCTTTATTGTTAATGTTGTTTCATATATGTGTCTTGCACATTCGTTCTGGGTGTAGTTATTCAGGGCGCTAAATAACCTCATCAGTGCCTGTCCTTTCTGAGTCTTAGCCATCTTGTTCCTTCGTGCAGGCTTCCCCTTTGGATCCTTTTTCTCCTCTGACTTCCTGTGTGTTCCTGGGCAGCACTGTACTTCTCTTTCTGCGTACGTTTTCTACCCAGTCGCCAGTCCTTGCCCAAGTCCCTGACTGTGTTCCAGACATAGTCCCGGACAGTCACTGACAATACGTCTCTGAGGGACCCCTTGCTCTATGGCCATTGGTGTTGAGAAACAATCATCAATGTTTATCCTCTGCGACTTCCCCATAAGGAATGGTTCAAACCATTTTAGGAACACATCATCAATGCCGATTGCCCATTCGATCTTTGAGTGTGTCAAGGAGCGTAGAGTGGTTTAATGTATCAAAGGATGCTGATAGGTCAAGAAGTAACAGGAGGCAGGAGTTGCCTGAATCTAGGACTCGAAGTGCGTCATAAATCACCTGGAGCAGTAATGTCTCAATACTGTAACCAGATTGTTTTTTGTCGAGGAAGTCATTATCTTTGATGTGCTGGGTGAGTTGATCCTCTCTTTCGATGATTTTTACAAGGAAAGTGGGGTTGGAGACAGGGTGAAAATTGTTGCGGTTGTTCGAATCAGCAGAAGGTTTTGTCAGAGTGGTGTAACTTGTCCAGTCTTGAGGCAGTCAGGAAATATTCCTTGGCTGAGTTAGAGATTCACCAGTTTAGTCCACAAGGGGAGTATGTGTGTTTAAAGGTCTTTGTCATCGTTACCCTAAATAAAGTCCACAAAGGGGATTGAAGGTATGGTGTTTGTGATGGTTTTAAGTAAGTCTTCCATGTCAAATAGCTGCCAGGTGTTCTTAGATTTGCATATAGTGGTCAGGTCTGAACCAGTGCTTATCACATAATGATGGGGTCCCCCTGCAGAATGTATTAAGGGAACACCGAGCCACTCATATGTGACAGATATTCATTGGCTTTGGGCTTAAAGCGGCACCCCTTTTGAAGGTTTGAGAGTCCCTTGAAGATTTAGGGGGCCCCCTGTGCTGCAGGGGCTGCAGGGACCTGGGTTATGCCCCTGGTTCGAACAGTCAACTCGACACAAAAGCAATTTTAATTTTAAGTTGAAGAACTGTGTGAATTCTTCTGCTTTCATAGATGGGTCATCAATTTTAATGGGTATGGACACTGAGGGGCTATTGGCCGTTTTGACCAGATCAAAGAGCTATTAATGTCTGTTCTTGGATGAGTCAAGAAGGGATCGAAAGTGATTTGATTTCTTATGGAGAATATTTCTTTTATATAGTGGTCTTGAGTTTCAGACAGATGGGAGGTTAGTGTTGGAGGGGGTTTTTTCTTAATTTCTTCTCCAGAATTATCAGGATTATCTTTGTTCGTCAGATAAAGCCTTGTTGAACCAGGACCTGATGATTTGAGTCTTTTCTTTTTGCTCCGGAATGAAGCTACCTCATCAATCAGTTCTGAAAAATAGTCAAAGTGGGCAATTAAATCATTGATATCCAAGGCGGTACCTTCTGTTGAGGGTTGCTAAGTATGTTGATGTCAATATTCTTGGTGTCATGAAGCCAGGTTATCGGTCACGGAATGCGAGATTGAAATGTGTGGCTGCTGCGATGAGACATGCAGCCATCACTGCCCCTTTCAACTGAATATTCACAGTTAACTAGGAACACGGGGGAGAAGGCAGGATACTGGCAGCATATGTTGCCATGCAAGAGCTGCCAGTGAGTTCTTTATGTGTTGGATCAGTCAATAGCATTTGTGGATCTTTACGTTTTGCAGTGCCAGGTCATTGGTTAAAGAAAGAATTCAGTTTCTCGCACTGCAACTAATAAACTGTTAGTCATGATTCTAACTAGCAATCAACAGCCGTGAGCTAGAGGTCTTTTAAAGCAGAGGCAAAATAGACAATTTCTCAGGGCTTGCACCATCCAACAGTGAGTGGTACAATCAAATTCATGCTATAATACCTTTGCTCATAAAAGAAACAGCTTATTTTTCTAAATTGACAGCTGAGCATGCTGAACAGAAACTTAGGGCCATATTTACTAAGGCTTCGCACCTGGGCAGAGTCACATAAAGTAATGCAAAACAGTGCAAACCTTTGCAAGGGTATCTACCTTTGAGCGTAAAAGGTATTTTATGCTGGAAATGTGTCCTTTTCTCAGCTTAAATAGCGATTTGCACTGTTTTCCACTACTGTGCATCAAGGGGTCATTACTTAGGTATAACTTGGGTTGATTAGTGCAAGCACCCAGAGTTTATGACTCATGCCCGATCTACTGAGATAGCCAGACTGGGCTTTGCATCAAATACAAGGTCTCCTCAAAGTAGGCACTAACATGGAGAAATGTTTTCATTTCTCTAAACATTCCATAGATTGTGTGTGTGTGTTGCACTGTACAACACACATACTATGTGTAGAGCATTTAGGAATTTGCCTAGGCATAGGATTTTGTACTGGAACCCTATGCTTCCAGTACAAATCCTGGGCTACACAGCCCAAGCACACGTCTGCACCAGGGTGCGAAAATTGTGTGTGGTGCTAGGCATCCTGTTTGCAGCCATCACAGGTGTAGTGAGGAGCAACAATACATTTTTAATAACTAAGATTCTTTGCTACTTTTTTCCCATTATGCAACACAGTGCAGCAACTTTGGCTGCTGCGCTGTGCTAAAACATAATAAATCTGCCCCTTAGTGTGCATGCCAGGCCTACCCAGCCGTAACCTTGGCATTCTCTGGCGGTTGGTGGCAGTTAAATTATCTTTGTGTCATTTTGCTCCACACTTCATCTCACCTCTTCTATCTTAGCCCTCCCTCTCTCTCTGTCTCTCTCTATCTCTACTTCTGTGTGAACATTCATCTTCTATCTTCCTCAGCTCCCTCTACCACACCTTTGTCTAATTCATCTCTCTCTCGCTCAATATAATCAATATACCTTACTCTTTATCTTTCTCTACCTCTCTCTTTTCTTGCTCTCTATATCTCTCTCTGTGACTATGTCTATATCTATCACTCCTGATCCCCATTCTCTGTACCTCAAATCTCTATCTCATGCCTCTTCCTCTGTATGTCATTTCCCTTTTTCTGTCTGACCTGTGGATCTCTGATTCATCTTCTTCTCTTCTCTTCTCACACAATCTCATCTCTATCTTTTCCTCACCTCTCTCCATGTTTCTACTACCATACCTCACTACCTTTCTCAGCCCTTCCTCTTGTTCACCATTCCCCTCACCTCTCTGTCTCATTCTCTCCCTGCATCACATTTCCCTCACTACTTACCTATTTCTACCCCACTGCAATCTACGTTCCTACCTCAGCTCTCAATTTACCTAACCATTAGTTCACTACCTCACCTCTGCACCTCCACTTTCTCTCATTCCATCTCTGTTCCCTTTCCTTCACTTCTCTAAATATCCTCATTTCTGGCCTCAATTTCTGTACCTCTACCCCATTTCCTATCACCAGCTCCTCTCTATCTATCTCTGTCTATCCCTCACACACACACAAGCATATCTATCTCTGGACCCCTTTCTCCATATCAACCCACTCCACCTCAGCCATTTCTCTAAACTTTACTCTTTTTTATGGATGTCTCTACCTCACCAGCTCTTCTTCTCACAACTCTCTGCCTCTATATAAACCCCACCTCTTTTTCTCTACTCAGGTGTGTCTACCAATTTCTACTTTTCACTCTCAACTACATTTCTGTTTCTAGCCTTCGCCCCTGTCTCTACATTTCTCTCTTCGCCACTCCTGTTTAGCTGACCTGTTTTTCTATTCAGGTTCTCATTTTTCTCTTTCTCTACCTTACATCTCTTTGCTTTTCCTTGTCTCTCATTCTACCTCCTGCTGCATTGACCTCTATCTAATTCACCTCTTTTTCTACAATAATTCTCTCTTGGGCTTACCCCTATAAGTATTGTACTCTTCTGCCTCTCTCTACATTTTCTGTCTCCTATCTGTAGCCCAGCACTAGCTCTCTATTGCACTCTCTTACCTATTTCTCAACCACTCTTTCTCTATCTACATTTTGCTTCTCTATCACTCTTTATCTTTCTATTTACTTTAATCTTTCTCTTCCTTGCATTTATTTCTACATCACCTCTAGAATTGCCCTTTCTGTCTCTACTTTACATCTCCAGCCATATTGTTCTCTTTATATTTCTTTCCCTCTCCTGTATCCTATGCCATCCTATTCCTCTTACTCAGCTGGGTCACAGGTAACTGTCTAGCTGAGAAGTGCACAGAGAAGAGGAACAAGGCAAGAAAAGAGAAACTAAGAGAAAGTTATTTGAGTTTAACCTTTGGAATGGGGAAAATCCTCAGAGCAGCACTTTGGCTTTCATTGTTGCAGCAAGAACGCCAGTAGCGACAGAGCATATATTTGAGATTACAAATATACAATACAATAAAAAGAGCTATGTGCATGTGTCTTGTTGTAGTATTATGCACCAGTCCAGTAAACATCTAACAAGTCACCTTTAACATGCTTTTCCTACAATGTGAGTAACATGCTGGTTAGACATTGATTTCCAGATAAAATGTTGTTGCAAGTTATGAAATTTAGACCTGCGAACTGGTTGGAGAACATGGCGGCTGCTAGCTGAGCAGCCGCTTGCCTCCGGAGGCACCCGCATCCTGCGTCCCGCGCCTAATGAGTAGGCGGGGGTATGCCCAGACGTGGGTCCCTTGCTCACTTTGCCACTGGATTCAAGCAAGCCTGGCTGATGACGGCTGGAATGCCAGAAACCGGTCCTAGGATGCTTGTTTCCGGTCCAGGGAAGACATGGCTTGGCAGTTCGGGCTGGACTGTTCCCATGAGGCACAGGGTCAGACTGATTTGCATATGGCCATGTCTGAACTGGGGTGGTGAAGTGAGCTAAAGAATGATGATGGATTAAACCCAGATCAGTTGACTGGGGGTGAGTGTTTGATTGGCTCAAACGTTCCGTCCATCATCCCCTTTTGTATCGCTTTGTTCGCCCTAAGTTGGCGGGGGTATGCCCAGACGTGGGTCCCTTGCTCACTTTGCCACTGGATTCAAGCAAGCCTGGCTGATGACGGCTGGAATGCCAGAAACCGGTCCTAGGATGCTTGTTTCCGGTCCAGGGAAGACATGGCTTGGCAGTTCGGGCTGGACTGTTCCCATGAGGCACAGGGTCAGACTGATTTGCATATGGCCATGTCTGAACTGGGGTGGTGGAGTGAGCTAAAGAATGATGATGGATTAAACCCAGATCAGTTGACTGGGGGTGAGTGTTTGATTGGCTCAAACGTTCCGTCCATCATCCCCTTTTGTATCGCTTTGTTCGCCCTAAGTTGGCGGGGATATGCCCAGACGTGGGTCCTTTGCTCACTTTGCCACTGGATTCAAGCAAGCCTGGCTGATGACGGCTGGAATGCCAGAAACCGGTCCTAGGATGCTTGTTTCCGGTCCAGGGAAGACATGGCTTGGCAGTTCGGGCTGGACTGTTCCCATGAGGCACAGGGTCAGACTGATTTGCATCTGGCCATGTCTGAACTGGGGTGGTGGAGTGAGCTAAAGAATGATGATGGATTAAACCCAGATCAGTTGACTGGGGGTGAGTGTTTGATTGGCTCAAACGTTCCGTCCATCATCCCCTTTTGTATCGCTTTGTTCGCCCTAAGTTGGTGGGGGTATGCCCAGACGTGGGTCCCTTGCTCACTTTGCCACTGGATTCAAGCAAGCCTGGCTGATGACGGCTGGAATGCCAGAAACCGGTCCTAGGATGCTTGTTTCCGGTCCAGGGAAGACATGGCTTGGCAGTTCGGGCTGGACTGTTCCCATGAGGCACAGGGTCAGACTGATTTGCATATGGCCATGTCTGAACTGGGGTGGTGGAGTGAGCTAAAGAATGATGATGGATTAAACCCAGATCAGTTGACTGGGGGTGAGTGTTTGATTGGCTCAAACGTTCCGTCCATCATCCCCTTTTGTATCGCAATGAGTAGGCGAAGCTGAGACTCGTCCTACCTGTCCACCCGTGTCGGAGCCGCATCTGAGCCGTCCCGAGTCTGCCAAGTCTGCCGGCTAAAACCCGCTCCCCCTTCCTTTTTTTGCCTCGGCTGCGGGGGATGTGTGTTGGAGCTTCGGCGTCCATTTCTTTTCATTTTGCCGTATCAGAGCCGTCCCGAGTCTGCTGAGGCTGCCGTCTAAACCCGCTCTCCTTCCTTTTTTGCCTCAGTTACGGTGGATGTGCGTTGGAGCCTCGGCGTCAGTCTCTTTCCACTCGCTTCGGTGGGTTGCGGCCGCCCTGGAGCTGAGGAGGGGCCGCAGAGCAGCGGCTCGCGGGCTCCTCCGGGTCAGCAGGGGCAGCGGCAGCACCGAACGAGCCTCCATCGCCCTGGAGAAGGCTCCCACCAGTGGGGAAATCAGCAAGCCCAGCGAGTACCTGAATTCTGGTGGCAACGATCCTCTGTGGTCTCCCTCGAGATTACAGCAGCAGCAGGATAAGGTACAGGGGGCCCAGGTGGTACGGGAGGTTTCAGGCATTGCGCTTCCAACCAAGAGTATAAGGAAAGGCAAAAGACGTGGAGGGGTGACGCAGGGGCTAGCAAAATTAAAATTGGAAGGTAAAAATACCAAGTTGCCCCCTGAGGAGAAATATGCTACAGGGAACAGTGGAAAGTCCCAAGGGAAAGTCAGTACCACCACCGTTGTGGATTTAGACAGTAGTTGCTCTACCTTTCAGTGGTGCGAGGTCAAGGGGAGAAGTATAAAGGCAGGTAGAGCTAAAAGTAATCCCCCTGATTTGAAAGTCAGGATTACACCCTCATTAAGGTCATATTTTAAAGTGCAACCATTTGTTCTAGACTTTGTAAAGCAGGGTGAGGCCCTCAGAAGGAAGTCAGTAGGTCAGCTTGAATTAGGACCCATTATGGAGAGGATGGAGGCTGCCGCTAGCCCCCCGCCTACAATATCAACTTTAACTTCAACTACGGGGAATATCCCAACAGAGGTCCCGGATAAAGAGAAGGACGTTGAAGGGCAGAAGGCCTTGGCTTCTCAAGATATGGAAGCTAGCTCTAGCGCAGAGATGGATAAAACTTCTAAAAACCATGAAACAAAGGGGCCCTCAGTAGCTTCTCTGGAGGTTCTCTTTTCCACCCTTTTGGAGGACATAAAAAAGGGGTTCTCAGTCTCTGAAGCTAATCAGGGTGAGATAAGGAATTTCTGTGAGTCGCTGGAGAAAAAAATTGACCTCCTAAATTCAAGAACAGACACTCTGGAGAACATAGTGGGAGAATTAAGGGACGATCTAGGAGCAGCTAAAGTTGACATAATGTCTCTTATGAGGGAGGAGGTGGTCCTTCGGGACAGGCTGGAGGTTTTAGAGAACAATTCTCGAAGAAGCAACTTGCGAGTTCTGAATGTCCCGGAGGGGAGAGAGGGGGATTACCTCAAATCCTACATAGTCAAACTCTTGAAAGAATCATTGCAGATAGAGGAATCGGAGGAGGATTTGAGGAAAGACATTCAGAGGATCCACAGAGACCCTTTTAGAAGGAACCCTAACAAGACAAAGTCTAGGAAAATTCTCATCAATTTTCATACCTACTCCTTGAAGGAAAAGATTCTCAATATGGCCTTAAAGGGGAAATCATTGAAGGCTAAAGATTTCTCATTTGAAATTCGCTCTGATCTTGCCCGTGTCACCTTGGACAGGCAATGGGAGTTGGGCAGGAAAATGGACGATTTTAAAAAGTTTGGTGCAGTGGCCCAACTTAAGTTTCCAGCAACTCTGAAAATTATGCACAAGAACAAAATGCATAACGTTAGATCGGTACAAGAGGCAGATGAGCTACTAGAAAGTATGGGCAAAGGGGATAAATAATGGGCAAGTTAGCCCCGGGTGGTTGGGCATCTATCCACGACATTCACGCACATTCATATGGGGGACTAACAGGGCAGACCTTGCTTGTAGGATTTTTAAGTACGTACTCTGGTCTCCTTGGTTTCCAAAAACAGTACTAGGAAGATGAACACAAAGATAATCATATAGGGATATACACAGGGACACTTAGTTAGAGGAAGTCAAAGGTCGGGCTCAAACTTCCCCTTCATTACTTTATTTGCTTATAAGGGGACAGGGCGGGTTGCCCCGGGGTGCAGTAGCTGGACTACACCTGTCCAGGTAAATGGGGGGTGGGGTTCTCCAGGGAGGAGTCTTTTTTTTGGGGGGGGGTCGGGGTGCACGGGGTGGGGAGCATAGGGGTAAAAAATATAAAAATTTCTCATTCACCTTATTGAATGGTCAGATTACCATAGTTTTATTGCGATTGGTCTGGTGCTGGCTCCTTTTGAGACTTAGTCGACTCATAGCTCTCGCGCTCAAACCACCATGAGAATGATCCAGTTCTTGTCCTGGAATGTTAATGGCCTGCGTGTGAAAACCAGAAGGCTTAAAATTCTGCAATATATAAAAGATTGTCCTGCGCAGGTCATTATCCTTCAGGAAACTCATCTTTTAAAAGAGGAGATTACTGGGATATTTAAAAATCAAAAATGGTTGGAACATTTGATCTGCTCTAATCAGAGTGCTAACATAAGGGGCGTTGCTATATTATTTAAAAAACAAGCAAATGCTCATATTTTAGACTCTCTGGTTGACCCAAGTGGCTGGTGGGTCATTGTGAAGGCGATCATTTCAGGTTCTTTGCTCACCTTGGTTGGCTATTATGGCCCAAACCAAGACGACCCCTCCTCTCTACAAACTGTTTTTTCGAATCTTTTGGGATATCCAGACCCGGTAATCATGGCTGGGGACTTCAACATCGTTCTGAATCCCAAATTGGATAAGTCGACAAGTAGTAGAGCTAGGGTGCAGTCTAGGTCTCGGACATTCCTCCACTCTATGATGGCGCAGACTGGGCTCTGCGACATTTGGAGAGATAGATCAGGCAATCAGCTAGGAGTCTCATACTATAATAGTAAATATGGCCACAAGTCAAGGATTGATTACTTCTTGGTCAGCCATAGCCTGAGGGGTAAAGTTAAGGATATCGGCTATTTGACTCCTCACCTGTCTGATCACTCAGGGGTATGGATGGGTCTGGCCTTAATAGATGGTCAATATCCTAGAGTTTGGACGTTTGATCGAACTCTACTTCTTGATGGTGAGGAGATGAAGTATTTATCCCAAGAGACTGAGTGTTTCTTGAAAGTAAATTTGGGCTCTGCTGCGACCTTGGTGGTCTGGGACTCCTTAAAAGCTTTTTTAAGGGGTATGATTATGAGTAGGGTGTGTTTTAAGAACAGACAATACAGAGAAGAGGTGGCACACAAGGAGGCAGAGATGAAGACAGTAGAGTTGAGTCTAAGTAGAGTGGCTGACTCTGAGAAGTATCAGGAAAATTGGGCCAAATTGAGTAAACTAAAGGATCAGTTAGACACCATACTTCGTACAAGGGTCACAAGCAGGTGGGAGGCGAGTAAGCTTGCCCATTTTGAGTACGGGGAAGGCGCAGGCAAGCTTCTGGCATGGAAGGCTAAGTCTGACAGGACGCGTAACCTGATTAAACAAATTAAGACTACAGATGGGGTTACTGCTCTGTCTACAGACGAAGAGCTAGGGGGCACGTTTTTTTTTTTTTTTCATGAGCTGTATCAAGAAGACAGTATGGTGGATAAAACCATGGCTATGGAGTGGCTGCGGGGGAGCAGGCTTACCTCCTTGAATCTGTCTCAGCAGGAAGATCTAGAGCAGGGCATTTCCCAGGAAGAGGTAAGGAAGGCCATTCTTGCCTGTAAAGGAGGGAAAGCCGCTGGGCCCGATGGGCTGCCAATAGAAATCTACAGATCCTTGGGGGAGGTGATAATTCCTACTTTAACATTGTTCTTTAATGAGATTTTATCTGAAGGTACAAAGCTGCCAGGCTCATGGGGTGAGGCCACCATTACTTTGATCTTGAAAGCAGGTAAGAACCCAGCAAGTTGTGGGTCCTATAGACCTATCTCGCTGCTAAACGCAGATTATAAAATCTTTGCTAGGATCTTGGCGGACAGGCTGGGTTTGGTTGCAGGTGACTTGCTCCACCCTGATCAAAAAGGTTTCGTTAAGGGCAGGAATTTATCTGACCACACCTATGAGCTGGTCGGTGCAATAGACCTGGCCACAACCTTCTTGCTTCCCCTAGCGGCAATGACACTAGATGCCACTAAGGCCTTCGACAGGGTCAACTGGGTATATCTGTCGGCAGTTATGGAGAAATTTAACTTGGGGAAGAAGTTCTGCCGAGCAATTAAGCTGATTTATCAAGAGCCATCAGCGAGACTTCTGGTTAATGGTAAATTGACTAGACCATTTAAGATCACCAGAGGTACGAGGCAGGGCTGCCCCCTTTCTCCCCTCCTTTTCGATCTATATATTGAGCCCTTTGCTCAACGTTTAAGAGAGGAGCCCAGTATTTTGCCATTCAAGCATGGGGCTTGGGAGAGGAAGGTTGCCCTGTACGCCGACGATATTTTGATCCTCTCCGCGGACCTCGCAAGGACTTTTCCTCATGTTATTAGGTTGGCACAGGATTTTGGGCGGGTATCTGGCTACGAGGTTAATGCGGAGAAGACCGAGGTCATGAGTTGGAATCTGGTGTCAATATCAGACCAAGCGCGATATGAAGTACCTGGGGGTCAGAATAGTGCAGGATATTGATAAGATCTCAGGGACCAATCTGGCAAATGTTTCAAGGGAGTGCCAGAAACTCATGAAATCGTGGGTCCACCTTCCCCTGACTGTTCTTGGGAGGATCAATTTGATAAAGATGGTCGTGCTTCCGAAAATCACCTTCCTTTTTAATGCCATTCCATTACACTTTGACAGATCAGCTATAGCCAAGCTCCAGCAGGCAGTTAATTCGTTTATCTGGGCTTATAGGGCTACTAGGATTGCCTGGAAGAAGTTGAGGCACAAGAGGGAGAAGGGCGGTCTTGCACTTCCAGATTTGCAATATTATGCATGGGCCTTTCAACTATCGCATTCCAGGATGCTCTTAAAAACCCCAGAGAACACAGGGGTAGGGGCTATGTTTTCTGCAATGCTAAAGGGCATTGGTCTATCTCAGGAGGGATTTTTGTTCAAATTTGGAGAACCGAAATTCTTCAAAAAGACTAGGTTAAAAGCCCTGCTGGGAATGGCTCGAATATGGGTCAGTATTAAACAGTTGACCGGTCTTAACTACTTCTCGAGCCTGGCCCCCCTGTGGGATTCCCCTGGCGCGCCAGATTGCTTGAAGGACAGGCTTGTATTACCCCTTAGAGCAGCTAGGTTTAAGGTGTGAGGGGACCTCGCCCAAGAGGGCTCACTCCTACCATGGTTGTCACTATATAACAGGGTGGAAGGGGGTATATCTAAGTTCAAATACATTCAGTTGCAGAGTTGGTCCCAAAATCTGAAAAAACCCATTGGCTTAGGTAACATCTTGGAGGAGCAGTTAGTGGTAAGACCGGCGGGGAGGAGGGAGGTTTCCTTCTTATATTGGACCATTGAGAAGGTTGTTGATGGAGACTTTAAATTGGCTGAGGAATTGTGGGGGGTTTCCTTGCCAAATGAACAGTGGGAACATTTGTGGCAAACATCCTTTAACATCTTGTTTGCTACTATAAAACCAGCTTGGTTGAGGAGGAACCACCTGTTCACAGTTCATAGGGCGTATTTATCTCCGCTGAGACTGACTAAGATGACGAAGGGGCCTCCAGTCAGTTGTAAAAAGTGTGACCTAGAGAGAGCCTCTTATGTACATATGTTTAAGGAGTGTCCGGCTATAGCAGATTTCTGGGAAAGTGTAGGAAAAACTATTGCTGAAATTTTGGGCCTTCCAGTTCAAATAAATTTCACTCTGATAGTTTTTGGAATATCTAGTGGAATCACGGGCCCCGCCAGATGATTTCTTTTCTATGCAATATTACTGGCTAGGAGGGAAATTTGTAAAAGATGGGTAGAAGCTGCACCCCCTTCGCATTCTGAGTGGCTGTCCTCTTTGTTCACAACATCTAAGAGCGACCTGGGTAGAACGCAGAGCAGTAAAAAGAAAGCATTTTGGGATTTCTTATTAAAATGGTCTAATGCTTACGAGATCTAGAATTTAGTGTATTTAACGACTTAATTATACACCTAAAAGAAAATTGGGGTCCTATGATTATGCCTCTTTGAAATCTCCTGACTGTGTTGGGCCTCTTAGTTTCCTCTCTAAAGGCCAACGTTAGCAGTCGCTGGGTCTACTTGGACCGAAGAGGAGAGTGACCACCCTTGCCATCCTGGGACCAGTGTCATTCTAAGCCTGTCGTGGTACCGGTAGGCGGGGCGCTCCCTCCTGGTCCCCATCCAATTGCCTACGTCTCTCTAACATCGAGTAATGGTATGGACGGCTTGCTTGTTCACTGTGGTCTGAGGCGAATGAGGACTAAAAAATATTTTTAAATAAAAAGAAATTTAGACCTGAACTCAAAAGAAATGGCTTCATCAATGTTTGTTCTGCATATTTGGCTAGCGGTCACCAGGCAGCTTGAGCTTTCAGCTGTTTTGTGTGCCCCAGTTTCTAAAGGTTTAACATATAATTCAATATTGTTTGGCATCACTAAGGCTTGAATGAGTCAAAAAGGGGTAATAAATTCAAAGTTAAGTTGTTTGAAACAGGGGGTCCCAAAATATATCTTGCCTGTGGCACCACAAATCTTTACGCTGTCACTGCCATGAGCAAAACTTTTCCTCTGTCCAAGGTAGCCCTTTCCCTGCTGATGAATCTCAGATTAGAGTAAAGTGTTTGGATACTCCAAGCAAAATCTGTCACAGTGACATCTGCCACCAGCAGCAGCTCTCTTACCTCACCTTACTGTCTCTATTTGACTTTTTTTGTTCTTTAAGCCCTATTTTTACTTTTCTTATGTCAAACAACACTAACAAAACAGAAAAAACACTTTGAACTCCACACCTATGATATATTGTCGTGTACAAGCAAGAAAAGATGTGCAGAGGATATGTCAAGGGAAGAAACTCATTATTTGCCCTAAAACACATTGGTGCCTTCCTACTGTTCCCACCAATGCTGCGCGGTAGGACATTATCCCACAAATAGGTGCCTGAGCAATTTCCCATGCATGCCTATTCCCCCTCAATCTGCCCTTAAATCCCTATAAAGGAAAACACCCACAGCAGCCCATCCTCATTACCATAAAAGTGAAAATAACAAGAGTAATGTTACATACCCACACATCTATGGTCGATGACATTATTTAACAATATATTTTAACTGAGCTCATTTTGACATCATTGGAACAAAGTAAAGCTGAAGTGGCTTTGCCAGTATTTGCCAGGGTCGGACTAGGACAGAAAATAGGCCCGGGCACCAAATAAAAGTGACCCACATTAGTGAATTAGGTAACTAAAAAAGTGGCCCATATTTGCTTATTTGGGGAAATTCTGAACTTGTAAAAGTACACCGTAGACATGTTTTGCAAGGTATGGAAGACTGCATGGATTTGAGCTTGCTGCAGGTAATTGTTTTATTAGCAGGGAAATCAACAGTAAAAAATGGCCAAAAATACCATGAACAGGCCCACAACCAGCCAAAAAAACAGTAAAAAAACAGCCACATACTGACCTGTCAGACCAGCCCTTCACTGTGTGATTTCCCGTGATTGTCCTATTGGCCAGTCCGACCCTGGCATTCGCTTCACAATGGTCTCTGTAGAGCAGGACCTGGGCGATATTTGAAGCTGACCGAGATTGAGCGTGGGTCAAATACACTAACCAGGTTTGCCCTGGTCGAAGATTTTACCCACTGACTTTAGTCCTTTAAGTCCTAGTACACTTCAAAAGTCCCCCAGGACATGAGCGGAGGCACTTGGAGACTCACTGGGTGTCAGGCAGAGTTCAGTCCACATACAGTTGCCACTGATCAACTGTGCAGCTGCAGGAAAGGCCTCTTATAGCTTGTTGTATCCCTGTAGCTTGAACATGAAGTCAGTCTTATGAGTCTTGGGTACAAGAGGGAGAACAGGTCCAGTCTTCTAGGCTATTCTTATGTCGTAGACAGCAGATTCAGTGCTCTTTTGATCTTCCACAGGTCCGGGAGTGCAGGAGTGTTCTGAAGTGGGGCCTGTAGATGCTACATTTATGCCTGGCACAAGCTAGTGGGTGGAATGACCCTTGTGCTGCCCTAACCAATGGGGAAGGCTCCCAGGGCTAACCCTATTCACTTTGGGTATTTTCAAGATGGACGAAATCTTGAGCCACCATAAACATAAGCTCTGAGGGCTGTGTGTGTGTGTGGTGAGTGTACTATGGTAATCTTAGTGTCCTCCCACATATAACACTAAAATTCAGTTAGAGGGCAGTCCTGTATTCACAACAACCTCAGAGACAGAAATCTGGTAGAACAAAAGCTGAGTTTCCACCAACCAGACAGTGGATACACACAAATTATTTTTGGCCTCCAGTTTCATTACTTTGAAGTGTGCCCTCAATGTTATATGTAAACCAAGCAGACCTGTCAAACAGGCTTGGACACCGTAATGTCAAGAAGAGGCCCACTGTGATTGGGGCTTGTCTGGTTGGGCAGACAAGGCAAGGGACTTGCCCAAGTGCCAGCTAACATTTATCTGTGACAAGGGAGGACTCTTTGAAGTGTGACTCAAGTATAATGTGGAAAACCCCAGCAGACTTGTCAAGAAAGATGAGACATTCAAGCAGGATTTGATATTTCAGTGTCAAAAAGGGTCCTCACAGCCCCACCCTGCATATTCTATCAGGTTCAGATGGGTAGGCTCTGCTCATTCAGGTCAGCCTATTGTTTGCTCCTCGGATCAAGTTCACATCTCATTCAAATCTATTCAAATGCTAATAACTGGCTGGCAGAAGTGCAGGTTTAGTTTCCAAGGACTTCAGGTAGGGCAAAGGTAACTTATTAAAAGTCACCTTTCCACAACAATTATTTCAAATACAACTTCACCAGTGAATTGGGCTTGTAATAAATATTTCAAAAAGTCCAAAAATGGATTTTTGTAGTTGTTCCTTAGCTAGGGATAACATTTATTCAATGTAATATTGTATCCCAATACTTTCCTATGGAACAGCCAACCCTGCTACAGTGAAAATAGTTTTAGGTCCTTTTCACTGTATAGGCAATTTTAACATTAAAATATCACATGTCCTACTGTTGAATACTATACACTCTGTCTTATGGGCAATAAAGCCTAGAGGTGACTTATTAATAGTTAAAAGGAAAGTTTAGGTCTGTCAAAAAGGGTTATTTTTACACGTCAG
Source organism: Calotriton arnoldi (assembly GCA_963921515.1). Classification (NCBI taxonomy): domain Eukaryota; kingdom Metazoa; phylum Chordata; class Amphibia; order Caudata; family Salamandridae; genus Calotriton; species Calotriton arnoldi. Next base: position 970,885 of record CAWUFW010006171.1, read on the forward strand.
ATTTTCAGTTTTAAAACTGCATAGCCAGGCTACAATGGAGCCAGATTTTACAGTGCTACTGCTGTGGGTGGCACAATAAGTGCTTCAGCCCACTGGTAGCATTTAATCTACCGGCCATGGGTACACTTGGCACCATGTACTAGGGACTTATGAGTAAATTAAATGTACCAATCAGGGTATACCAATCTTACCATGTCGAAAGGAGGAGCACAAGCACTTTACCTCTGGTTAGCAGGGTTAAAGTGTACAGAGTGCTATAGCCAGCAAAAGAAAGTTCAGCAAAAAGGAAACAAAGAATGAACATAATTTATTTTCATTCTGTTTCATTATAACCTCTATATCATATTGGCCTTCCTAGCTCCAACCCTTGAATCCACTTCTCAGGGGAGAGTACACATGTGTAGTAAAGGTGCCCTTTTGATTACTTTCTCGCAAACCATCACATCATGTAGTGAACCAGGCCCTTTACCTGGGTCCTCATTTTACGGATGGAGCACCGAGGAAGCAGAGGAGATTGGGTGGACAGCAATATAAGGTCCTTTGAGGTGCAGTGCGGTGATTGGGCCCGGTTGCAGAGCGCAAGTCTGAATTAAACATGAAAATAAGCTCCGAGTGAAAGGGACGAACTTAGTAACTTTGACTCTACTAGAACTTTCGACCCTTTTGCCTGGGCTGAGTCTGCACTATGGCCATTGGATTTTATGATGTACTAACGTTTTTATTTTTATTAACTTTATTACTGTATTGCAATGGTTTTAATTAACTAATGCAATAAATAAATAAATAAATAAATAAAATAAATGTAGTGAACCCTTGTTAAGGCAGAATGTATCTGCCATTATTGAAAGTCTATGAGAGATGTTAGTCTTTGGTTGATAAGGACTTTTTTAAAGCAATAGCGTTGGGAGTCTGAGAAGCAACAGCTGGCCCCACTGCAGGGAGAACAATGCATCCTTTGTGCTTTGAATATGGAGAACAATGTCTTGAAACAAAATCGGCCAAAGCCAGCCGATCTGGCTTTCTTACAGTACATCTACTGCTATTGCCCCCTCTGAACCTAGGAAGATCAAGAGATGTATGGGCGTCATTGGCAAACAATTGATACTGCAAACTGCATTGGTTTAACTCCAGGACCAGCAGGAACACATATACATCAAAGAAAACTCAGGCTGAACTTTGGGGCGATGTCATCCAATGGCAACTGAAAGGGGTTAAGGCTGAAACGTTGGCTTCTTTCAAAAAGAATGGAAACCAGCAGAGAATACTGCTCCAAATTCCCATTTGCTAGTCCAGCCTATGAGATTACCTGTGCAAAGGATCTTCAACTTGAGTCGAAAAGCAATGGCGAAAGTGAGAAGCTCTCTGAAATGCCCCATATGATGATGTCTACCTATTAGGCTATGGATTGGATTCTGATCTGATGACTCCACTGGGTAAGAAATTATCAGATCCACTGAATGTCTGCTCCTTTAATTACAGACCATTTTAAATCTTCTTAGAATACTCTATAGTCCTCTGTACGTATGCCATAGAGACATCATGTAAGGTCAACAGTTTGTGATGGTCAGTCTTCGGAAAAAGAGGCTAGGTCTTTCCTGATATGTAGACACAGGTGAATAGAAACACTGTAGGCTAAGAGGAGATCAGGACGATATACATGAATGTCCCTAGATATTAAAGATTCAGCTTATTCTGTGGTGTTAGTTTCTGGCTTTTCTGGTTTCACTTGCGAATAAAACATTTAATTTGTTTATGTTCTCCGACATTGATTGAAATGTATAGGGTTTATCATCCCAAATCCGTGCAACTGATTATCGATGAAAGAGTGATGAGATTCTAGTCTTTATTTGGTATAGAGATTATTTTATTAACATCCATTCCTTTGATTGATGATTTTTGTATGTCTCAATTCATATGAAAGATCTAAATCTTGATTGATTGCCTATTGTGTAGAATTGTGTGAGCTTTCGAAATGTTTTCATATTTTTTTCTTTCCATAATTTTGCTTTGGGAAGGAGGTTGAGGATCTATCACTGGTCGCTTCAGCAACGGTATTATATAAGCATGATTTAACACTGTTAATACAGCTCTCTTTCTGTGATGTGTTGAGCAACCGCAGGATGCCTGGTGGTTCTGTAGGAAAGATGCAGGGCAAGGGTTTTCTCGCAGGTTGGGCCCTTTGATTTCCCATGTAGCTCAATGGGAGTGTGGGAAGGTCACCAAATTACAGGAGAACATAAGATGCTTACATTATTGGAAGAGTGATGAGTCTATTGTATCCCCTCATGCAGGTCTTCCCTTAGGTTTTGTTGGCAGAATCATTTTATTTTTCCCACTGCAATCCTAGGTCTAGTCCAATTCTCTTGACAATAGCCATGTACAGATGTACCCTTCTGTTAGTTGCTTTGTGCCAGCGTGTGTTTTTTTGCCAGGTTGGTGCCAGCCTATCTAGAGATCTGGAGGTTTTGATATGGAGATTTTCTAGTGCTCTCCTGGGATGATATTTGCTGAGGAGCAGCAAAAGATCTGAAAGCTCAAATTATGTCACTTTGCTCAAGGATCAATACTGAGCTACTGAATTTGTCATAGATGGGTGCTGATGGGCACCTGTGTGCACCTTGAGGCATATATTCTAAGCAAAGGTGAAGACAACGTCTAGTGTGCGACCAGCAGTGAGTGTGGGTTCATCAACTGTGGGTAAACCATGGGGAATCCAGATTTCTGGGAGAACAACAGTGCGTCTGGTGTCACACAGTAGCTCACATCTCTGCGGGCTCATGCTTCTCACTCACAACAGTGTATTCACTAATTTATGCCTATGTAGTCACTTGCTCACATCTCTGGGTTAGCACACTACTCAACGCTTCACAGGCATGCTTATACATTGCCATTCAGTCTTAAACACACATCTCTATTATCCCTAACTTGCTGACATCTCTGCAGCCAGGCACAAATCTCACTCACACATCTGACCTACCTCATTCACCCGTCTACCTATAGTCAGTCGGTCAATCAGCCACTTGATTACATCTCAGGGGTCAAGGACTTCTCACTCACTATAATCACTCCTTTCTCTGTCACTCACCCCCTGTCTCATTGTATCAGAGATGAGACATGAATCAACCTCTCCTTCCCTGGTCACCTTACTGACATCCTTGGACTTTCTATTGGGCAACACAGCACCCCACAACCACAGAAAGGACTTGGGCATTGGGATGTGCCATAGAAACTCATACGTTAGCCCATAAGAATGAGCCTCTTCTCAGGCAGGTTAGTTTAGGTTCACAAATTAGGCACACCAGATATGCACCCTAGCCCACCAACAGAAACTTCACAGCCAGTCAGAAGATAGCTACCATCCATCAATGTGGTAGGTTAAATCAGTCGGCTAACTACATGTTGCTGCCTGAACCCAGTTAAAAGGGCAATGGGGCAAGCAGCAGATACTGGCCTAACTGTGGGGGTTGAAGTCTTTTAATCCTGATGTCCCAGGACCCAACTTACTACGGATCCCGAGCAACTGGGCCAAGTACCCTTTCAGCAATTGACTCTCAGTAGTAGCAAGGCTCAAGCATCCCAAGGCTCCTCGGGAGGGGGGAGGGAGAGGTAGCCACAGAGGGATGAACACAGGCTCATAGCTCCTCAAAATACACACAGCAGCAGCAATAAATGATTGTGCAGTCAAATACTTGCTTTTATGAAAAAACTGAGTATTTATATACCACACAAAGTAAAATATGACATTCACAAACAATACACATAGTCCCCTGAGGTCAGGGCTCTAGTGTTTCAAAGGCGGGTCCCTGAGTCTCACTCCCTCTCTAACTAGTGGTTGTGGTTATTCCCCATTCACTATATGCAGCATTCAAGTTAAGCCCCACTAGTATTCTGAGTCTCAGGAGTCCCACTCTGACTCTCGATTAAAGTCAAAGTGTTCCAACACCACAATGCTATTTGGCAAGCAAGTTCCACCGGGGTCTTTCACACGCAGCCAATGTCCTCTAGATCCTCACATGTGATCTGCAGTGGCTGGGAGGGTTCTCGATGCTTCTCTGATGCCTAGTAAGTTCCTTGGGTTCCTTACCACGGATAGCGGGGGAGGGGTGACAATCCTGGTCCTCAGTTGCGGTTTGGGCCTGCACGGGCCATTACAGTGGCCTCCTTCCTCCATCAATGGTCTCGTCCAGACCACGCTTCTTGTTTGTTCTCGGTGGACTCCCCTGACATACAGGGTCACTGTTCCTCCTCTGCACACAAGCTGCAGCCCAGTCTGCACAGCTGCAAACTTCACAGCGACCTCATCTGCAACACAGAGCTGCCAACTTGATAACTGCACATGGCACAGCAATAATCTTCACAGCGACCTCATCTGGCATACGGGATCGCCGACCTGATATCGCACACGGGCTACGGTCCAAACGGTAGTGCAGCAATCTTCACAGTGGCCCCACCTGGCATATGGGGTCGCCGACCTGGGATTGAATATGGGCAATGATTGGGTCCATGCAGCAGCAGGTGTATCTCATTTCTCGTCAGCCATCCTCTGGCATACGAGGGCTGCAAACTTGTCCTTGCACACGGGCAACAAACCGATCAGTGCGGCAGCCATCTCCTCTCACCTCACTACAGAGATCCAGTCTCCAGGATCCCTCCACTGGACCTTGCTCCCTCCATAGCTCTTCTCTCTCTCACAGGGCCCACTGATCTTGGCAAGCAGGCAGGCACTGGTGCTCCAGGCTCACAGGGCAGGTGGACTTGGATTCTCTGGGTGATGACCCCTCACCCAGCTGGAAGACTAGCAGGCCTCAGCCCCCAGTCCTGGTCACAGATATAAGTGTTGCAGAGTTCTCCTCCTCAGACAGCCTGACTGGTTGCTTGAAAGTCAACAATTGTTGGGGTCCAAAGCTCCCCTTCTTATAGTCCATTTCCAGACACCAAATATCATATAGAATCGGAATCTTTAAACTTTATGTTGGGGGTCTGCTTCCTTTTAAAGTGCCCTCACCTCTGTTCTTGTTTTTTCCTGAAAGCAGTATATCACAGCAGGACAGATCAAAATCTGATAGCCCCACAGCACAGCCCATGGAAGTGACTAGAGGTTCACACCTGGGTGTCAGCAACAGTGATATGTGCATCGAAAGATTACCACAGGGCCTCAGCCCTGCTCTTTATGATTCTCTTATCGGCCCCATCTTAGTGACCTCTTTATGAATCAAAGAACACCCTTTGAAGTATATGAAGAGGCTGGGTCTCTCCTCTTGCACTGTGTCCCACCCAGCTTACAGGAATGCAGCAATACAGACCTCTGTCTGGGGGATTCCTCTGCCTCCTCTCCTCGTGTTCCTCCAGTCAGTCCTGAGTCTCCCAAAATGGAACCCAGAGTCTTCCATGTATTATGCCATTCACAGGCACACATACACACAGGCCATGCATATAGCATACATGTGCTGCACAGCACTACTACATGTACTGTGCCATTCACTGGCACACATACACACAGGCCATGCATACAGCATACATGTGCTGCACAGCACTACTACATGTACTGTGCCATTCACAGGCACACATACACACAGGACATGCATACAGCATACACGTGCTGCACAGCACTACTACATGTACTGTGCCATTCACAGGCACACATACACACAGGACATGCATATAGCATACACGTGCTGCACAACACTACTACATGTACAATGCCATTCACTGGCACACATACACACAGGCCATGCATATAGCATACACGTGCTGCACAGCACTACTTCCTTTATGTATTGTGCCATTCACAGGCACACATACACCCAGCAGATGCATACATGCACTGCACAGCACTACACACCAAACTGATGTAGGCCAAGGGTGAGTTAAGCACACAGTAGTGGAACTTTTAATGAGTGAGCCTGTAGGCCTCACTCCAGTGACACAGGTTAAAAAGGACCGTTAACTCATACTGCTCACTACACGGTATGCTGCCACCACCGTGCTCGTGCTGCTTAACTCCTGGTAAAGGTAGTGCCTTTCGCCAGTATGAGAGTAGCGCTTTGAGCACCCCTCCTGGTCCTAAAAGACCGTGATCTGTGAGAAAGGCCTATGTCATGGTGTAAACACATGATCCGTGTTTGTTCATGACAACAAAAATCAGCATTAAGGATCCAGACATCAGTACAGTTGTGGCACTCAGGGCAGGGTGCACGTCCATCACCATCCGGAGAACTTTTCCGTTGCAACAACTGGAAAGATGAGGTATGTGCGCACACTGCAGGTCACAGATTGAAATCCCACTGGGACTGGGTCAGTGTTTCATCGTTCTACGGTTGCTAAAACGAGTACATTCAAGTTGGGCAATAATAAAACCTTTTAATAATAAGCCCGCCTGCAAAGGTAAGACTGTCAAAGTTTGGATGCAAAACGAACGATCAGGATAGTATGAGTTCCCTACGCACCTGAGTCGGAGGTATACAGCATTGGGAGTGTTTTTGAGGAGAAGTATGAGTTTGGGGCTGGGCAGAGTTGGTGCAGACTAGAACCCCCTCCCCCCCCCCCCAACTCACCACCACCACCAACCCCCCCCTCATTGCCTTTTGTCACAGGCAGATGCTGCCTCTGTGTGGAACAAAGTGATTGATCTCAAAGGAAGACCCCAATTATTTTAATCGCCGTCACGTGGCATGGTTATATTCTCCACCAACAGAGGCAGATGGCTTCTCATTTACATGTGAATATGCTTAGGTTGGGGGTGGAGGGGAGGAGGGGCAGGCAGCACTTCCTCGAAGAGGTCTTGGATTAAAAACACACGGCTAATGAGCTTTCTGCAGCATCACTGAAGTCAAGCGCACCCCCTCCGCGTGTCCAAAACCTGTTTCTTTCGACACCCCCTCCCGCCTCAGAATATAGTGCATGCCTCATTCGGGATGATAAAGCGATGGAAACAGCACGGCCTGCAGATCAAGACGTTTCTTGACAGGAGGTTCCCCTAAAGGTCAGCTGGGCTGGGCAGAGCCAGTCACATGTAGTGGCTGCTCGGATAAACATAAACTAAGATGCACACGACAGCAGCGCGAGGCGGCTGACTGAAAGCAGGACTGTCTGCCTTTCACGCTCGATTGGCAACGATAAAATATTCCGCTCCCTCAATCTTCCTGTTAAAACTCATTTTCGACGCTTTGAAGCAGCCGTTCTTAGGCGCTAGTGGCATTTAAAACGAACACATAGCGCATAACACGGCCCGTCCATTTTGTGGATGCAGGAGGGAACTCACGGAAAGGATCGCCGGAACTGGGGCTGACCTTGCCCTAGCCCTTCCGGCCGCCCTATCAACAAATCTTCACAGCCCTCTACGCTTCTGGGGTAGGCCGCGGCGGGGGAAGACGGTCAATTAGATAGGCCTGCAAAAAGAACAACCCTTGTCAGGAAACAGATGGAGAGACAGACGCTTCGGCTGGTTACGACGTCATTAAACTGGCATACGACTTCCGGAAAGGGCAGCATTTCAGTCCCCTCTACCTCTAGGAACAATGTCCCGTTCATTGTACGATTGGACAAAAAACACACAAAAACGAAGGTGCCCTGTATGTGCGTATTAATTCGCGCCATATGTAAGCTCAAATGATCATAAATGTCGATTTTTTGTATTACTGCCTTTTTATTGATGTACGTTTCAAATCGATACATACAATATTTAAAATACATTTCTGAAACTGTAATTAGATAAACGTTCATCAACTCACAGGACTAAAAAGGAAAATAAAAAATAAATTACGAGACACACACTAGAAAGGGTCGATCGAGGCTTTGTCAAACCTGTGGAAAATCAAGGTATCTGCAATTAAACATCAGGCGTACAACACCACAGAGCAGGTCTCTAGAGAGGGCTTATGTTCACTCTGTTTAGGGAGAGGTACGTTTAAGTCCAGGGTGTAGCAGCTGATGTAGTGTTTTGAAATGGAGAAGTATTTTCAGTAACCCCTTGTGCTCTGCCACCTTCTTTCAGATATTCCTGAATCATCAGCCGTGTTTGATTCTTAGATTGTTGGTCTGTGTGCGCCTCTGCGACGTGCCACAAGATCGCCTGACCACTACATTGACTTCTCTTCGTCGCTTGGCATTACATCGTCTCTGGAGGGTGAGAGGCGGGAGAACCCTCACCCTCCACTTTTTTGGTCCTGCCTATGAGACAGCACAAGCAGTTTGCAAAATACCTTTTGAGGACTTACAGCCCCGCCCGTTGCGTGCTGTTTGCTCTCTGATTCTCCTATGCTTCTCCCCCACCAAACTCTCCCACCCTTTGCTCTTTGTGTTGCTCTGTCTCTCGTGTGTTTTCCAGTCCTTGTGTTGCTCTCTCCCTTATGTGATGCTTTTCCCCACTCTGCATTGCTTCCCTCCGCCCGCTCCCCCACCTGCTCCTCCGTTGCCCCTCCACCACTGCAGTCCTTTTTTTAAATTACATTTTTGGAGGCACAGACAGCAAATTGCGGCTGGCCCCTGCCCTGTACAAAATGTGCTTATGTGCTAGTGAAATTAATTTTGTTAATTTACTGATCCATCTGGAATTGCTAAATTAAAAAAATGATCACTGTGTCATTTTGTAGGGGCGTGTGGTGACACATGCAGGTGCATACGCCATCACACGTGCTTTCATCTACGAAATGGCGTTGGACAGAAACTGCATCATCGTACTTCTTTTTCAGTTTTATTTTGGTCCAAGTGCTATAGAATTGGCAAAAATGCTATTTGCAGAAATGCTGTATGATGATGCTGTGCAACTATGTGCTGACAATGTACAGCATTGGCAAACCGCATTGGGAAACCCAATAGGTCCAAAAGGTGAGACATATTGGCTTTGCCAATGCTTGTTAATGCATTGCATAACAGTCACTGTACACACACAGCCATTATCCACACAATAAATATGTCTTAAGCCATGGCTATTGCCGAAATAAATAAAATACTCTAATGAGCATCTCAAATTTAGTGGACACTTACGTTAGAGAAGAGTGGTGGTGAGCTCGTCTGTACCTCTAACTATTCAAGAGGTATTGGAAAGTATAACTTAGGCTTGTGGTTTATTTTGCAGTTTAAGAATCGGTTCCTACTACTGCCCTTTGGTGAGGGTCAGCAGGTGAACTCTCGTAGGAAGCAACGGACGAGTGATGTACAATGGCAGTTCAGCCCAGGGCTGTCCAGAGTGCTGAACGTCTAACATTGAAGCCTATTGAGCTGCTCAGAGTTCTGTGTCTTGTTGACTCAGATTTCAAAGCCCAGAGTTACCTCTAAGTGACTCACTATTGAACCTCTCCAAAAAAATCCTGCCTCCTTATCTGGATGATTTAGAAATAGCGGGTGTCAGCAAAAAACATAAACACGTCGTAAAAGAGCAAATTTGACAGAAGCCTCAAAGTTAGACGTTTCATTTTCCTATCAAAAGGATTACCTTGGTCAATGACATCATAGAAAAGGGTGTGGCAGAGGGTTGCCTCAATCTGCAAAGGTGTTCTTGCATTGAATAATTGGACATCCTGAGTACATATTCTGGAAGGACCATTAGTTTTTTTTTTGTGTGTGTGAAACTAACACCCGCTTTGGGGAGTTTGTTTCTAAAACGAGTTTGGTGAACGACCGCCGACCAGAGGGAAGCCGTCCATCAAACGTGCAGTGCCTTCAGAAGAACCGCCATGGCTGTGAATTCCTCTAAAGGGACGGAGATCACAGCTGGGCAGCGCTTTTCTCTGCATTTGGCAGGTGATAGTCCATCAGGATGGTGGATGTAAAGTTCTCCGCTGCCGTGACGGATAGGGAAGCACTTCAAACCATAAATCTGACCCACAGAGCCCCAGCCTTGATTATTAAAATTGGCCAGACGAGCTTCAGGTTCTTCTAGATTGATTATTAGGGCTCATAATTATTGGTCATGTGTTCTTCCTCAACAACCCCAAAACAAACAATTTGCTGTGAATATTCTACCCCGTTTTAGGTCTGGCTTAGAGATAACTTCAGCTGCTTAACTGGCCTCATGTTTCCTAAGAAAAACATACTAAAACGCACACATATACAATGAGGGGGCATTCGGTCTGACCCCTTCATCCATTGGTCTATTCAAGCGTCATTCACATTTTGCTTCTCCCAACACAGCTTACAGCATGGGCCAGTGGGTCAGCCCACTCAGCCCTCGACTCTCTTCTCTTTGAGTGATGGCAGTTTGCTCTTGCACATGTGCACATTTGACTAGTTGGACAATCTCTGCTTTTATTTCAGGTTTTCTTTTTGTTACTTTTTGTGATGTGTCATTTTTTGCTTACTTTTTTTTTAGCAAACATATGCACTCAACATTTAGATGGTGGTATAGCTATTTTTTGTATTAGTTTTTACACTCTTAGGCCCCGATTATGAGTCTGGCAGTCCATGGAAGGCCACGGATCCCTGGTGGTGTTGTGGGGGTGGTGGGCATCATTATGCTTGGCGGGACTGCCGCGGTCCCACCAAGCATATTAGGAGTTTATTCTCTGCCGAGGTTTTCCTGGTGGTTCCTCCTCCATGAAAACCCTACTGGAGAGGAAACAAAGAGGGACCTACAGGGATCCATGTGCCACTGCGCCCTGTGGATGCACACAGTGCATGCACACCAGTTACTGCACAGCATGGACTTTTCAGTCCATGCCGTGCAGGAACGTTTTTGGCATTCCCATTGTGGTGCCCGTTTTTAGAGGCAGCGCCATGGGAACGACAAAAAAAAGCCTGCCAGACAGGAGGAAACTCCTAATCTGGTGGGCGGTCTGACCACGGCTTTAGCGTGGTGGCGGCAGGGCGGACCCGGTGCCGCACCACCAAAGTCATAATCGGGCCCTAAATGTCTATTGCACATGTCTGTAAAAAAACAAATCGAGCCCTGACTGTGACCCATGACTTCATTAACGTCACTTACACTGAACCTCAAAATATGACAAATATTTAAATACACTCGAGGTCTTTATCAGACCCTACGAAAACCCTTCACACACATTTTACATTTTTAGGAGTGTATTCCGACAAGACTAACACACCCCAAGATGGGCGCCACAGTATTTAGTAATACACGAGTGCCCCGGTAGGCACGCATGCGTGCCAGATCATGACGACCGACGGGCACATCATCACCAGGGGACCGAGAGTCGGGGCGGCCTTCCAGGGGGTTATTTAACCAGGTAGCTCAACTTGTACATTTACCTTCGGACAGGCAGACGGAAGAATAGTTAACCATGAATAATACCGTGACCATCCATTTTTTTTGTAAAATATGTTTATTGATTTCCATCATATATCAATCAAAAGCAATTCAAACATGAGCTTCCGCTCGCATATAACTTCCCCAATACACATGTCTCCCTATACGGGCTCTCCGTTAATCCACGGATACAATTGGGAGTGCTCAATACCATACTGGAGAACATTTCGGTGTTCCAATAACAAGGCCCACCTTCGCGTTTCTGTAGCAAGGCACAACATGATACAGGGCAATAGCAGGTATTATATCCAGAAGCTCTGGAGCATAGGAAAGAAAATGAGCACGAAATCATAAACCCTATAACACGCAACAATCCCTCCTCCCTCCCACCAACCCCCTCCCACAACTCCCCCGGCATGACGTGATAGCCTGAGACATAACAGGGCATTCAGCTCAGTGTCCACAGCACAATAATCTTGCAACTGAATGGTACACAGCAAACTTTCATAACGTAGGACAGTTGGTAGGCTAATAGAGGTATCACCCATTCTCCAACACCGTTCTAAACAGTTAGTGAGGAGGGCAGGTCGTGCGAGTCACTAAGCAAAGAGTCCACATCAGTATCGGAGTCTGTGGGTTTTAGCAGCTCCGTTAAGGCTCCCCAGGCACGGGCAGAGTCCATTGCTTTGTCGCTATGAGCTCGACCAGCCGCTTGCGGTCGGAGAACCGTCTCGCACTCTGCCCACCGAATAAATTCAGCCTTCCACCTCTGCAACCTCGGCCCCCGCTGAGCCTTCCAATGAGCAGTAATTTCCCTTTTGGCCAGGACCAGCCCCAGGTCTATAAATTTACTAGTTATTGTTGTCTTAGAAGTATGGGCGAACCAATGTAATAAACATGGACCTATACCAAGTTCAATATCCCTCCCCGTAACATCACAAAGTATTGTCAACACTTCCCGCCAATAAAGCCCAATCCGGGGGCAGTCCCACATCATATGGCGGAAATCCGCTCCCTCTCCGTTGCAGCGGGGGCAGGGTGCTGCGAGCGTTTTAAAATATTGTTTAATTTTGACTGGGGTGAGATAAGCTCTGTGCAAAATAAAAAATTGAATCTGTTGAAATCGGGCGTTCCTGGAACATTTCCATGTGCGCTCAAGCAATTCAGCCCAGACTTTGTCAGGAATTTCCCCTTCCATGTCCTCCTCCCATTTTTGCTTCAACCCCAGAAGGGGGGGCAACTTTTCATAGGTCATCCGACGATATAAACTAGTAACAGCTTTAATGGTACCAGCCGCCAGCACCACGTACTGGCAAGCCATTGATGTCTTAGGTTCAGACAGCCCCACTTTCCATCGCCGCTGAATAGCCGACACCAAGGCCGCATGCAGCAGATAATCTCCACGAGGGAGATCAAAGAGCTCACGAATGGCCTCAAAAGGCATCAGAACGTTATCTTCATACAAATCTCCCACCGCTGTCAATCCCAAAGCACACCACCCCGTTAGCGCCGACCAATTGCCCCCATGAGGCAATTGCTGGCACATCAACAACGGGATCTCTGGAGCGTACGGGCAGTCGATCCGCGCCCTTTGTTGGCTCCTATTCCAACACAACCGAAAAGTCTGCACATCCCCAGGGAGATCCCTAAGGCGAAGCGGCTGTTGTAAAATAATCCTAGATAGCAAGTAGGCAGGAATCCGTCCCCCCGCAGCATCTCCCACTTCCCGGAACTCCCGAGCCACCGCTTGAGTAAGCCATTGCAGCTGGGCCGCCAAGTAATAAGACTCGAAGTCCGGAACTGCTAGACCTCCCTCCCCCCGTGGACGTAGCAGAGTGTGCAAAGCTACACGTCGCCTGCCAGAAAGCAAGAGAAACCCCGTTACCATCTGTTGAAGCCTCTTAAAAATCGACGCAGGGAGCCAAACAGGAAGCGTCCGAAAATAATATAGCAGCCTGGGGAGTGCCACCATCTTGAGGAGCGCCACCCGCCCTATCAGGGACAGCGGCAACGTCTGCCAAAAGTCCATACTGCCTTGGAGACTCCGTATAGCCCTGCCAATATTACCCTCCACCAAATCTTTCTGCTCATGGTAGATACGCGTCCCCAGATACGTTATACAGGTATACTCCCATTTTACAGCCTCCGTAGACCGAGGACCCTCAGCTGTCTTGGAGGTGGGGAACAGGCACGATTTTGTCCAGTTCACTCCCAGACCTGCCATTTCCTCAATATGTTGAAGCAGGCGCTTCGCTCCCAGCAAAGCCTCCTGGGTGTCGGCTAGGAACAGTAGGAGGTCGTCCGCGTAAAGCGCAATATAATGGGTATCATCATGCACCTGGAGCCCCCTGAACCACTTCCCTGTTCGGGCCTGGGTCGCCAGTGGCTCTATGGCCAGTGCAAATAATAGCGGGGATAGAGGACACCCTTGACGAGTCCCTCTACGCACCGCACAGGGAGCCGATATCAGACCGCCAGACTTAGTTCTAGCCGTGGAGTCCCTATATAGCAAAGCCGTCCAGGTCACAAACCTCTCCCCCAATCCAAAGGCATGCAGTACCTGAAATAAATAAGGCCACTCCAGTCTGTCAAAGGCCTTTTCGATATCAACCGAGAATATGGCAGCAGTATGTGACGAGTACGTATCGGCCTCCAAAACACGGAGCAGGCGACAAACGTTGCCCGCTGTATTCCGTTTGGGTATAAACCCCGCCTGATCCACATGTACTAGGCGGGTCATATACGGCAGGAGGCGAGTGGCTAGTATCCGACTTAAGATCTTATAGTCGGTGGTAAGCATGGAGAATGGACGATAGGCGGTCCTGTCCGAGGGGGGCCTCCCAGGCTTCAACAGAGGTATGATAAGCGCCTCACACGTTGTGGCAGGAAGCCGGCCCACCTTCCGTGAACCATTATAGAGGGCCACTAACCTAGGGGCCAACAGATCAACATAAGATGCATAAAATTCGATCGGCAAACCGTCCACCCCTGGAGTCTTCTTCCGTGCCATATGTTTGATTGCACCTCGTACCTCCCCCAATGTGATGTCTTGACCCAACAGATCGGCTTCCGTTCTGGCAAGGGCCGGTAAATCCGCCTCTGCTAAAAACCCTTCTAGACGATCCTCGTCCAAGGAGACTTTACTGCAATAAAGTTCCTCATAATAGTCAGAGAAAATGAGATTAATGCCCTGCTGATTGTAGCATGCATTCCCCACTGGATCGCAGAGTGCCAAAATAGGGACCACCTGCCTCGCGGGGTTCGCTAGCCACGCCAGCAACGCGCCAGATTTGTCGCGCTCTGCGTGGGCGCGCACCATATACTTCTTATAATCATAACATCGCAGCTTCTCAACCCCCACTGCCACTGCCTCCCGGGCCGCTAACAGCTCCTCCTGCCTAGCTGGATGTTCTGGGCGATCACGCTCCAAGTCTCGCAAGCGCTGGTCCGCGGTGTCCATCTCCTGGAGGAGAACTTTTCATACCCCAATCATATTAGCAATACAGAGTCCCCTCACCACCACTTTAAAAGCGTCCCACTCCACTGCCATTGAGGACGTTGTACCTGCATTCTCCTGAAAATACTGGGTCATCCCAGTTCCTATCGCATCCTGGAAGACCGGGTCCTCCAGTAGCTCCGGATTTAATCGCCATGTCGGGATCGCTGGGCGCGGTGAGGCCCAACGAAGTCTCAGCAACAGGGGATTATGATCCAAGAGTGTTCTGGTCAGGTATTCACTGTGCTGGACCGGGGGTGTATGTCAGGGGAACAAAGTATCGCATCTAATCTAACGTGCAACTCATGGAGCGCTGAGAAGAAGGAGTAGTCTCGCTCATGTGGGTGGTGCTCCCTCCATGTATCCAACAACCCCCAATTCGACTGCCATGCACTTCGAGCCCTAGCGATCTTATTAATTGGCGCTACAGGAAGAGGGGGGTGAGACCTGTCAAGGGCGACATCCGTAATGGAATTAAAGTCACCTCCCAGCATCACTGTACCAGACAAGTAGGACGCCAGTGTCCCCGACAATAAAGTAAAAAAGGCCTGTTGTTCAGTATTAGGGGCATAGATACTGCCCAGCGTGATGTCCCTCCCATCGAGTCTACCCTGTACCAGTACATAACGCCCTTCCGGATCTACAATGTGCTGCACAGGTTGAAAGGGGACCCCAGTTCTGACCCACACCAAGACTCCTCGTGCAAAGGCAGAATACGAGGTATGAAAAACCTGACCTCTCCATCTGCGCTGCAGTGCAAGACCCTCTGAGCCCGTGATATGCATTTCCTGGAGGAAAGCTACTTGAACCCCCCTCCGCACCAGATATGTATGGATCTTATGCCGACGGCTCATGGTGTGCAAGCCCCTAACGTTCCACGATATGCACTTTAAATCGTTCAGTGACCCCATGGTATATGGTATGTCCAGTGCCCCACTAATAAAGTACAAGCGTCATGCCAGAGCCCCTGATGAATATTCCCAAACTCCCAAACCCTCCTCCCAAGGACAGTTACCTTAAAACTAGTTCCCATCCAAACAATATAAAGTAACAACTAAGCAAAGTCCCCTGACTACTTCAGAGGCAAGGGTGGACGCAGATGCCCCAGGACGAGCTCTGCCAACAAACAGAAGGCACCAGCCGCATATAAACACAAAACCTTCTCAAGGACTGCGTACCTAGCGCACATGCAATTTCTTTCAGAGAATTACAAGAATTTCCCAACCTCCCCACAGTAGAGTCATATTATATCATCCACACTCTGGGGCGTTACCACTGGGAGCCTCGCACTACTAGTATTGGAAGTGTCCGAGTCATTATCTGCAGAGTCCCTGGTAGAGCCTGCCTCATCTTCTGGCGGGGGCGGACCGGCGGAACCCGACACCGATTCCACCGCCCGTAGAGCGGCGGCCCGCTCCAATTCAGCCTGCGTTGTGGAGGGTTTCATCCGGACTCTCCGCCGCAGCCGCCGAGACCCACGCACTCCAGTCAATCCGCCTCGGGGCGCAGATCCCCCATGCCTTGCCGTGGCTGTCAGTCCACCTTTATACTCCTCCAACCAGTCCCAGGCCTCCGCCGAGGAGTCAAAGAAAGTGGGAGGTATTGTCAACAACAATTCGTAGCCGTGCCGGAAACAAGAAGGAGTACTGCAAGCCCTCCTCCCTCAACGCTTTTTTGACCTCCAGGTAAGAAGCTCGCTTTCGCTGGACCTCCAGGGTGTAATCCGGGAACAGTGTGACTCTGCTATTATCCACTGTGAAGGGCCCCGCCGTTCTCGCCCTTTGAAGCAATAGATCCCGGTCACGATAATGTAGCAGGCGAGCGACCACTGGCCTCAGTGGTCTGCCTGGCCCGAGTGGCCTAGCCGGGACCCTATGAGCTAGCGCCAAAGTGTAAAAGACAGATAGGCCCTCCGGGGCCACCACAGTCTTAAGCCAGGTCTCTAAGTACGCCACCATGTCGGTCCCCTCCACTCCTTCCGGCAGCCCAACCACGCGGACGTTGTTCCTCCGGTTTCTGCCCTCCGCATCTTCGGCTCTGCGTTCCAGGAAGTTCACTCTATCCGTAAGAGCATGCAGCTGTTGGGCCGTGTCCTTATGGGCTGGGAGCAATTCCGCTATGCTGGTTTCAGTGTCCTTGACCCTCCCCGCCAGCTTCTTGTGTTCATCTCGGAGGAGCCCTAGCCCAACCGCCACCGTGCTAATGTCCTGGTGGAGGGTGGCTTTAGTGTCTGTTATGGCTACTAGAATTTCTTTGAGCTGCTGTTGGATAGGGTCCCCAGGGGTCATCTGCGACAGGTCAGGTGCTCCATCCTCAGGGTCCTGCCCCGTACCAGCGGCCTTGGCTTTGGGCTTACCCATGACGGCAAACCAGTCCCCAACCAAAGGCGCCCCTGGTCTTCAGGCCGAGAGTCCCTGGACTGGAAAGGCCCTGCTACTCCCCGCGCCGTTCGCCACTCACCGCCGGCTATGAGGTCCCAGAAACAGGCCCACAGGCTCCCTCAGGGCACCGCACCTAGTATACCGGAACCCCTGATCTCGGGGTGGCAGTTTCGCACTGTCCGCAGTCCACCAGCCAGGCCTCACAGGACTCTGTTCCGCTCCCAGTCCCAGATAAGTGTAGCAGCACAGGAAGCGCTCAATCAGGGCGACCTCAGTTCCAGCACCCCCAGATCCCCAGGAGCCGCTGCCAGGGAGAAACGCACACCACTCTGCGAAGGCTTCACCGCCAACTCCGGGCACCAGCGGCAACCATCCAGAGCCCAGCAAGATCCAAAATGGCGGTAGACCCAAGTGGGCCCCAGCAGACACTGCCCCTCAGTCTCCAGCCAAACCTCGGTAGGACCGGCCAGCACTCACCACAGCTCCAGCCAGCTAGCCCGCAATATGGGCCATCCGGGTCACCAAGTGCGTCACGCCGCCCCTTCGGCAAGAACCTCACGGGGCTGATGGTCCCAGCGCTCCGCTTTAATTCACCCACCTTCACTGGGCAAGCATTAATACTCTGCAGGGATTCAGAGTGGTCGCTGGGTAGATCCGACGCCTTTCCGTTGCTCATGCCGCCCCAGCGTCTCGGCACCTCGGGCCCATCAGTCAGCCCGCGACCGTGGAGTCGCGTAGTCGCGTGGCCGTCCGCGCGCTCCACAGGATATCGCAGCCGGAGCCCCTCGCGCCCGGGGAACCAGGGACAGCCGCCGCCTCGCCCTCACCGCAGCGTCCGCAGCGAGGATCGCCTGAGCGCTGCCGATGACCACCGTCTAACGTTAGCGGCAGTCAGGTGCGGCACCGCAGCCTCGGTCAGCGTTTATTGCAGGATTTATGTGCGGCTGGTGCGGAGCTCCTCGCTCACGCGTCCGCCATTGATCCCAGGCAAGCCACGCCCCCCACCGTGACCATCCATGTGAGTATAATTACCTTCCTGGTCATACCGTGACCATCCACGTGAGTAAAAGTACCTTCCTGGTCCACTCGCTGACTCGATAATGAAATGAGCGCATAAGCGAGATGACCGGAACTAATCTAATTCTCTTCTCTTCTCTTCTCTTCTCTTTTATTTTATTTTCTCTTCTCTTTTTCTTTAAAAAAAACTCAACAGCAGTAACTAGAACCGCAGAAAAAGTCGCAGGCCCCTGCCTTGACCTAAGGTCAGTGGCGTAGCTAGGCCTTAGGCCGCCCGTGGCGGCCCCTGCATTTGCCACCCACGGTGGCCTGATCGAAGAGCGGGTGGTGCTGGCGATTCGTGCAGCTGCAGGTAAGAGCGGGAGGGGGTGTGCTGGTGATTCATGCAGCCGCGACGCCCGCAGGTAAGAGCGGCGGGAGGGGGGCCAGCTGCCGCCCCCAAAACTCGTGCCGCCTGGGGTGATCCGCCCCCACCACCCCCCTAGCTACGACACTGCCTAAGGTACCCTTTATATTTCATTTAAGGGTAAGAGATGAAACCCTACCCTCATGCTGGAATTGTTACTACTTTCTTGATATTTCTATATGTTTGTGTATGTCTGTGCTTACTCACCACAAGAGCAGTGTAAGCCAATCACCTTAATTGTCCTGAGTGTGTGACACATTGCACAATATGAGCGCCTCATATATATTTTTTCGCTTCTTGCGCGTCATGATCTGTAGTGTAATCTGGGAATTTCACCTAGGAACACGACATCCGATTTCATTTTTTGGTAAAATGTTCCTTTTGTTACTGTTTCTCTTGCAGGTTGGAAACCCAGACATATTCACGTCATCTGACCACTAGGTATTTGTATGACCAGTAAATATTAATTTGGGGGTAATAGTGAATACCCTATGAGACACGATATTCCCGCACACAGCCCAGAGTAAGAGTAGGGACTGTGTCTCCCCCCGTTTATGGTCCTGAAGAAAAGCCGCAGATCCCTCATGGACTACATAGGCGTGAAACATGTCGACCCAGATCTCGCACACATAAGACCCAGATCTCCCACACATAAGTAAATTGTCCTCCTCCATCACGAGAAACTCACAATCTACATACATCACTTTTTAATCCTGCCATGGGGACCTCGGAATAAAAATAAAACATTGAGGGATCCCATAGGTGGTTTTAACTCACTATCCACCACTCCCCACACACCCGCATTCACCATCACGGCTTATTATAAAAAGATCTCTGCCAAAGAGCCCTTTTGCGGGCCTGTGGGGGTTGCAGTGCTGACCCCGCGAGGAGCAGAGCCCGATGATGATGCATGACACCTTCACAGGTGTGTGAGGGCACCAAATCCTATTAAGGATATGCCCATCTGGCTTTCCTAATAGTTTCCAAACCTGCAACTATACACTACAGGAACAGCTACCTAATAGGACTACTGAAATTATTCTAGAGAGCAAGGGAACTGGACCTCTTTTAGGCTCCCCGCCAACCCCCCTATCTCTTGATATTGATGTAAATAAGCAAAGAAATAAAAAAACAGGCTTACCACGGCCAGACCTATTGGCTTTGTCAATATTGGCCCTGAATTGTTTTCTACGACTCCATTCCCTCATTATCACTTTCACATTTTTCCTATCCCTACATTGCTTGATATAAGGATAACACCCCACAAATAACCCCTCAATCGAGTATCCTTTCGCTTGTACTGACAAAATGTATTGTACCTCAGCCCTTTACTACTATTGCATTAACTTTATTTGCAGCTGTTCTACCTTTCCCATATGTAGGAGCTTTCTGATATTCTTCCCTCTTATTAAAGATTTTAGTGTTGTTCTAAAGCCTTTCTTCTAGTTTTTCTTTTGTCTTTTCATATGTGTCATGCACCAAAACAAGCTAAAAAGACTAGGCCTGGGAATAATTTTAATTTTGCTGGTGTAGTCCGAGTAATTTCAGTAATTCTGTGTTATTCTTTGATGTGGAATTACAGATAATAATATGATTATATCAGCTTGCAGTGTTTTGTAAGTCAGTATCTTCAGCAATGTGTCGAAGACTAGGCTGCATCAAGTGTTTTGAAATTGTTTAGGGTCTTTTGGGTGCTGTCCAAGATTTTGGTTTAGACAGAAGATCTTGCACCATCACCCCCAAGAAAAACATGTCTTGTCTTTCCGAAATGCATGCAGTAATACATTACCTCGGCCATGCTGCAGCAGCATGATTACAGATGAGTGACGGTTCACCCGACCAATGCTTCTGTGATACCGAGGTCTAAACAAGGCATGTGCCGTGTCCATCGCCGCCATGGCCACTACCCAATAAGAATGGGAGGTTGGGTTGGTGCCCCTTGTAAATAGTTGGATACACCGAGCCAGACTCACTCCAAATGGGACAGTTCTGGGGCGCAGCCCGGGCGGCCTGAGGGGACTTGGGTATCGAGGGTCCTGCTGAGCTCTGAACAAATGGGCACTTGTTGTGGTTAATTAATAAGTATATCTTCATGCTGGCTGCGGGCGCGCAGCCCTGTTTTTTCGTTCGTGTTTGACTGTATGGGGCGACAGGCACTCTGCCAGTTTCAAGGGTGGGTGGTTGGGGACTCACCTAGCAGGGATGCAGGGATGGGGGTGTGGGGGGGAGGGTTTTTTTTTTTTTCTTGGGGATACGGGGGGTGTTAGCTCGAGACCACAATAGTTATCCACAGAGGCAGTTCATGACTGGCGACAAGACAGGGGGTGGAAGGGGAGAAGTGCGACTGTTACTACCTCAGGAAAATGGGGGACCCAGTTAGCCTGCGGGTATGGACCTGGAACGTCAATGGATTGGGCAATAAAATAAAGCGCACACTGGTGCTACAACACCTTAAGAGGCATGCCCCGGACGTAGTCCTGATCCAAGAGTCGCATTTGCGGGGGAATAGGTGTAGGGCCCTGGACCGCTTTGGCTATAAAATGATTGCACACGCAGGGTACACTTCCGGGGCCCGAGGGGTGGGTATCCTGGTGCGCAGCGCCCTACCCCTGGTGATAACTGGTACATGGGAGGACGACACCGGATGTCTAGTAGCGGCAGTGGGTGCCTGGGAGGGGCGCTCAGTGGTACTCTGCTCCTGCTACCTACCGCCAGGCCTACATTCCACCTTTTTACCTAAGCTGGGTGCCTTCTTAGCGGATCTCCCATCGGGTACTCTCCTCCTGGGAGGAGACACAAACGCTGCAATGAACCCATCCCTAGATCGATCCAACTCTCCAGCGGGTGTGCGGGAGGAGCGAGGTCTGGCGGGCTTCATCGACGCCCTCGGCATGTGCGACATATGGCGGGCTCACCACCCTCAGCTTAGGGAATACACGTTCTATTCGGCTAGGCACGGGTCCTTCTCCAGAATCGACCACTTCTTTACCCGACTCACACATATGGGGGACTTCATGGATGCCAGACACATGGCGCGTGGGATCTCAGACCACTCACTGGTATGCGTTACTCTCCGAGGCCCGGAGGTGCATAGGGCTGCATATCCGAAAATAGACCCCTGGCGGCTCCGGGATCCGGCCATCAGCGACAAGCTTCGCGAGGGGTCCCAGTTATACTTCGAGGAGAATCGGGGTTCAGTGGACTCCCAGGTCACTATATGGGAGGCGTACAAGACAGTTCTGCGGGGGCAGGCGCAAGCATTAATTGGGGGGCAGAAAAAAGAGGAATCCCTACAGATCCGACGGCTCGAGCAGGAGGTAGAGACACTAACCCGTGATCCCGCGTTGACAGAGTCGGCGGAGCTGCGACACAACTTGGCGCTGAAGCAGAGGGACCTTAAGACACTGGCGGAGGGAGAAGCGCGAGCATATGCACTGGCCACGCAGCATCGGCTGTATGACGTTGGGGATAAGGGGCTGAAGCTCCTAGCGTGGCTAGAGCGCCGAGACAGAGAGCGCTCATGGGTAGTCGGGGTGCGAGATGATTCAGGGACCTTATGTTCCACCAGTGGGGAGATGGCCGAAGCATTCGCGGCACACTTTGAGAGGGTTTATTCGCCGGTCTGCACGAGGACCGACTCGGACTGCGAGGAATTCCTGCGCGACTTCGCGCTGCCCATGCTGTCCTCGGAGGCAAGAGAGAGACTTGAGGCCGATATCACGGAGGAGGAACTAGGAATAGCTCTGAACGCTCTACAGTCCGGTAAAGCGGCTGGGCCTAACGGGCCCCCGATCGAGATCTACCAACGCCAGGCGGCGGTGATACGAGCTCCCCTATTGCGGATGTTCACCGAGGCACGCAAAGTGGGGCGGCTCCCCCCAGACCAGAGGGAAGCCATGATAGTGACAATCCACAAAGCAGGGAAGCCCCCAGACCGGTGTGACTCATACCGTCCGATCTCACTAATAAACGCGGAAGCTAAGGTCCTGGCCAAAGTCCTGGCAGAGCGGTTGGTGTCGGTTATAGCAGACCTAGTGCACATCGACCAATCCGGGTTCATGCCCCGGAGGAGCACCCGCCATAACCTACGAAGGCTGTACGGGGTACTCCACTTGACAGAAGGAGTGGGGTCCACCCAGGCGGCGGCGGTGGCCTTGGACGCCTCCATGGCCTTCGACAGTATTGAATGGCCTTACCTATTCATGGTCCTACAGCAGTTGGGATTTGGGCCGATCTTTTGTAGCTGGGTGAAATTGTTATATGTACTACCAGTGGCCAGGGTAAGAGTCAATGGAGCGGTGTCTAGATCCTTTCCCCTGAGGAGGGGCACTAGACAGGGTTGCCCCCTGTCCCCTCTCCTGTTTGCCCTAGCTCTGGAACCGCTAGCACACTGGATAAGGAGGGACCCCATGATTTGGGGCATTGCTACACCGGGGGGTTGGGAAGAGCGCGTGTCTCTATACGCGGACGATATAGTGCTGTACCTGGCTCGGCCGTACCACTCGCTGGCCCGTGTACTGCATATTTTCGAGTTGTTCGGCAGCTATTCCGGATACACCATAAATTGGGCAAATTCGGTGGTCTTTCCACTCTCTGGCCCTCCCACGCGACTCCCATCTTGCTGCTCGGCTCCGATAACTACCGGCGGGTTTAAATACTTGGGGATTCATGTAACCCGAAACAAGGTCGAGTTCCTGACCAAGAACCTCGAGCCCCAACTGTCTCGCCTAGACACAGATGTGAGCCACTGGCGATCCCTCCCGCTTATGCTTATGGGCCGCGCGGCTCTATTCAAAATGTTAACCCTGCCGAGACTGCTGTACATTTTACAAAACACGCCATTCCCGGTCCCCCGCACTCTTTTAAACGGATCGCACAGGCAGTCCGCACGCTGCTATGGGATGGAGGATCCCCGCGAATTGCGCTCCACAAACTGCAAAGGGGGGTGTTCGATGGCGGCCTGGCAATCCCAGACGTAAAATTGTACTACTGGGCGTCGCAACTACAGGTAGTAAACGACTGGGTATATGCCGACGGCGATGAGCCAGCATATCGGGTGGACAGGATGGTCATGACCGGCAACAACTGTGAATCCCTTCTCTACGCTAGGAAGACATCGCTGGGATGGCCGGAGCACACTAGGGTGGTGGTGCAATGCTGGAAGGAGGCCAATAGATTCCTTGGGTGGGAAAGTAAGTTGACTGGTAAGACCCCGCTATGGCTGGGAGCCCAGCTCCGGGAGGTGACCGCCTTGACGGGTTTCGGGGGTGGCGGTCAATAGGTATTGAGTATTTGGGAGACATTTGGAAGGGTGATTCCCCCGCTCGTTCGAATACATGCAGAAGGAATATGATATGCACCAGTCACAACAATACCACTACATCAGATTAGTCCACGCACTCAGGGTACACATGCCGAGGGCGCATCCATACCGGAGTACTCCCCATTGGAGGACCGGTTACTGCTTGATCCTATTGAGGGGAAGCCCACATCCACGATCTACCGGAAGCTGCTTAATAACAGCCCAGACCCACTGATCTCTCTAAGAAAAGCGTGGTCTATTGACCTGGGCAGTATCACTGACGAAAATTGGCAAGAGGCGATACAAAGTCCTAGAGAGGTAGCAATACGAGCCAGATTCCGACTGATACAGTTGAAAATCCTGCACCGCACATACTATCCCCGCACACTCCTTCACAAATGGGGTAGAACTCAATCGGGGCTTTGCCTGAGGGGGTGCAATCAAGAGGGATCCTTCTTCCATATCCTGTGGGAATGCCCTGAGATAGCATCATTCTGGGCTGGGGTTACAGACACTCTGTCCAGAGTGATGGGGAAAATGGTCCCAATCGACCCGAAGTGGCTGCTTTTAATGATCAAGGGCGAGGAAGCCTGGCCCCGGTACGCGGAAATCTGGCTGGTCCTGGCGGCGGGGGTGGCAAAACGTAACATTGCCCGATGCTGGGGGCAGCAGGCACCCCCGCAATTAGAGGACTGGAAGCGTGACCTAGACTGGTGCCAACGGGCCGAAGCAGTCATGTACAAAAGCAGGGGGTGTGCCAAAAAATGGGGAAAGGTCTGGGCGCCCTGGAAACAATATAGAAATCCTGGGGCAACCGGAGATGAGTGAGAGGAAATGTCAATGGTTCTCCCCAGAGCGGGGCTCTCATGCTTTTGCCCCCTGTTGATGTATTCGGCGTAATAATGAACTGTTATTGTAAATACATGTGGTATGGTCTCATGAGCTTTGTTAATAAAAAAGAGTTTAAAAAAAAAAAAAAAAAAGAATGGGAGGTTGGTAGAGGACATCAGTATGGTGGTGTAAGCACCCCTTGTTGATGTCTCTGTTGCATCTGGCGCCCTGCAGAACCATCCTGTGGAATTGGTAGCCAGAAGACATCATATTGAAGCTTTCCGCACTTGTGCTCCCAAGTGCTGGAGGAAATAGTCGTACATGGGATTGCCTCTATTGTGGTGAGTCAACACCCCCAGGCAAAATAGGAATCCCACTGATTCCTCTTTGGCTGGGGGTGTTTATGCACCCCAGGTAAGGTAACCCTAAAGATTAATGGGTGGCAGGTAGGTGGGTGATGGGAGGTGGGTGATGGGAGTTGGTGGTGGGTGCAGTCCTCTCTCCAAGGATCAGGATATTCCAAGAGATTCCCCTCAAGGAACTAAAGGGACCTAGGGTAGTGGAGGTTCAAGGGCTACCGCCAGCTCAGATCTGGGACATCAGCCTGGAGGATTAAACATTAGTCAATGTTTTAATGGCACTCTGGTCAGTTAAGGGGCAGTTAAGCTGGTAGTATATCTACCAGCACATTGTCCCCATGCATGGTATTGGCACTCTACACAGAGCCACCCGGTATAGAGACATTATCATACAGTAAGCACTAAGATGAGCTGGAATGCCTTACACTGAGTAGGCTACCAGCTCGAGTGTGGGGACTCTGGGATTATTAATTTTCCAAAGACACTGGAGGACGTCCGAGATGGCGTGCCAGAGGTGTTAATGGTCGGTGTGACTATAGACAGTGTGCCAAAGTCAGACTTGCCAGCTCACACAGTGCCATCATGTAACATGCGGTTACACGACTCATCACACCGCGATCCGATGAAGCGATACTATCACGCGGTGAGTTGGAAACCTGTTCATAGAATAGGTCTCCTGTTAGGTGTGAATGCTTTCCACAGTGGAGCTCCATTTAAACCTCCCCAGGATAAGGCAGCTGGCTCCAGGTGAGTTAATTCTTGCTGTGGGGAGGATGGGGGTGGAGGTCAGGTGAGGCTGTTTAGGTCTCCAAACCCCATTCGCCATTTCCCTAAGGTGGGCAGGTCTGCAAAGTACTAGTTTGCGCAAGTGAGCATCTCAGGCAGAGCTTCACAGCACTGCCCCTGCTCCAGAGTCCAGAGCCCAGCACCTCCAAGTCCCCTCCTCTCGTGCATCGGTGGATTACAGGGTAGAAACAATTCCAAGATGGGCAGGACTGTGTTAGGTGTTTATATCCATAAAATATCTTCAGGGCGAACACTCTACATTGTCCTGCTGAAAGGATCTGAGAATGGTAGTTAAAGCAACAATGGACGAACGTATCGTGGAGCAATAAGGCTGTGAAGTGATTATTAATGGTGTCAGTTTTTAGGCCGAAAATAGGCTTGACAGAATGAGTCATAACAGTCACATAGGGAGGACAAACCAGGCACACAGTCTCAATGAACATTGAGACTTAGATCTTAGATGATGATTGGCGACCAGGTTTAAAGAATAAAGAGCTGCCCTTTCTAGATGGATGGGCCTAGAACAGAGACGTCATCACCACTCCAAGCAGAGACCCAGACCAGTGGAGCCTGATCATCTTTTGCTGTTTCCAAAAAGCCCACCACTGATAAGCGAATGCATTTTGGTTTTTGCTCTACTTTTTGGACCAGGGAGGATGCCGGCCCCCGGGGGAAGCAAGGGTCGCAGACCAGTCTTCCCCCGGGGTACTTCACGCATGGCCGGAAGGACAAGGTGGGAGGGGGTCTCAAGGGAGGGATTTAGGGGCAGGTCAAGGGTGGCTATAAAGATGTCAGGAGGAGAGGTTCTGGCCTCTTTTCTGACACCTTACACCAACGGGTTAGGTAAATTTTAATTAGTGAGAGATTAGGCAGTAGCGTAGTTAGTTTAGAGAGAGTATCAGCGTAGTTGTGGTAGTTTAGATTAGCCAAGGGCGCTTTCGAATGGAGGCCCCCTCTTTTGGTAGATTAGTGAATATCAGGTACGACGTCTGCCTACTTCGTCAACCGGTGTCAAAATGGACGGACCGGACAAAGACGCGGTGCGCGAAGCACTGAGAGTGCTCGGGTAGGCAGGCTGGGCGGATCTCCTCCAGCCCGAAGTTTTGGAGCAGGCGTGGGTCGGCATGGTCCGACCCACGTGGTCCGCGTCTGCGGGTGTGGCGGCGGCAGTAGTGGCGTGCGGCGATGAGCCGCCAACCGCCAAGAAGCCTTCTGGACCCAGAGGGTGGGGCCAAAACAAGTCGTCCCAGCCGAAGCGCGGAGGCAGGAGGCAGAGCCTGCCCGCGCGGCTGACGGAAGACGGAGAGCCAGGTGAGGAGGCCAGCGTGGGGGTGGGTCAGCTGCAATATGATCCAGTGCCGCTGAGCACGGGCGCCGGCATTCAGTACAATGAGCACGGGGACCAGGAGGAGGAGAGCGTCCCATTAGACCTCTCATGTAGGCCTCCCTATGAGACTGCGACAGGGGATGAGTGCGTGAACCTGGGCCCCGCGTTAAAGAAGGCCAAGAAGGCGAGGACCCAGGTGCCAGTGCAGATGTCAGGGCTCACAGGCAAGGGGCGGGGGCCACAGCAGGGTTCTCTGGGGGGGCTGGGCCAGGGGATATTTAGCCCCCTTCTCTGCCTCGTTGGGAGGGGCTCTCCTTGGAGGAGAAAATAAAGCAGCAGAAGCAACTAATACAGGAGACTGAGGCGAGATGGGCAGCCATGTATGAGGCCAGGGAGAGGGCAGGTATGGGTGATTTAGAGGGTAGAGAGGAGGAATGGGGAGAGGAAGTGGTCATAGCCAACATTCAGGAGCCAGAAGGGGAGATGGCAGGGGGCAAGTGGGTATGGGTCACTGCTGCGTGGCAGGCAGGTAAGAGAACAGGGACAGCCAGCATGGCGGTGAGGCCCAGTGGTGCTGGGGACCCCTGAGGTTGGAGCAGCCTGGGGGGGGGAAGCACCCGGCGGCTGGGGCCGGGAGAGGGGGGTAACACTGGCGGGGCGCACCACGGCTCCGGGATGCTGCTTAGAAGCAGCAGAGGGGTCCGCGGCAGCCTACCCACCACCGAGGGAGCGCGCAACGCCCGCGGCAACGAAGAAGTGCGCTGGAAAGAGTGGAGTACTTGCGAGAGGTCAGAGGAGGGTGCAGGAGAAGGCGAGAGAGCCGGTGGTGAATGAGGCTGAATTGGTGTTGGACTACGAGGAGGAGAGTGACGAGTGGGAAGAAGGTGAAGTGTGAGATGAGGATGAAGGGGTGATGGGGGCCCCTGGGGTCCCGGAGAGAGCAAACAAGAGAGTTGGTGCTTTTCAGGAGGACAACACGGTCAAGGATAAGGCGAAGACAGCACCACAGAGAAAGCCCAGCTGCCTGGTCAAGGACAAAGAGACCCAAGGAGGACCTTCAGGTAGGGGGATTCGTGGGCAGCCTGGGGGATGGGGCTGCAGGTAAGAAAGGTAAATCCTGCTGGTCGGTGGGTGTTGGTGATGGGAAGGTAAGAGAGTTGGGGTTATCAGCAGACGCAGCAGCGGCGCCTGTGGAGCCCAAAGAAAAGGGTGGATCGTCACGCTTAGTAGGCGCAGGGGTCCAGACGGACAAAATTGAAGGGGCTGACGGGAAGGAGGATAAAATAGGTGACAAATACCACAAGAAACTGCCTTATATGGGTCTGGCGATGCCATTAGGTTCACACCTATCTGACAGGACAAAAAACAGGATCTGGAAGCACAAATACATATACGTTTTTAAGCTGTTGCATAGAGAGATACAAGCCAAGGAGGGGTCGAAAGAGGAAGAATGGGAATTGACAAGAAGACCAAGGGTGCCCATTAATATGGCAAACTGGACCTCGGCATTCCTGATATGCGCTAGTATTTACTGCGAGAAATACTTAGATAGGGCGATCGCATTGTTAAAGTATATGGACATTATACGAAAGGCCCAGTTGCATTTCGGGGGTTTCGCATGGCTCAGCTATGATGAAGAATTTAGGGCCAGGGTTAGCATCAACCCCGATAAGCCTTGGGGGGAGGTGGATCAGGAACTATGGATGCAGTGGATGTCGTCCACGCAATCATCGGTATCCACGCAAAAAGCCAGTGGCCTGCCGGTGACATATCGGTCCTTTCAGGCGTGTCCCGCCCAACAAGGGGTGGGAGGGGCTAATCCCAGGGCAAGCGGAGCGAGTAGACCGCCAAAAACAGCGGGAGCCACAACCGGGGCCTGCTGGAACTTCAACAAAGGTTCCTGTTCCAGGTACCCATGTAAATTCAAACATGAATGCTCCAAATGCGAGGGTAGGCACCCACTCACTCAGTGTTTTACCTTGGCCACACCAAGCAAGCAGTGGAGGTCAGCGAAGGGGAGGGGACAGTCTGGACAGAAGGGATTCAGTCCAGACTGTTAATTAGTTCAATTAGGATTGAGGCCATGGGCCCGTGGCTCTCGATTTACCCCGACAGGGAGGCGGCCCTGCGTTTACAGTGGGGGTTTATTGAAGGTTTCTGGGTGGGTTACCAAGGGTACAACGGTAGGCAGACAACCTCAGCCAAAGAATTATTCCATGTGGTGGCAGCAAAATTGGGAAAAGAAGTTGAGGAAGGGATGATGGCAGGCCCATTCACGGACTGGCCATTTGAAGACTTGATTGTGTCACCCTTGGGGCTAGTCCCTAAAAAAGAACCAGGGGAGTTCAGAATGATTCATCACCTATCATGGCCAGAAGGGAGATCGGTGAATGACTTCATTGCTGAGGAAGACTCTAGGGTAC
Source organism: Calotriton arnoldi (assembly GCA_963921515.1). Classification (NCBI taxonomy): domain Eukaryota; kingdom Metazoa; phylum Chordata; class Amphibia; order Caudata; family Salamandridae; genus Calotriton; species Calotriton arnoldi. The sequence continues at coordinate 1,000,413 of CAWUFW010006171.1, forward strand.
TGTATGCCTCAGTGGATGATGCGGTCCACCTGGTGAGGGGGTGTGGGCGGGGAGCAGAAATGGCAAAGTGTGATGTCAAGTCTGCTTTCCGTCTACTGCCCATACACCCAGTGGATTTTCTGCTACTGGGAATGCAGTTTCAGGGGGCCATCTACGTGGACAAAGTCTTGCCCATGAGGTGTGCGATTTCTTGCGCTCTATTTGAGATGTTCAGCACATTTCTGCAGTGGGTGTTCATCAAGAGCACTGGTCACAGAGAGGTGTCACACTACCTGGATGACTTCTTGTTCGTGGGGAAGGGAGGCTCTGAAGCCTGTGAGAGAGCACTACATCAGTTTGAAGGCTTGGCACAAACATTTGGGGTACTGTTGGCACCGGAGAAAACAGCTGGGCGCAGCTGCAGGTTGACATTCCTGGGCATAGAACTGGACTCGGTGCAATGGATGGCACGACTACCTAAGGAGAAAGTGGATGACATGTAGGCTTTCCTGTTACAAGTGATGGGGGAAAGGAAAATTGAGTTGAGGGCTGTGCAGAAGCTACTGGGTTTCCTGAATGTTGCATGCAGGATGGTGAGAGCACGAAGGAATTTCTGTAGGCAACTTGGCATGGCCATGTCAGGCGCGGTATTACCACACCACAGGATCAGGATCTCAATGGGGGTCAGGGCAGATTTGGGAGTGTGGCAGAATTTTTTGGCTGAATTCAACGGTGTATCCTCGGATTTTGTGGAAGAGAACACAGTCTAGCAGGTGCAGATATTCTCGGATGCAGCAGGGGCTTCAGGTTTTGGTTTGTTCTGGGATGGGCGTTGGTGTGCAGAGAAGTGGCCGGCGCATTGGTTGAGCCAAGGGTGGAGTATAGCATTCCTGGAGTTTTTTCCTCTGCTAGTGGCATTGGTGGTGTGGGGTGGTGAACTCCAGAATCGGACAGTGCTTTTCCACATAGACAACACGACAGTGGTGGAACTAGTAAACAGGCAGAAGGTGAGGGACCTGAGGGTGTTGAGACTGTTGCACAGGTTTATGTTGAGGTGTCTGAAGTTGAATGTGATTTTTCGTGCTAAGCACGTGCCTGGGGCTAGCAATGACGTAGCGGATGCTTTATCTCGTTCCCAGTGGCAGCGATTTTGAAGACTGGTGCCTGGAGCAGAGCAGTGCAAGACGCAGTTGCCGGACGACATCTGGGCCTGGGGGGTGTGAGAGTAGTTGGCCTGGTTGAGAGATCGCTGGTGGAATCCACTCGACGGAGTTACAGACTGGCATGGTCCGAGTTTGGAGAGTCTTTGGGCCCAGGGGTAGTGACAAGGAATATCACACGTCAAGCGGCAAAGCAGGGAGTGTTGGGTTTTGTGTTGCTTTGTATATATAAAGGTCTATCGCAGACGACCATAGCTCGGAAATTAGCTGGTATAGCCTTTTACAGCAAGCTATATCTGGGCTTTGATCCCGCCAAGGACGAAATGCTGAGCAGAATGTTGAAAGGTTGGGGGCGGGAGCGGTGGACGGGGGGGGAGTTTTGAGGGAAGCTATCACTTTCGATTTGTTGAGGGAGTTGTTGGGAGTTTTGGCAGTTTGTTGTTACAACACGGTTGAGGTGTCCATATTTAGCTTATGCATGATTTGGATGTTTTTCGGGGCCTTCAGGATCTCAGATTTGTTGGGGTCACCACGGCGAGTGGGGCTGTCGTATGGTGAAGTGCGGGTGGATCAAGGACGACTGGGAATATGGTTGAGTGGGTCCAAAACAGATCAGGTGGGGAGGGGAAGGGACGATGGGTGTGGTTGAAGGAGAGTGGGTGCAGTGAGGTATGCCTGGTGCGAGAATGGCTGGTGTATGTGGCAAATAGGAGATGGACCGGAGAAGAGGTTTTCTGCCATGCCTCTGGGGAGCGAGTGACGGCTTTCCAGTTACTAGCGGTGCCAAGCAGGGCACTCCGAAGGGTGGGCAGGGAGCCAGCGGACTACGGGAATCATTCTTACTGCATAGGCGCGGCTACATCGGCGGCATGTTTGGGCTGATCATGGGACGAAATTCGCCAAATAGGCCGCTGGCGCTCTCGATGTTGTGAGAGATATGTGAGGAAATGAAGGGAGGAATGGGGGGGTAGAACAACGGGAAATAAGGGGGGGGAAGCGGTTGAGGAAGAGGTTTGTTTGCTGGAGACTAATTACCATCTCTTTATACTGCAGGCTGCGTGAGAGGACCGGGACCAAAGATGGTTACCTGGATTGTGGGACACTCATTCGTGCACTGGGCAGTCAAGTATGCAGACCAGCCATTGTATGGGTGTATTCTGGGCTTGAGGAGCAGCCACCACGAAGTTTGTTGGTGGGGTAAAGGGGGAATTAGATGGGGTGCTTTGCTGCCTTGGTTGACTAAGATGGTATCTCAAAGGAGCTGCCCAGATATGCCCGTGTTACACCTGGGAGAAAATGACCTAGTGAGGGTGTCAGGACTGGCATTGCTCCAGCACATGCAAAGGGATTTGGCGGTGTTGAAGAGGAATTTGGCAGGAACATGCATAATATGGACTGAGCTGGTACCTCGTAGGGTGTGGAGAGGGGCCGTCATTCATGCAGCCATTGACAAGGCACAGAGAAAATTGAATAGAGCTATGAGAGTTTTTTGCCAGACAAAAGATATAAAGGTGATTGCTCATGGGGGTTTAAGGCTGGAGGAGCCTCTTTTATTTAGAGATGACAAGGTGCACCTTTCGAGGATGGAGAATGGGTATTATATGATGGAGGTACAAGATATGATCAGCAAACTATGGAATGAGTCCATATGGTGTTGCAGAGAAGACTGGGGGATACGAAAGGTGCACGCATTGAGTTGATGGGGCAGGTAACCACCCTACGGGGGTTCCCTAGTTGGCAGAACTTTGGAGGGGTGGTGAGTCACATACGGGCCACCCCTCAGGGGGGAGGAGGTACAGGTGACTGATGGCAGAGCACAGGATGCAAGGAGCAACAGAAGAAAAGCAAGAGAGGATGTTTAGAGGGCCGTGAAGGTGAGAATGGACATATGGAGGAGGTTGCAGCAAGAAAGGGGAGGAGTGAAACAGGTGAGACAGTTTGAGAATGGATGGGGAGTATGAGTTATTGTTGAATAAAGTTATATTGTTGCATTTACGTTTTGTTAATTGATTTGGAGTATGACAACCATGTCCTAATAAAATGGCCTTTTACGCTTCAAGTAACAGCGTGGAGTGTAGTTATTGCACGAGGATTTTCCAGAGCATTAAGTGACAACAGCAGAATTACGTTGTCACTGAACTGCGGATACTTAACCATACGGCCAATAGGAAATGTTAGATGGTGGGTTGCCTCGGGCACAGCACACAATACATTCAACAGCTTACTCTGAACAAGCATTTGCAATGCAATAGGTCTCGCATTTGCGAGAGTTTGAGCTATTGGCATTTTAAATGACAATGCCTTTTATTTATCTGTTTTGAAAACCCGCAAGTCGTGTGTGAACACGCACTTTGTACTTATAGTCGTTGCTTACGAGAAGCAAGGCTGGCAGTAACTGCGCCTCTTTTACTGCCAGCCTTGCTTCTGGTAAGCACGGATTATAAGTACAAAGTGCGTGCTTATGCACCGCTTGAAGGTTTTCAAAACACATAAATAAAAGGCATTGTTATTTACAATGCTATTAGCTTAAACTTTTGCAAATGTGAAACCTATTGCATTGCAAATGCTTGTTTTTAACAGGAGTCAATTTGCCTGCTAACACGCTTCTGATACGTACATTGCAATTGTTGCATTCGTAATTATTGTAACCGACAAATTCTTTATCACACGATTAACTTTAATTGAAATCCTATGCGTTTATAACATAATCTTATAAATTCCTTAAAAACCATTAGCCATGGCCCGACATACCAAATTATGTGTGGTTCAAAGTGAGACAATTACAAACTGTCGCCCCTAAGGTGATACAATGTGTCCATGTTCATCTGTAATGCAACTGGTGCTCATGTAAAACACTCTGATACCTTTGGGTCGAGTTCGCGCTATATAAAACTACCAAAAAAAAACGTATATGGTATTTTCCTATGTCAGAGAAATACTAATGCTGAAGTAATGGTAACACAACTTACAAGGTCTCAACCTAGGTGAAAATAATACCCAAAATGTGACACTGTCTTGAGCTTTACGCTACTGAAACCAGCTCGAGTAAAAAAGGAGGCTGAGTGTCAAAGAATCAAACACCGTGACAGTGAGCAGGTGTTTAGGTGTTCAGTCTCCTTTACATGGCTCGGACTGACAGTCTGGGAGGCCGCAATGTTGGCCCCCGGGGGAAGTGAGGATTGCAGACCAGTCTTCCCCCGGGGGGCTTCGTGCAGGGACCGGAAGGACAAGGCTAGTTAGGGGAAGGGGAGGGTGTTAGGTAGCCTATATAGGTGCCAGGAGAGGAGGATCCGGCCTCTTCCTGACACCGAACACCACTGGGATGGGCTGCGTCACTGGACAAAAATTAGTCCGCCCACCCACCCTGCACCCTTATAGGAGTTGGTTTGGGTAAGGATGGTTTTACAGCGTTGCCAGTGTTAGGATGGGCTGCAGTTTAGGCGGTACTTTGGAGGGGTGGGGAGTCACAGACGGGCAGATCCACCCCTCTGGGGTGGGGAGAAAGGGGGCACATGTGACTGACGGCGGAAGGAACTTCAAGGGAGGATGATTGGTTGATTGGAGGACGGTGAAGGAGAGATTGGGTATATGGAATAAGGTCAGAGTGTAAATGGGGAGGCGTGAAGCGAATGAGATGGTGGGTTGCGAAGGGCGAGGGGAGAGTGCGATAGTACCGGTTTATGTTAAGATGTAGAATGAAGGGAATTGAAGAGGACGCAATAGGAGATTTCCAGCAGTAAGATTTATTGAAGGGGTACTGAGAGCCGTCCCAGCTGGCACAGCCAAGGCACAAGCAGCAACTGCCACTAAGGGAACACTCAGGGCAGGATGCTTACCAACACTCTAGGTGACATCATAGAATACTCACTGAGCTCTGCCAGCATCACATCACCACACCTCCCCCCTTTTTGCCAGAATAACTCTAGAATGACAGGAGGGGGGAAAGATACAGGAAGGAAAGAGGAGAACAAAAACAAAAAAACAAAGTGAAAAGCAAACAATGAGATTTATACATAGTCTCCTAGTCTTCGTGGCCTAGCATGGACTCTGGTGCTCTTCCTGACGCCACCATCCCCCCTGAAACATTTTGGTTAATAGTTTTAGAGAGAGTGCAGGGATCCCTGGCAACACGAGAAGTACTCCACCAGTTTCCATTAGACAACTTAACAGCATTTTTACAAAACTATACAATTTGTTGTGAGTCTAAAAACTTTTCTTACAGAAACGGGGTTTTTAACTCTAACCCAGTCTCCAACACGGAGTCTGTGGGTTTCTCTTCTGAAGGAGGACTCATGGGCTTTAGAACATGCCTCAGTGGATTTTTTGTTGGCAGACTCCCACATACACCTCATGTCACAGCCTTGATGGAAGGATTTCACCATCCAGAAAGGATAAACATGTGAAGAAGCTTTTCTGCCCCTCATAAGTTCGAAGGGACTGAAATTGGTGGCGACATGAGGTGAGGTGCGGTATGACCAAACCAGGTCTTTTACAGCTTGAAAAACACAAGACCTGAATCTAAAAGCTGCTTGCACACACACCACCACAACTCTGTTGAATCTCTCCGCCTTGCCATTACTTTGCGGATGGTAAAGCGGAGTTCTGGTGTGCTTAATGCCACAGGAGTGCAGAAAAGAATTAATCTCTTGTGAAACAAATTGCACACCATTGTCGGCAAGAATTTCCTCAGGATAACCTTCTCTGAGAAATATAGTATTCAAACAGTTGATAACACTCTTAGAATTAGGTGTGCTAATGGGCTCAACCTCCACCCACCTGGACAGATAATCGATGAGAACTAGAAAGTATTTTGAGTTGGTGGGGAGAACATGAAAAGGACCAAGAAAATCCATCCCCAACCTCTGCCAGGCTCTTCTAGGGGGGGGGGGGGTACAAGAGATTCAACTACACCCTCAAGTACTAGAACTTTGTCACTGGCATTGCAACGTGAACATTGTTTTACCAAATCGTCAATTTGGGTGTCCATTCTGGGCCACCAGAAATCGGTTCTGACTTTCCTTTTGGTAATGGTGGCACCAAGATGACCAGAATGGGCGGCTAAAGCAATTTTTTCACGATAACATGAAGGAGGTGCAAGTTTGTCGCCTCTGACCACTTTTCGGCCCTCCACAGAAAGTTCATCGCTGACCTTTCTGAACATCTGTAGTTCAGGGGAAAGACACCTTTCTTTAGGCCAGCCCCTCTTGATTAACGAAACAACTTCTTTGAGCACAGTGTCTTTATCAACCTCCACCACCCAATCTTCTTCTGCAAAGGATAAACAGTCTTGGCTGATATGCGCTACGAAACATTCCTCCACATCAGTTTCCCAGTCTTGCTCCTCTGTGTCGGGAATGGGGAGTCTGGATAAACAGTCCGCTCTGCTATTTTTTCCTCCGGGAATATACTCTACGCTAAATGTGTATTCCAGAAATTTTGTAGACAACCTGGCCAGACGAGCAGTAGTACGTTTGACATTTTTTCCAGACAGGATGTCAACCAAAGGGCGATGGTCTGTTGAGAGTAAAAGATCTGCCCCATAAATATGACTTGAACTTCTCAATACTCCAGACGCAGGCTAAGAGTTCTTTTTCAATAATGGAGTATTTCCGTTCGACAGGACGAAGAGTCCTGGAGGCAAAACCCACCGTGTGCTCTCTTCCATCAGCATACTGCGATAGAACAGCTCCCAGACCATACTCACAAGCATCAACTGTGACAACAGTTTGCCTTCCCTCCACAAAAGCTTGTAGAGCGGGAGCTTTGACAATATGGTCTTTGATGGATTGAAAACCTTTCTCGCACTCCTCAGACCATGTGTAGGATGCTCCTTTCTTTAGTAGTATTCTGAAACACTCTGTGGTTTTAGCAAAGTCCTTCATGAACTTGGCGTAAAACTCACAGAGACCAAGAAAAGACATAAGCTGGTCTTTGTTTTGGGGAGCGGGTGCCTCGACTATACTCTTAATTAAACCTGGTCTGGGTTTTATACCATGTTCGGAAATGACGTGACCTAAATATTCAATTTCCTTTACTTTGAAAGTGCACTTGCTCTTTTGTAAAGTAACCCCTCTGCTCTCTAGAACACTGAAAACTTGATTAATGACTGAATCATGTTCATCTTCGGTATTGGTGAAGATGAGAATATCGTCTTGGAAGACTACAACATGAGGGTTGTGATGGAACATCTCAGTCATGAGTCGCTGAAAGACCGCGGCCGCCGAGGCCAGGCCAAAGGGTAGCCGACAAAACTGGAAGACACCATCAGGGGTAACAAAGGCTGTGAGATGTCGGGACTGAGGATGTAGCTCGACCTGATGGTAGGCAGCCTTGAGATCCAGTTTGGTATACCATGAGGAGGACCCTACTTTGGCAATAAGATCCTCAATGCGTGGGAGGGGAAAGCCATCAACCCAGATAGCCTCATTAAGGCTCCTCAAGTCGACACACATCCTCAAGTCCCCAGACCTCTTCTTGGCCAAAACGATGGGTGAAAGCCAGAGAGTGGATTCGACCTTTTCAATTATACCTTGATCACATAATGTTTGTAAATGTTTAGAGAGATCACCTCTAATGCTTAAGGGGACATTGCGCAGTTTGTGTTTGATGGGCTTTGCATTATCTTTCACTTTAATGAAATGTTGGAAATTGGTAATCTTGCCTAGGCGGTATCTTGCTAAACTTCTGTTCCCAAGCACCAGCCATTTGAGTACTGGACAGAGAGTTGATGTCTTTCGTGGGAGTGATGTGACTTGGAGAGGGCTGATTGTCAATGAAAACGGGGTTAGCTAGACCGGGTTTGATGGTTAATCAAAACTCGGCCAGATGGACAAGACCGAGGACATTGATACCTCGTTTAGCCACATACACTTTTCCTTTGATGGTTACTCCAAGAACACTGATACAAGCCCAGAAATAACCCAACAATTCAATTCTACTGCCTTCAAAGGCCACAGTGAGTACATCAGGTGGTAACAAGCTTTTTGCAACCCAAAACTTGAGATACTTATCTTGGGACACAATAGTAATGCATGCTCCTGTATCAACAAGAAGCTGAATGTGACTAGTTTTGATGGTAACATCAACTTCGGGATCAGGAATATGTTGCGTGATCTGCCTCTCAGAGCAGTCCTTGACTACTACAACATATTCCTGACTCGTGACATCGTCCTCACAGAGATCATCGGTTTCATTGAGTACACATCTTTCACTTTTCCTTCTGCCCCCCATGCAAATTCTGGCAAAATGGCCCATTTTGCCACATTGACCACACTGTTGGTTAATGGCGGGACAGTTTTTGAAAGAAGAAACATGCATTGAAGAACCACACCTATAACAGCTGATTCTGGAATTAGACTGTCTGCTTGGTGTGAAGTCTTTCCCACCTCTGGACATGGTAGGTCTCTTAGTATTGTCTCGTGAAGAAACAGGAGGTTTGGTGGAAACAGCGCCTGAAATAGTCGAGTTGGATAAGGCAGTTTCAAGTTGCTTTGCGTAATTCATAGAGCACTCAATGCTTTTAGCAATGTCGACTGCCTTATCTAGGGTGGGATCCTTACAAGTAAGTAATTTCTCTTGTATCTTTTTACAATAACATCGTGCAACAAGTTGATCTTTCACAAGTTGAGAAGTAACATTTTCAAACTCACATTTTGCGGCTAAAACTTTTAGAGCTGTGATGAAAGTGTCTATGCTTTCATTGGGTTTCTGCATCCTAGTGAAGAATTTATATCTGTGTACTACAATATTCTTTATTTTGGTAAAGTACTTGTCTAATTGCGCCACTGCTATGTCAAATTCGTCTGGGTCTTCACCCTCGGGCGGTTCATAAAGAGGTAGATGGTCAAATACATTTTGACCCTCAACCCCTAAATGGTAGTACATAAGGTTCTTCTTTCTCTCTGGTTTAAATCTTTGACCATCAATTGCACCCAAGTACGCTCTGAAAGACCTGATCCATAGCTTCCATTCATGTTGTGGTTCTCCCGGTTCTTGTAAAAAAGGTGCAGGAGCTGTGGCGCTCTGCATACCTGTGGGATGAAAAGTGGTTAAGAAAAGGAAACAAAAGAAGAAAAAGAAATGAAGAAGAAGAACAAGGAAAAGGAAGAATAATGAGACTCGTAAATGAAGAGCGGGATAGAAGGGTAGAGAAAAAGAGAAGAAAAAAAAATAATATAGGCAGGTCACCAGTTCACTAGTGAAACAATACAAAAATGTGTATGTGTGTGTGTGTGTCACAGGAATGACACACTGACGAGATTCCACGTGAAGGGTTGAATGAATGTAGAATTTGTGTGAGATAAATAAAGTTTTGCAGTTTTGGATTTATCCACTAGATGGAAGTCTCGCGCAAAATTTCCTTTGAAGAAAGGACAATAGAACTAGCCAATGAAGAAATAGCAGGAAACAAGAGGCGGGACATCCGTGGAGAGTACGTGTGGGAGACCGGCAGGATTAGCGAGCGTGGAGCTGCCGGAGGAGTATCGATTTACAAACGATGGCAGAAAGCGCTAACACGCAATGAATGTTGCTGTGCGTGTCAGCGTGACAAATGGAGATCGTCGAGATCACTATGCGCATTAGCACGAGGAAGCAGGGTCTTCGTACATGCAGCTCCGTGAACAGAAGCAGTTGCCCAGCAACAGGATAAACAATGGTGCGCGTACGTGGCTCGAGGAGAGACGCGTGTGTAGCAGCAGAACAAAGGTGGTCGCACAAAGTGGTTCCTGGAAGTAAGCGCGAGCAAAGCTTACGGCAGATAGGCCCAAACAAGAGTCTTTTGAAGTAATGGTGGGCGCGCGAGGCAGCTCGTATTAGTACGCCTGAGCAAGGCTCACGGCCATTAGGCCCAAACGAGAGTTTTAAAAAAAAATGATGCGAGTTTCCATAATCGAAACTCCGCACCTTTTCTGAGAAAGCAACTAGTAAGTAACATGACTCACGATTGGCTGAATAGCCCAGCCCACTGGTTCGGTCAGCCAATGTCTGCTACTGTCTCTTCTGACACTCTACCCCACTATGGCGGCCGCCTTCTGCTTCTGGGAAGGGGAAGAAAGGGTTGCTTAGAGCTGGGCAGTACCACAGGAACAGCTGGAGAGGTGTGGGCTGAGACGTGCACAGGAAAAATGGCGAGCGATCTGGAAGGAAGCAATTCTGGAAAATCAATGTCTCCAAAGTGCCCGGGAGGTCTGTGCATGGTTCTGTTTACAAAATTCAGATTATCGTCGCAACCCACTGTGGCAACTCTGTAAACACAGTATGATGGATTGATGACATAGAGGGTGGGGGTATCTCTCTGCGCCAAATCCCTCCTAAGGCGCCTGCACTGCTGTCAGACAAGACTCTGCAGCTTCTGTTCTGCAGTGCCCCTGCCTCTTGATGATATAGATAAACTCAGGGAGCAGGTCTGTGAATGTATCCGCACTGCGAACAAAGTAAATATTAAAAGGAAGGGCTCGCTCCACGGTCACCGCTGAGAGACTCAACGCTAATCTAGACCAAGCATTTGCAATGCAATAAGTCTCTCATTTACGAGAGTTTAAGCTATTGGCATTGTAAATGACAATAGCTTAAACTCTCGCAAATGCAAAACCTATTGCATTACATTGCATTGCAAGCACCCATGCCGCACTTTCACGTTAATAGAGACCAGAAAGATCTGCGGCCGCCATTAAAGTAAAGTGCAGTATGGGGCACTTTTACAAAAAAAAGCATTTGTTTGTCAACTTGACCAACAAATGCATTTTTTTGTAAAAGCACCCCATGCCGCAGTTTCACTTTAATAGCTGCTGTGTACCTTTCTTTAGACGCCGCTTGTCTGAAGAAAGGGGCATGGCCTCAATTTATGTGAATGCGCGGCATGGGGCGCTTCTAAACAAAACAAAATAAGCATTGGCATAGCCAATAGGTCTCGCTTTTGGGACCTTATAAGTGATTAGCCATGCAACACTTGATGTTGTTTAATGAAGGATATTGTGCTGGATAACTAAACACTTATAATGTCCCAAAGGCGAGACCTATTGGCTATGCTTTGCGGGGCCTTATAAGTGTTTAGGTAGAGCTATTGACTTTGCTAATGTTTTTAAGCTGTTCTGTAGAGAAGTGTGGCTGCTGTGCAGCATGCTGAGAAGTTGTAATTAAAAAGTGTAAGAAGCACTGAGTGATGCTGTGGTGTTGTTGAGTGATGCAGTGCTGGCGCTGAGTTATTCAGCGGTGGCGTTGTGTGATGCTGTGCTGGCCCTGAGTGATGCTGTGGTGGCCCTGAGTGATGCTGTGGTGGCCCTGAGTGATGCTGTGGTGGCCCTGAGTGATGCTGTGGTGGTGCTGACTGATGTTCTGGTGATGCTGATTGATGCTGTGGCGCTGCAGAGTGATGCTGTGGTAGCGCATAGTGATGCTGTGGTGGTACTGAGTGATGCTGTGGTGTTCCTGAGTGATGCTGTGGTGGTGCTGAGTGATGCTGTGGTGGTGCTGAGTGATGCTGTGGTGAAGGTGATTGATCCTGTGATGGCCCTGAGTGATGCTGTGGTGGTGCTGAGTGATGATGTGGTGGTGCTGACTGATGCTGTTGTGGTGCTGAGTGATGCTGTGGTGGTCCTGAGTGATGCTGTGGTGCTGCTGAGTGACGCTGTGGTGGTGCTGACTGATGCTGTGGTGGCGTTGAGTGATTCTTTGCTGGCCCTGAGTGATGCTGTGTTGGCCCTGAGTGATGGTGTGGTGGCCCTGAGTGATGCTGTGGTGCTGCTGACTGATGCTGTTTGATGCTGTGACGCTGCTGAGTGATGCTGTGGTGGTACTGAGTGATGCTGTGGTGTTCCTGAGTGATGTTGTGTTGGTGCTGAGTGATGTTGTGGTGAAGGTGAGTGATGCTGTGGTGACGCTGAGTGATGATGTGGTGGTGCTGAGTGATGATGTGGTGGTGCTGACTGATGCAGTGGTGGTGCTGAGCGATGCTGTGCTGGCCCTGAGCGATGCTGTGGTGGTGCTGAGTGACGCTGTGGTGGTGCTGACTGATGCTGTGGTGGCGCTGAGTGATATTGTTGTGTCCCTGAGTGATGCTGTGGTGGTGATGAGTGATGCTGTGGTGGTGCTGAGTGTTGCTGTGGTTGCGTAGAGCGATGCTGTGGTGGCGCTGAGTGATGCTGTTGTGGCCCTGAGTGATATTGTTGTGGCCCTGAGTGATATTGTTGTGTGCTTGAGTGACGCTGTGGTGAAGCTGAGTGTTGCTGTAGTTGCGCTGGGTGATGTTGTGGTGGCGGTGAGTGATGTTGTGGTGCTCCTGAGTGATGTTGTGATGGTGCTGAGTGATGCTGTGGTGGTGCTGAGTGATGCTGTGGTGGTGTTGAGTGATGCTGTGGTGGCGCTGAGTGATGTTGTGGTGGTGCTGAGTGATGTGGTGGTGCTGAGTGATGCTGTGGTGGTGCTGAGTGATGCTGTGGTAGCGCATACTGATGCTGTGGTGGTACTGAGTGATGCTGTGGTGCTACTGAGTGATGCTGTGGTGGCGCTGAGTAATGCTGTGGTGGCGCTGAGTGATGCTGTGGAGTTCCTGAGTGATGTTGTAGTGGTGCTGAGTGATGCTGTGGTGAAGGAGAGTGATGCTGTGGTGGCCCTGAGTGATGCTGTGGTGGTGCTGAGTGATGATGTGGTGGTGCTGACTGATGCTGTGGTGGTGCTGAGTGACGCTGTGGTGGTGCTGATTGATGCTGTGATGGCGCTGACTGATATTGTTGTGTCCCTGAGTGATGCTGTGGTGGTGATGAGTGATCCTGTGTTGTTGTTGATTGATGCAGTGTTGGCCCTGAGTGATGCTGTGGTGGTGCTGAGTGATGCTGTGGTGGTGCTGAGTGACGCTGTGGTGGTGCTGATTGATGCTGTGGTGGTGTGGAGTGATATTGTTGTGTCCCTGAGTGATGCTGTGGTGGTGCTGAGTGATCCTGTGGTGGTCCTGAGTGATGCTGTGGTGGTGCTGAGTGACGCTGTGGTGGTGCTGAGTGACGCTGTGGTGGCGTTGAGTGATCCTGTGCTGGCCCCGAGTGATGTTGTGGTTGCCCTGAGTGATGCTGTGGTGATGCTGACTGATGCTGATTGCTCCTGTGGCGCTACAGAGTGATGCTGTGGTGGTACTAAGTGATGCTGTGGTGTTCCTGAGTGATGCACTGGTGGTGCTGAGTGATGCTGTGGTGGTGCTGAGTGTTGCTGTGGTTGCGTAGAGCGATGCTGTGGTGGCGCTGAGTGATGCTGTTGTGGCCCTGAGTGATGCTGTTGTGGCCCTGAGCGATTTTGTTGTGTGCTTGAGTGACGCTGTGGTGGTGCTGAGTGTTGCTGTAGTTGCGCTGAGTGATGTTGTGGTGGCGCTGAGTGATGTTGTGGTGCCCCTGAGTGATGTTGTGGTGGTGCTGAGTGATGCTGTGGTGGTGCTGAGTGATGTTGTGGTGTCGCTGAGTGATGCTGTGGTAGCACATAGTGATGCTGTGGTGGTGCTGAGTGATGCTGTGGTGCCGCTCAGTGATGCTGTGGTAGCGCATAGTGATGCTGTGGTGGTACTGAATGATGCTGTGGTGCTACTGAATGATGCTGTGGTGTTGCTGAGTGATGCTGTTGTGGCGCTGAGTGATGCTGTGGAGTTCCTGAGTGATGTTGTGATGGTGCTGAGTGATCCTGTGGTGGTCCTGAGTGATGCTGTGGTGGTGCTGAGTGACGCTGTGGTGGTGCTGAGTGATGATGTGGTGGCGTCGAGTGATCCTGTGCTGGCCCCGAGTGATGCTGTGGCGGCCCTGAGTGATGCTGTGGTGGCCCTGAGTGATGCTGTGGTGGTGCTGAGTGACACTGTGGTGGTGCTGATTGATGCTGTGGCGCTACAGAGTGATGCTGTGGTCGTACTAAGTGATGCTGTGGTGTTCCTGAGTGATGCTGTGGTGGTGCTGAGTGATGCTGTGGTGGTGCTGAGTGTTGCTGTGGTTGCGTAGAGCGATGCTGTGGTGGTGCTGAGTGATGCTGTTGTGGCCCTGAGCGATATTGTTGTGTGCTTGAGTGACGCTGTGGTGGTGCTGAGTGTTGCTGTAGTTGCGCTGAGTGATGTTGTGGTGGCGCTGAGTGATGTTGTGGTGCCCCTGAGTGATGTTGTGGTGGTGCTGAGTGATGCTGTGGTGGTGCTGAGTGATGTTGTGGTGTCGCTGAGTGATGCTGTGGTAGCACATAGTGATGCTGTGGTGGTGCTGAGTGATGCTGTGGTGCCGCTCAGTGATGCTGTGGTAGCGCATAGTGATGCTGTGGTGGTACTGAGTGATGCTGTGGTGCTACTGAATGATGCTGTGGTGTTGCTGAGTGATGCTGTTGTGGCGCTGAGTGATGCTGTGGAGTTCCTGAGTGATGTTGTGATGGTGCTGAGTGATCCTGTGGTGGTCCTGAGTGATGCTGTGGTGGTGCTGAGTGACGCTGTGGTGGTGCTGAGTGATGATGTGGTGGCGTCGAGTGATCCTGTGCTGGCCCCGAGTGATGCTGTGGCGGCCCTGAGTGATGCTGTGGTGGCCCTGAGTGATGCTGTGGTGGTGCTGAGTGACACTGTGGTGGTGCTGATTGATGCTGTGGCGCTACAGAGTGATGCTGTGGTCGTACTAAGTGATGCTGTGGTATTCCTGAGTGATGCTGTGGTGGTGCTGAGTGATGCTGTGGTGGTGCTGAGTGTTGCTGTGGTTGCGTAGAGCGATGCTGTGGTGGTGCTGAGTGATGCTGTTGTGGCCCTGAGCGATATTGTTGTGTGCTTGAGTGACGCTGTGGTGGTGCTGAGTGTTGCTGTAGTTGCGCTGAGTGATGTTGTGGTGGCGCTGAGTGATGTTGTGGTGCCCCTGAGTGATGTTGTGGGGCTGCTGAGTGATGCTGTTGTGGTGCTGAGTGATGTTGTGGTGTCGCTGAGTGATGCTGTGGTAGCGCATAATGATGCTGTGTTGGTGCTGAGTGATGCTGTGGTGGACCTGAGTGATGCTGTGGTGGTGCTGAGTGACGCTGTGGTGGTGCTGATTGATGCTGTGGTGGTGCTGAGCGATGCTGTGGTGGTGCTGAGTGATGCAGTATGTAGTATAGTGTGGAACAAAAGCTAAGCAAAGGGAGTAAGTTAGACCAAAGATTCAGATTTCATCATCACTAAGAAAGTGGCGACGAGTCATGTAAAATTGCAGAAATCATCATGTGAAAGTAGCTGAACTGTGGTCGTTCAAGTATTTTGTTTAAACATCATGCACACAAGTCAGAACTATTTTTACAAATGCACAAAGGAAAGGAGTTTTGTCAAATATCACTCATGGCAGGCTGAAAAGGTACCAGAAAAATAATTCTTACTAGACACAATTTGGGAGAGAAAGCGAGAGGAAAGCCAGATGGCGCCTAATCTTTGGGAGAGCAAGCGAGAGGAAAGCCAGATGGCGCCTGATCGAGCGATGCGAGGAATGCGCGTTACTGTGTGCGTAACCGCACGCTCTAGGCCACCCAAAAAGCTGTGGTCGGCTTTTTAAAGCCCACTCACTAAATGTCTCGCCAGACCAGCGCATGCGCTGGCTCAGGTGAGACCTAAAAAGGGAAAAAAAACATGCTGCTGCATTTGGCACTGCAAATAACACAAAGGCGCGGCCGCCGCTGTGGCTTGCGGTGCTATCAAAAAAATAATAATAAAGCGTTAGGAGAAAGCACGTCTTGCCTGCAACAGCAGGCAAGTGAAAACCATTGAAAGAAATAGTGCTCAGAGGCTGTAATTAAAGTCTACTGAGTAACAACACAAGTGAGAGGGCCAGTCCTTATGGGAGGTTACAAGATGAGACAAGGCAGTACTAAGGAGGGACTACTAAGTCTATGGACCAATGAAAAGCCATTGTTTATAAAGGACAGTGAGACAAGCAAATAGAAATTATGGGTAATTATGGGTTGAGAGTGGGCGGAGTTTCAAGTCCATACCTGAATACAGCATGCCTAGCAGAGCAGCGCATGCGCTGCCCAGGCTTGACCTAAAAAAGACACTCTCCTACAGCACGACCGAGCTTCAGTTTGCTCAGCCTCTCCTTTCAGGTACTGCGATAATAGTGATTAGTTCTTATGATTCCGGGTACAACATATCCAAA
Source organism: Calotriton arnoldi (assembly GCA_963921515.1). Classification (NCBI taxonomy): domain Eukaryota; kingdom Metazoa; phylum Chordata; class Amphibia; order Caudata; family Salamandridae; genus Calotriton; species Calotriton arnoldi. The sequence goes on from CAWUFW010006171.1 coordinate 1,016,662, forward strand.
TTCTTCATAGAGGTTTCATCCACTGCAGCCAAGATGTGACCAGAGGCTTTCCTGACCGATAAACGGGCAATGAGTTATTCTTCCAATTGTCCCCAAAACAGCGCCTCCGTACTAGTGAGGGTATTTTATTCACTGGAGACAAAAAGCCACCAAAAATGAACCTGCAATGTAATTAACAAGCAAATGACCAAGTAAAAGACAAAAGAAAACATGCTCCATTCCACACCTATTCACAGGAAGAGACAGACCATGAATATAAATCTGTAAAGGCTTGCTTTTTATAAATTATAAAATGGTCATAGCACACGTGCCCTTTCTAAGCTCTACCAGTAACAGGTTTTCTTATTATCCAATTTAATAGTACTCTAGTGTCCAGTTTAGGAAGGATGGAATGCTAAGTTGGACATTACAGGAATCCAAATTGTGATCTGTAGATCACAACCCATTATGCTGGAGAGTCAGAGGTCCTTATTGCAAGTAACTTCTTAACAAAGATGGGGCAGTAACAGCAGTTACTGCCCCTTTATGAATTATAAGATTCGTGGGAACACTGTGGACCTGTTTATTTTCACCTGGAAATTGTGGCTGCCGAGGGCAGCTGAAATGTCCTTGTGAAAGTACAGGGAGAAATGACTGGTTCGGAATTAGACCCTGCATAAAGATTCCCCTGGTAAGTCCTCATCTCTTAGGGGACAAGTTGGTTTCTACTTCTCATCCCTGGTAACTTGAGCCTCCTGGACCTGTTGGTACCCCTGGAATCTGTAATTTACAGGGGAGGAGTTACTGGAAGGATTACCAGACCACTCAATGAGCAGGGACATAGCTAAGTTAATAATGTTAGGCGGTGTGCATGTGAGATGACCCCACGAGCAACAATTTGTACCCAACTAAAAAGGATATGGTGAGCTGGCACCTCTAGACAGTGGTAATGGACAGGGTTAGGGCATTCGTTTTCAGGTATTTGGAAAATCAAGGCGAGTCCATGAAGGGCCTCTGTCGGATAGCCTGGAGAATGTTGTCCACTCTACTCCATTTCCTCCTCAAAGCAATGACAGGCCCAGTCTTAGAGGTGGGTTAAATACTGAAATCTCAAGCCAGGTGCCTGGCTGTGGCTCATCTCGTGGTTCCCTTGGATCCTCAAGCCCACATTGAGCTGAGCTTTTATGTGGCATCTGCCTTCCCCCATACGGTAACCTAGTGTGCCAAAAATTAACGACAAAGCTGTAACTTTTGATGTAAAACAGGCAAGAGAAAGAGATACCCATCTAGTAGCCAAATTGCCCAATGTGTAACCAGAAAATCTAGCCTCAATCCTGGCTCCAAAGCTTGAACAGATTGTGTGATCTTAGGCAAATATTATATATTACTGAGCCTGCTTTTTTCTTCAGTGTCACAAATGAGAGTACCTTCAAATGCGTGCGTTTAGGAAGTGCACTGTACAAAAACCTTGTGTTTAACAGACTTCAATGTTCCTCCATCTATAATAGGAATTTAGCGCACATAAGGGCTACACCTGGCAACTGACTTTCCTCTGATGTCACCAACGGCATTATTGTCAAGGCAGTGGGGAGGCATGAATATTTCTAAGGTTCGGCTTTAAAACTATTACTTTTAACAAATACGTTTCAATGAAGTGATACAATCTGAAGCACTAAGGTGAAGCACATCCGCATGTTCCCCCCTTTTTTGAATGCAGCTTTATCATATGTTTGCATGATGTTTGTTGCATGAGTTACATGCCAAATATTTTCATGTCTCAGCTTTTAGAGGCAAATCCGACCCTTGGATTGGTTCTGGCTTGACCCTCCCTGATAATATGTTGGCTTGCACACCTCTACCCAGTCTGCAGCAACTGTGACTTGATGTCAATGTTGCTGCAGCCAGCCGATCTGACTGGCACTGCCAGGCCAAGACCGACTAAGAAATTATTAGGGGGGTGTCCCATTCCACAACCCCCCTCCCCCGAGAATGAGGCCTGAGTGTTACTTGCAGTATTTTCATGGACCCAGTAGCCAGTACAGACAATGTCTATTTAGTTTCAGCAACATTAGAGCAGATAGCTGGTCACTTAGGCCATGGTGGGCAGCCTTTCAGCCTGCAATTCAATGGAGACTATGGCCTCTGCTCGCCTGTCAGAGGATCCCCAATTGCCTGGTGGGGATCTCACTGCCTTTAAAACAACTGCTGGAGTGGTGGATTATAACAAATAATAAAATACACCATCCCAAAAAGATCTTGATGCATCTTACCAGAATTATGTAGCTGTACATAAATAGTCATCACAGCTTTTTTAGTGATTTCACATCTACCCAGGGCTTTAAGTGGGATGAAAAAACCGGGAGGGGGGAGGGTGGTCTCTCAAAGGGGCGTGGCCGATCGTGGCTTAAAAACACCTAAGCTAAAAATCTATGCTTAGCATAGTGCCACCCGTCTGGTATTTTGCTGCTTCTGTCATTGCATCCAGGTATATAATACAACAAGTAACATTACACCTGCAACAAGCAACAACTATGGCTATGTTGTATATAATACTGTAAATGCCTCCGTTCTGAAATGATGAGACTGTGAAAGTACTGCAACGAGTCTCTTTGAAGTTACATCAAAGGCAGTGAAGGGTGGCACTGCTGCAGAGTTAAGATTTTTTTTCACTCTGATGGTGAGGGCAAAAATGGAGAGCCCGATAGGGACCCGTCTCAGCACCTGCTTTTTAAAACTACCAGTGCTGAGCACCGGCAGGACCCGGCCCACTTAAAGCCCTGCATCTAGCCCTCAGACACATTTCTTATGGCTCTCAGAGCCCATGGAAGTGGTGGCCATTTTAAAAGAGACACTCCTTTACATACGCATAGCGAACAGACACAGCAGCTAATACATCCCAGGGTGATGGTGCAGCCCGTGGGTGCAACGCCGTGCTTCCGATTCCAGACAGTAATTACAGACAATGGTTAGATCATTTCACTCCCTGCACTTCAAGCCTTGTTAAACAAGCAACGCAGAAATCAGAGACGATTCCCTTGGAACAAGCCACTCGTTCACGGTCAATCTGCATATTTGCACAACATCCCCCCAGGCGTGGGAATGATTTGACTGTGATGTTCTTCATAAGCGATTATATAATGTAATACCTGCCCCAGCTGTACTGCAGTAATCTATGTCACTCAATTTTAAATGTCAATTACATAAGCTCTGGCTATGAGACCAAATGTCATGGGCACAATAATTATGACAACACTATGGGTGGAGGAAGAATATGGAGCTAAAAATATAGGGCCAGGGGCGTGGCTTCGACGCCGAGGGAAATGGCGGCGTCCTGAGAGAGCTCCGTCGCTCGGGTCCCTAAAGCCCGAAATATCCGCACATTCAGTCGCACAGAAGCAATCAGAGCGGAGGCGCTGGCAAGTGAATTATCGAGGACACGCATCACTCGGAAAAAATAAAAGTTTATACGCACCTGAGGGCCGTCGGACAGAACGACGCAACAGCACCAGCCGGGTTGTTGGAGGCCTCCGGAGACGAGCCGCGACCTAGTACGTGCCGAACGGCGGAAGGCACTGATCAGACCCACTGCGCGAGAGCGCCTGGACCGCGGTGTTGTAAGGAGGGCGGAAATCACGGCACAGTGGACCCAGTATCGAAAGTGACCCCGAGGGGGTAAGTGAAGCCCGGGCAAGGCCGGCCACATCCGTCGGAGTCAAACTCCTCCCCTGGGCACTCTGGCTTCTAACGACAGCGGGGGCAGTGATCAGGGGATCCTGAGGCTCTGAGGGAGCCGCTTTCAACAAGGTGAGGCGCAGCAGCGGGACAAGACGCAGGAGAGGCTTGGTGGACTCGGGGAAGACTCGGGGAAGCCCCGGGGGCCCCGCAGGCCCGGATACCCGGTAGGCCGCAGAGCCGGCGAATAGCAGGCCTTGAGCCCAGCAAGGGGCGAGAGGGGGAAGGCAGAGAATCCGCAAGAGAGCGCCCCTCTATATCTGTCACGGAGAGGACCCAAGTGCACAAGACTCCGGGGCAGTGGTGAATACTTGAGGCAAGTGACACCTGGAGGGACAGTAGGTGGTCAGCGCATAGTGCGCGATTATCCACGCGACTGATACAGAGGTGCACCAGTGCAGAAGGGGGCAGTAACGAGAGTGGGCAAGGCAAGAATCCGGGTTTGGATGTGGGATGTACTAGAACCCACACACAGGCTGTCGGCTCTGGGGATCGCCCCATAACACAGGACGTGGCTGGGAGAAGTCAGAGGGCACCAAGTGAAAACAGAGTGCGACCACAGGATCCCATATTGGGGTCTGCCTGAGCGAGCCCGTGGTCTGGGCGACGGGGAACAAGCGGCAGTGCGCTGGTGATCGGCCCTGCGGGTAAGAACACCCTAAAAGCTTGGAGAGGAAGACGACGGGGGTATCTCCGGTGCGCACGACAACAGGCCTGGTTCAGGCCAGAAGCAGTAGGCACCTGACCCGGCCGAGCAGAAGAGTACATAATCGGAAGTGGGGAACATTCCTACCCATCATACTTGGCCACATCACGGTCAAAAGAAATACCCAGTAGAGGTGCGAGACCTGCCGACTCCCTCTTACATGATCAGTGCAGTATCAGAGTGTCCACCCGAATGAAACCCAAGGGTCCAACAGGGGTGCAAACAAACAAGATGGACAAGTACGCTGTGCCGCTCCAAGTGGCGGCGTCACAGACCGCGCCACCAACAAAACAGGCAGAGCCCTCGCTGAGTGCAATCATGGCGGCCATCGCTGATCTCAAGGGGACGATAGATCCCAAAATCGATGCAGTCTCAATAGATGTCAATCTCCTGCGTGCAGACTTTAGGAAAATGTCTTATAAAGTCGCCGCCACCGAAAACCAAGTGGAGCAGTTGCAAACCAGCGTGAAGAGTTTGGAGGAGAGAGTCCAGGCCCTCACGAAACAGCAGGAATTGATGGCAGCCAAGCTAGAAGATCAGGAAGGGCGGGCAAGAAGGAACAACATACGAGTGGCGGGAGTGCCGGAAGGTATGGAAGGGCCTAGTGTCGACCTCTTCCTAGAAGACCTGATCCTGAATCACCTTAAGCCGAAACGTCTCTCCGTACATTTTACTATTGAGCGGGCACACAGAGCTCTCATCCCGAGGCCGAAATCTGGAGCACCACCGCGGACAATCATCGCCAGGATTCTTAACTACCGCGATAGGGATGCAATTTTACAAGCGGCACGGCAACATGGTGACCTGTCGCACGAGAATGCAGTGATTAGATTTTTCCCGGACTTTACGCTCAATGTGCAACGGCAAAGACGCGCCTTTGACACAGTGAAAAAAGAATTGCGGGCAAAAGAACTTAAATATTCTATGATGTATCCGGCCAAACTGAGAGTGGAAGCTGAGGGGAAAGCATGGTTCTTCGGCACCCCAGAGGAAGCTCACGAGTGGTTGGAGGGATGGCGCAACGTCGGCCCCAACTCTCAAAGAGGTATATGGCGAGAACGACGAAGAAAGGCAGGAGAAGAATCGGACTGACGGATCTGCTTAACCAGGGACTGATGGAGGGTCCAGACATCGGGATCAAAGAGCCACACTGAACCAGGAACTGTCGAGATAAGGTGACGTGGTATGGACAGTGACTGGGGGTGTGAAGTATACATGAATGAAAGGACGTACTGTATTAGAGGCCCTCAGTACTAGGAAAGGAAATTAAGGTTGCTTCTGGACTGGACTACGTTTATTCCTAAGGGAAGGGGGGATGGGGGCAGGGGGGGCTTTCGGAGCTCGGCATCGATCAACCCCATTTTTAGTTGTTTATTACGGGTGACAGGCACTTTGCAAGTTGGGGTGGTGGGGTTTGTTTTTCCCGCAAGCAGGGTAGCAGGGAGGGGGGTGAGAATCTTACAGGGTATGTTATGGTTAGTAGGTTTTTTAGATTTAATGTCAGCTTCTACACAACATTCAGACAGGGCAACGGGTTGATACCACCGGGTGGACATAGGATGGGACACCTAGCGCAGGGATGGCAACGCCAACAGGGATACCAAGACAGAAAATAGGGAAGATACCGCCGGGAGGGCTGCGGGCGGGACACCAAGGGGCTACTAGTCTACACATCATGTCATGGAATGTAAATGGTCTGGGGAATCGTATCAAACGGAGTATAGTATTACAGTATCTGCACAGACATTCCCCGGGTATTGTGCTGCTCCAGGAGACACATATTAAAGGCCAGCGGTATCGAGCATTAGACAAGTATGGTTATAAACTTGTGGCGCATGCTGGTTACACATCGGACTCTTGGTGAAGATGGGTCTCCCACTAGTGATCGATAAAATTTTGTATGACCCACTGGGTAGATTTGTGACTCTCCTAGGGAACTGGGTGGGACAAGCTATTAATTTGATCTCAGGCTATATTCCACCAATGGCACGCTCCGAGGCATACAAGGCGCTGGGAGTTTTGTTGGTTGACCTCCCGCAGGGCTTGTTGGTGCTGGGAGGCGACATGAACTCTACTAAGGACCCGGAGCTGGATAGGGACACGGTGACAACGAGGGAAAAGGGGGTGGAGCCGCTCCATGCTTTCACGGAGGCAATGGGGCTGATAGATCTCTGGCGGTTACATAATCCGGATAAGCGTCAATATACCTTCTACTCAGCAGCCCATGGCAGTTACTCAAGACTAGACTATCTACTGACCCATAGTGGAGGGGAGGCTTGGTTCTCTAATGCATGGATAGGTCCAAGGGGCATCTCGGATCATTCCCCTACGGAAGTAATGGTGAGGGGCCCGATTCGCCAATATAAGCTGCCACCCAGGCTAAATGCTTGGTTCTTCAAAAACAAAGAAAATGCCCAAGGGGTCAGGGAAAGAGCCCAGTTGTACTTCCAAGAAAACAAAGGGACGGTGGAAGAGGCATGTACCCTCTGGGAAGCGTTTAAGCCGGTGATGAGGGGGCATGTCCAAGCATGTATAGGAATAGACAACAAAGAACAGAAATTGCGCTGGGATAGGCTAGAAACGACAATACTTGAGATGGAGACAGCCTACCTAGAGGGAGGGAGGCAGGACAAGGACCTTGCCCACCAGTTAGACCTTCGGAAACGTGAGCTACAGGATTTGGCAAAGAACGCTGCTAGGACGGCGGCTCTGGCAACACAGAAAAGAGTGTACGATATGGGAGACAAAGCTAATAAAATGATTGCCTGGCTGGAAAGGTGGGACAGGGAGCGGAGTTGGGTGGCAAAAATACGGGATAAGGGTGGGAATGCCTACTCTGCTGGGGAAGCACTGGCACGAGTCTTTGCTGACTATTATGAAGAATTATATGAAACAAACACCGGCCGGTCAGCGGCAGACTGTTGTGAGCTGTTGGCGGAAATGTGCCTACCGGCACTGACAAAAGATGACAGGGATAATATCTAACGGGATATAACAATGGAAGAAATAGTGGGGGCCATACAGGATCTACAGGCAGGAAAGGCACCGGGACCCAACGGTCTACCAGTGGAGCTATTCATATGTACAGCCAACACTGTGGCCCCACATCTTTTAGCTATGTTCAATGAGGCAATGGAGCGAGGTAGTCTGCCGCTTGACCAACGGACGGCAACTATTGTAGTAATCCCTAAAGCAGGTAAGCCAGCGGATCAGTGTAGTTCGTACCGGCCAATATCTTTGTTAAACGTTGAGGTTAAGGTATTGGCCAAGGTCCTAGTGAACAGACTTTTGGTGCCGATCACGACCCTAATACACCCAGACCAATAGGGCTTCATGCCCAACCGAAGCACCAGACTTAATCTTCGCCGGTTGTATGGGGTGATGCATCTGGTAAAGACCAACCCAGGAGTGGAAGCAGCGCGGTTTTCACTGTACGCCCGTATGGCGTTCGATAGTATAGAATGGCACTATCTATTCGAAGTCTTGAAGGGGATGGGTTTCGGCCCGCAATTTCAATCATGGATCAAGCTGCTGTACACGCAGCCCCGAGCCAGAGTCCAAGTGAACGGTGCGGTGTCCCGCTCTTTTGCTCTCCGGAAGGGTACGAGACAAGGGTGCCCCTTATCACCGATATTATTTGCACTGGCGCTGGAACCACTGGCGGCCTGGGTCCGGGGGGTGATATCTGGGATATTTGGGGGAGACCAGTGGGAAGAGAGAATATCTTTAAACGCGGACGACGTTCTTTTGTATGCAACGAGACCGCGGTTCACGATTAGCCGGCTCCTTCAGATTTTTAAGCTTTTTGAAGGATACTCTGGATACCAGATTAACTGGGATAGGTCACTCCTATATATGTTATCGGATGGGCCACCCCCCTACTGGGAGCAGACTCCAAGCTTCAGATTAAAGATAGTTTTAAATATCTGGGCATACAGATAGGGAAAACAGACTCAGAGTTTTTGACAAAGAACCTAAAGCCACAACTGGAACGGTTGAGGAGGGATGTGGCCCACTGGAGGACGTTACCAATATCACTTATGGGCAGAGCAGTCCTCTTCAAAATGATGTCCCTGCCGAGGTTACTGTACATCCTACAAAATACCCCTTGCCCAATACCGGACAAATTCTTTAAAGATGTCGACAGCGAGCTAAGAACGTTACTGTGAGATGGCGGGGGAGCATGGATTGCACTAGCCAAATTACAGAAGGGGGTGTACGAGGGAGGGTTGGCTATCCCAGACCTTCAAAAATACTACTGGGCCACGCACCTAATGGTCATTAATGATTGGGTATTCGCAAACAGGAACGACCCAGCATACAGGGTGGACCACTGGGCCATGGGGACCGCCGGGTGTCTGGGGGCATTGTACGGCAGAGTGAGAAAGGGTAGCATGCCCTCACATACGCAGATTGTACTGACAATGTGGTCAAAGACCAACAGATGTTTGGGTTGGGCTAACCGGTTAACGGAACAGACTCCTCTGTGGTGCAGTGAAATACTCCGGGAAGTTGGTAGACTACAGGGCTTTTCGAAGTGGAAATTAATAGATATTGCACACCTGGGAGATGTGTGGAAGAGGCAGGCAATGATTCCATTTCCAGAGCTGCAGAAAGAATATCAATTGGCGCCCACAGAACAATACAGATACCTGCAACTGAAACATGCGTTGGGCAGGCACCTCAAAGAAGGGGATCAGATCCCGAATATAGTCCGATGGAAGACAGGCTACTCCTGGACCCCATTCCAGAAAAGGCTACACATACAAGAAGATAATGAACAACTCCCCAGACCTACTCGTAAAGTTGCGGGAGGCGTGGGAATCCAAAGTGGGCCTATTAGAAGATGACGATTGGGCGGAAGCGGTGCAGAGTCCTAGGGAGGTGGCGATCCGGGCACGATTCAGGTTGGTCCAGTTGAGAATCCTACATAGGTCATATTATACCAGTACACTCATGTTCAAGCTAGGATGTATTCCAACGGAGGAATGTCAGAGGGGGTGCAACCAGAGGGGTACATTCTTCCATATCCTGTGGGATTGCCCGATAATACAGGAATACTGGAGGAAGGTGACTAGGATTATGTCAGAAGTGATTGAACAGGAAGTCCCCCCACGTATTATGTATCTCTGGGGAATTGACATGGCCCAAGTATCATAGGATCTGGCTGCATGTGGCTGATACAGTGGCTAAGAGAAATGTGGCGGGGGCGTGGGGGGCGAGTCAACCGCCGACAGTGTCCCAATGGAAGAAAGATATGGACTGGTGCTGCGCGGCAGAAAAGACAATTTATGAGAGCCGGGGTTGCCCCAAAAAATGGGAGAAAGTATGGCACCACTGGGAAGTTTTTAAGGGGATTGGGGGGGGGCATCCGATAGATAGGAGGGGAGGGAATGGTGGGTGGTTGAGATCATACAGGTAGAACTCAAAGGTGTTACAACTGGCCCTATATGTGTATAAGCAGTAAATTGTTAATGTTGATGAGAAACCTGTATTATAATCTGTGTTTATGCAAATGTATATGCAAGCTGACACTTGTTCAATAAAAAGAAGTTTAAAAAAAATAAAAATATAGGGCCAAGCTGCTGACACTAAGACAGCACAATGAGGCTTCCAGGAGATAGGGTGTAATTTAACCTGGGCCTTGCCTCTTCCAATTCAATGAGCAAAAGCTTCAACACAGTTTGTGGCAGCCTGCAAGCCCTGATACACTCTTGTCCCAACATCTACCTGTCGTGCAAAATGGGCTTCTGTGCACCTGACTTTCTACAAAAGTCGACAACACGCAGCTGACAGTCTCGTTCAACTCAGGCTCTGTGGGGTCCTTGGACTCTTTTCAGCAGTGAGTGAAGAGAATAGCCGACTGGCTTAGAAACAACTAGCTAAAGTTTAATGCTAGCAAGATGGAGACCATGCTCTGCCTGGTGGGGAGTGCAGGCGACAGTCATCTAGGTGATTTCTGGCCAACAGGAGATGGTCAATTCCTGTATGGGCAGACTCCAACTCCACCCTCTTGTTAGAAGACCACGCAAAGAAGACATCCAATACCTGCTTTGCTCTTATCAGAGCTTTACGTAAAATCCTCCTACTTCTTCCGACCAGCTGGCATTGCCACATCATCCATAGTACCATCATAAGCCGGATTGATTATTGTAATGCCCTTTTTATCGTAAAGTGTCTCTCACGAATCCAAGCTGCAGCTGCCAAACTGGCGCTTGGACAGAAATGGAGTTCCTCCAACTTTACAGCCCTTGATTCCTTGTACTGGTTGTCAGTAAAAAGAGAATTTATTTTAAAGTAGTGTGCTTGATGCACAAGATGGTCTACCAGCAGACACCTCGCATCCTGGCAGTTAGGATTATTCCGTACTAACCAGGCGGGTTACTCCGCTCAGCCTCTGTGCCTAAACTCCAGATTCCTAGGTACAAGAAAGCAAGAGCCGGAGGTAGAGCTATCCAGTTCAGGGACCCAAACTGTGATATAGTATACCAAGACATATTGGACTGACTCAAGACCATTTATAATTAAGGAAACTCCTGAAAACGTAGATCTACAAGAAGTAGTCTCCCTCTGGATGGTCAGGCTTATGTACCGCAGCTCCAGAATACCCATCGGGTTGCAGTTGCACTTAAAAAGTGCTTATATTAATAATAATAACTGGACAGCAAGACTCCCATCTTTACATCAACCTCACTGCTGCAATGAAATGCTGCATTCAATTCAAATACACATGAAAAAGTGACTCTATTTGAGCAACACTCTGATTCCTCTCAGCATCAGTAGAAACACAAAGCCACAACCTTGCACAGACAACACAGCAGTTACAACAGCATTACCCACCACAAAAGCCCCCCCAACACAAACATATGTCAAAATTCTGATTTCTCAAATAAACAACCTCCCTTCCCCCACCACCAAAAACCGCAAGCACAAAATTCTATTCTATTTTCCAGGATTTGTAAAGTGCGCTACCCACATAGGCTTCCCAGCGCTAGGGAGAGGAAGGGGAAAAAGGAAACTACTTAGGAAGGTCCTTAACAGTGTCCTAAAGGAAAGCTCAGATTCTGCTTTCCTAATTTGAAGAGGGAAGGCATTCCATAGCCTAGGAACTAACCTCCGAACCAGTCACATAAAATGCCTTATGCCTCTCCACCTCCATACCCATACTACAAGACAAAGAAAGAAACACAACAACTAAAAGCCTACTTAAATGCAAATCCATGAACAAAAAAATCACTTTAACATCTTTGACCTACTACCAGAAAGAACACCGAACTTCACCATCAGTACAGAAACATTGCTCAAGGGCAGATTCTTCACCCACATACCATGAAGCCATCACTCCTGTTTTTCACATCATAAACAAAAATCATATTGACAAAATTGGAGGAGGCCTGGCTGTAATCCATACAAAAACACTACAAATAAGAATTGAAAACCTCTCCATGGACAACTGTGAATTCTTGATGGTAAGGTGCCACTCCACTCCAACTATAACATATTCCTTCCTCTTAATAATATAGACCACCATTCGGCAATGCCAATTTTAAAGATGTCCTACTTGATACAGTGACCAACACACATTTGGACCATCCAAATCTGTACATTCTAGGAGATCTCAACATATGGCTTGACAAGAAGAATATAACCACAACCACAGTGATCACAACCAACCTTAAAGCCTTCAAGCTACAATAATCATTTGTGGCCCAACTCACTGTGCAGGATACACTCTAAATGTCATATTTGCACCATTAGGATAAGCCACAGTTATAGACAACTTCCCTCGAAGTTGGAGCGACTACAACATCATCACTTTCAGGATCAATACACCTATCAATGTCAACACTTCAAAGACAACAAAAACCAACAACAACAAAAGCTTGAACAAACAATAGAAAAAAACTACACATCCAGCAACTCAACACCCACATTGAAAGAACCCAGATAAACATGCGGCTGAAAGACATAAATACCTTCTATAACTGGATCTCCACTGCACTAGACAAACAAATACAAACAAAAATCACATCCAGGGTTGACCACAAAAAGAACACCATATGGGTTAATGACAGCATCAGAAGAATGAAAACTTAGCATACTACAACACAAATAGAAAAAATCAGGAGAAGAAACAGACAAAGTACACTACAACACTATGATAGATAAACTATGATATGATAAACTCCTACATTAGACCTCTCCTCAAAAAGAAAAAACATCAACCCATCAGAACCACAAAATGACACCACTACTCCATGTGCATAACTGAAGCAGACTGCCCCTCCTAAAGAACTCCATAAAATTCTAACAGAATTCCAGAATCCAGAGTTCCTAAACCCAGGAACACCACAATCACGTGACCTCCATGACAAAATCTCCAATGAGTTGATCTAAAAAATTAGAATGGCTGACAATTACCTTAAGGAGAACGTGGACAACACCACAAAACATGACCGAACCCCCTGTAAAGAAACAAGAATAATCATCCATCTATGTGTACTTTCAATACCCTGTCACAAAAACATTTCTTCATTATTATTATTGCAGCCAGACCATCAGGATCACCTTCAGACCCAGCAACCCCAAATATCCTATAAGATATCTATCTCTCAACTTGCGCAGGGGAGGTTGACAGATGCCTACTCAACAGGTCCTGGAACTAGGTTCATTCCCAACTGAGCTGATAAACACCTACATTAGACCTCTCCTCAAAAAGAAAAACATCAACCCATCCGATACAGCCAACTACAGGCCCATATCCAATGGACCATTCTTAAGAAAAAAGTTTGAGAGAGCAGTGTTTACTCACGTTCTAACTTTACCGAACATTATAGATCACTGTTAGACCAACAGTTCGGGTTTCATACCATGCAGACGTAGCCATCAAATCCATCTGGGATGACCTAAAACTCACAGTTGGCAAAAACGGAGTAGTTGCCTTGTTGCTTCTGGATTTACCAGCTTCATTTGACACTGTCCACCACCACACACTACTGCAAAGACTCGACAATCTTTGAATCTGAGAAAATGCTCTAAAATGGATTGCTTCTTACCTCACAAAGTGTGGTCTACCTACCACCTTTCACAACACATCCTCACACACAACACTGTGGCATTCTTCAGGGGTCCATCATATCCTTTTATCATTCAACATCTACCTAACGCCCTTACCAAATCTGATTAAATCATACAACATCACCTGTTACAACTATGCAGATGACAGTCAAATAATTAAAAAAAATGGATAGCTCAGAAGAACTCTGCAGTTCACAACTCAATGGCTGCTTCGCGCCATAAACACATGGATGATGAATAACCATCCAAAGCTCAATACCGCAAAGACAGAGATTATGGCCTGCGGACAATGGTAAAAGTACCAGCCTACTGCCATTTGGCCTAAGGAACATCAAGCCCCTCTAACCACATCAAGAGCAGTTGGAACCTAGGAGCAACCATGGATCACAAAGAGTGCCTTCTACACAATGAAAACAAAATGTAGCATCTTCCCATACCTTGCTCACCAACATAAACTGCAAGCCATCTTCACACTTGTAATCTCCAAGCTTCGCTATGCCAACAGCCTATACCGTGGCACAACCTAATTCATCATACACAAAATACAGCTCATCCAAAATGCATCCCCAAGTCTACGTCTCCACCTTCAACCAAGAGAACGCATGACTCTAGTCCTGCAATTGCTTCACTGGCTACCTATAGCTAGAAGGGCAATGTTCAAGACACTCTGCATTGTCCACAGAGCCTCCCAAGGAAAAGAACTCCTGTGCCTACAAGTTAAATTCAAGACATACAAACAAAACAGAACAACAGTCCAGGCTTGTGCCACTTATAATCACACCACCTTATCATAAGAAATCCGTAGTAAGCACTGCTTTCTCAGTACAAGCTGCCAAGCATCAGGACAACTACTTCACTCCTCAAAGAAACTGAAGACCTGTTCAACTAGGAGCGCAGCCGTGTCTACGTTCCTGCTCCGGCACCTGGATACCCTCACAGGTGATAAGCTGAGCCATACAAGTTGACATAACATAACATGACATAACAAGCTCTGGAACTCATTACCAGCCAACATTTGAAGCACCCATAAGCATATACACTTCTGAAGACAGTAGTGAACATGGCTATTTCCTAGATAACGGCACCACCTACATCCCAGCAACAGAGCCCAGAAAAAAGTTGCACCCTCAAGCGCAATCCTCAGCTTATTACCCACAAATTGCAAACTATTCAACCAGCAAATTGTTTTCGATATGCAGGTAAGATAAGAAGGGCTGACCTATGGCTTGCTGTGGTATTATATAGTTATTTACTTGTATATATAACGGGTATGGCTCACAATAATACTGAAACTATAATACACAGCTGTCAGCAGCAGATTATAATTTATTTCCAGGATTATTGGATTTATGCGATTGTGCAGTTGCCGCATTTTTCACATAATTCTAGATTTGCTGTAATTGCCACATAATCCATTATCTGCTGCACAATTTGTAGATTGTAACAAACTGAAATTTGTCTCTAGCTTAAACGGTTCAAAATTTATTACAAACGGAGCAACATGTATTGCTGCGCAGTGGAAGGCCATATGCAAAGGTTGACTGGTCATCTTTCTACTGCCTATTACTATATTTGAGTGTTAAACTCGTACTAATGAGGTCCAACCAATGCCAAGACAGTGTTAACAAGTGTGAAACTCACAAAATAATAAAGTAATACTATCACAAAATGTGCCACATTATGCCACATAATTTGCCTTTTCCTGCCACATAATTTACTCAACCCTCCCATATAATTTGGCTCTGCCCTGCTGCACAATTCCAGTGGCACTGCTTATACCTCTTAAATTCACATAAGACATATCTGCTGTGAGGGTTGTCCATCAACAGCATTGTATAGCTGTAGGAAGGTAGGGTCTTTCTGCATAGTTACACCCACTTTTTGCCTGGTGCTGTGCTGGTTTTTGACTAGTCTAACTGGGTTCCTGCTAATCAGGACCCCAGTCTATCTGCTTTCTCCCTAAATTGGTTATGTTATGTACTTAGGTACACTCCAGATTGGATACTGGGGTACCCTTGTCAGTCCCTAGTATATGGTACCCATGTACCCAGGGCATAGGTACCCCAGAGGCCTCCCATGGGCTGAAGCATGTATTATGCCACCCATGAGAGGCCATGCAAAATGGAACTACAGGCCTGCCATTGCAGCCTGTGTAAGTTGGTGCATGCACCACTTACTTAAGAAATAGGTTTTCTATATCTAAGGGTCACTACACTTAAAACCTATGACACCCCTATAGCAGGCCTTAACAATTCTGAAGGCAGGGTGCTTGGTTCTAAGTGAGAGGGTGCCACTGCATGAGCAGGACAGCCCTGCAGCCTACGGAGTCCATTCTCCTGGGTTGTTAGTGCTGCAGCCATTTACGACATACAGAGTGGCATTATGCGACCGCGTGATGACCAACTCTAAAACGGCTGAAAGTAACCCTATTGTGTTTGGTGTCAAACATTGTGGAATCATACCCCCACACCGGTAACCGGTGTGGGAGGTATGATTCCACCCCTCAGAAATGAGCTTTGTGAGGTGCCTGGTGTTCCCGGTACTAGCCTTCTAGTCCCGGGCAGCACAAAATGGTTGCTGCCGACCAGAGACACATTTCTGCCCTCCTGCTGCAGAGCCAAGCTCGAGCAGGGAAGACAGAACAATAGGCATCCTGTCACAGGGAGATGTGACCACCTCCCAGACAGGATTTAGTGTATTAGGCCTGGGTGGGTGCGCTTGCCAGCGACCGAAAGTCTGCATGAGGGGCACATTTGGTGTCCCTGTGCATAGTCCAGTTCAAACCAGTCCTGGGAGCCGTTGGCTGCTGCTCTGGCGCGAAACTGGACAAAGGACATGGGAGTAACCTCCCCACTGTCCAGACCCTCCCCTGGGAGGGTCCCCTGAATCTGTCCAACCCTCTCCTGAGGGTACAAAAGGGCTTACCTGGCTGCAGGACCCTAGATTCGACGTGGACAAGATTCTGATCAAGAAACCACTGACCTTCGACTGCTGGACACTCTGGACTTCGCTGGTCTTTGTTTGGGCCCGACTTCTTCTCCCTCTCCGTCCAAAGCATCGTCTGTGCCCGTGTACCATACAGGCTCCGTGTAGGACCTGTGGAGCATCAAGGACAACTGAGGATATCTCCCTTGGAGTGAAGGAGTCACTCCCCTGCAACCGCAGGCACCACATCTTAACTGACCGGTCTGCTGCTCCTGAGCTCCTACGGACGACTCCGAAGGCTCCAGCAACACAGGAGGTGGGTTTCTAAGCCCCTCGAGGTCCGAGCTGCCCTCTCACCAAGTTTGAGGTCAGAATCCCTCGTGGGGGCTGCAATACCCGTACCCCTGTGCACTGCATACTTTTGTAAGTGGATATGCTTGTTGGCGTTTCCAAAACAAGTGCACTAGGCTCCGAGTAGCCCCAAACTCTGGCCCCATTTCCACCAAAGAACTCTGGCCTCCTCATACCGAGTGCTCTGTGGGCTGTTGCTTTGTGAAACTGCTTGAGGTCCCCTCGTGACTCCTGTGCCTCCGGCCTGTGGGTCCTCTTGAGGGTCAACGCTGCTTTTCTTGAGCTCCCCCAGTTGCTCCAGGCTTGCCCTGACTCTCCTGTGTTTGTTGAGTCTCCTGGACCTTGCTGGTCCGAACTGTAACATTCTTCAACCTTCTGCATGGGTTGCTGTTGCCAAGGCTTGTTGGTGCTCCAGCTGGACACCAACCCCTCAGTACTCGACACCCTTTGTGGGAGAGCTCCCATCCAGCTCCTGGTCATCCTCGACATCTCCTGGTCCCGGTGGCTGCAGAGTCAAGAACCCCGTCAATGCACCTGAAGCACCCGGCATCGTGGGCATTCGCCTACCGCGCCCCTGGTCACTCCTGAGTGACCCAGACTCTATCCCCTCTGCTTTCAGGTACTCTTCACCAAGTATCCACCTTTGGATTCCGACGGACACTTTTCTCTTCCCAGCAGTGGCTCTTCTTCGAAGTCCTCCATAGAGATCGACGGCGGTTTCCGATGCCACTTCAGACCTATGCACCCGGCTTCCCTGGGATAGGTAACTCTGGTACTATGGTATCCACGGGTGGGGTGGCTCTCCAACCTTCTAACTTCCACGGGGTTTCTTCAAAGTCCACTTAGAAGGGTCCTTAAACTTTAAAACTGCAACCGCGACTCTCCCATATAATTGTACGTAGCACGTGGCCGTGTTCCCACACTGCACCCGTCCTCTGTGGGGTCCCTACTTACTCACCTTGGGTGGTTCCTTGGGGTCCCAGCGATTCTACAACCTGTAGACACTGTCTTGACTCGAGTCCTGGTTCTTATACCACTATTTTAGTATATGGTTTGGTCTCCCCCTGGAGCCCACTGTGTGTTAGTGCTATCTACTATTGTTTCTGTGCTACAGTATTGTGTGCTTTGTGAGTATCCTCATGTAGAGGGTACTGTGTCGTACTTAAAGAGTGTTATATCAATAATACGGGCTGCGTCCTATAACATGATAACCAAACCTTGGTGGCCATCACACACGACATGGAAACACTTCCCAGATAGGATCAAAGCAAAGACAACATCCTTTCAGCCACAAACCCTACAAGGAGAAGTGTGCTACCCATGTTGGCAAGTGCTTCAGGGCCCCACATACAATACAGTAAAATACAATACAATTGAGTGATCCCTGCCACAAGAATTCCTACTCTGCCAGACGATCCTGTAAAGGGGGTCTCCAGCAAAGCTGTATGCTTCTCCCCTCTCTATGTACCCAGTACATGCGCGTGTCTGGCCCCAGCCAAGCCACGCCCCACCCCTGTACTTTCTCGATCTCAAAGGTTGGCATACCATTTGGGCTTTGACATTATATGTCAGCATTGTGCTTCCACATTTTCAAAAGCTGGTGGGGCTCCTTTCCAAATGATTCATACTCCTTGTCCATGTACGCCTTCCTACATGACATCTTTACACAGACGTGCACGTGCCAGGCTCCTGTTTACATTTTGGCCTAAATGCCCCACCCTTGTGTGTTTTTTTCTTAGCTGCCCTACAAGGCTCTGAAGCAGCCGTGAGCTAGGGCCAGTGAAACCCTCTCGGTCGACACGCCTTTCCTTGGTACTTGATGCTCATTCTTTCGGGTGACTGGTCTTTGAACAAGGTGATTTCCACAGTGCTAAACAACTTGCAAGGGGAGCGCATTTCATCATAAATGGAATCATCTAGATGTTCTGCACCATACGATGACAATGTCTATCCTGCTTGCCCTTTTAATGACCTTTTAACATCCTGATAGTTTCTAGGTCATTTTTGATCTGCCCATAAACACTTTTAGACTGAGTTTTAGGTCTTCTGTGTGGGTACCCAGATTTCTCGGTGGATATTTGTCTTTGCACATTTCTGTGGCCAGTAAGGCAGTCGCTGATTCAACCATCAGCATCTCTCCCATGTTTGTTTGCAGATGGGCTTGTTTGAGACTGATGCTAAGATCATCCCTCCTGTGATATTCCTTCACAACTTGACCCTGTGGTGTTTTGGGTATGCCTTCTTGATGTTTCCCAGGGAGTTAGGTCTATTTCAAAGTTATTGGTTGCTGGGCCTAAACCAGTGGCCTACACATGTCATAACAGAGCTGAGAGAGCCAGCCCTTTATTTATGTTCTCCTCTTCCAAAGCATCCAAAGTTCCCCATGTCTCTCTTTAGCTCTGTGATCTCCTTATGAAGGCCATCATTTTGCAGACTTATTAATCTATGTTCTTCTCTTTGGCTACTGTCTAAGCTCTCCTCTTTGCTCATTGTTCTGCAGTTGTGTTATCTGCTGTGTTAGAACATGCAACCCTTGCTTTACGGGGAGATACGTATTATCCGAGACTGAGCAATATGGAACCCCTTAGGGTAACAGTGCAGGACAGTACAGTGCAGTAGACAAAACTCCTAAACTCAAACTAAGATGGAGTCCATATCATAGTCTCAAGAGAGTAAACTCCCCTTGATTCTCTGGCCCTGGGTCTGTGGTTGTGGTTAACAGGAACTGATCAAGAAGATTCTGACATAGCCAATAAACGTACAACAGAGCAACAGACTATTTTAGAAAATGATATCAAAACCCTGACACATGCTCATTTTACCAATCCAACCAAAGCTTCCAGATGTAGATTGGAAAAGGCTAAAATGGAGCTTAATACACTATATACTTTGAAAGCAGAATATATGTTATATAGACTTAAGGCTCGAAATTACGAACAAGGAGAAAAAGCTGGTTGTTTACTAGCGGCACGATTAAAACAGAGAGAAGCTATGACAGCTATTCCAGCTATTTATAATTCTGAAGGTAAGCTAATAACTGAGACTCAGGAAATAGCTAATACATTTGCAGATTATTATGAGAAGTTATATAGCTCAGAGGTTGATGATGATCACCACAAAGATCAGGAATTTTTTAATAAAAGAAAGCTTCCCCGCCTCAATGAACAGGATCGGCTCATACTGACAGGCTAAATAACAAAGGATGAAATTGCCCAAGCACTCTCTAATCTTCCATACAATAAAGCACCGGGAGAAGATGGTTTTCCTGGGGAATTTTACCGTTGGGTAAAACCAGAAGCAATAGATGCCCTTTATGAGGCCTAAAAAGAAGAAGAGGAAACTGGTAGCCTCTCCTCTCTCACAAATAAAGCCATCATAACGGTCCTTCCCAAACCTGAGAAAGATCCATTATACTGCAGTAGCTACCATCCAATTTCCCTTCTGAATTCAGATTCAAAGATATTAGCCACTATTCTCGCCAAAAGACTCAAACAAGTTATCGCTAAACTCATACATACTTCTCAAGTGGGATTCATACCAGGCAGAAACTCTCGTAACCATCTACGCACTTTGGCTCACATACTTTGGCTTTCCAAGGATGCTGGAGAAGACAGAGTAGCCTTATCCTTAGATGCCGAGAAGGCCTGTGACCGTATTGAATGGAGCTATATGTTCTGTACACTACATAGGCTGGGATTAGGCAATGAATATATCTCTAAGGTCAAATGGATATATGAGACACCATCCGCATAAATGAATTGTGGGGGTTTCCTTTCAAAATCTTTTTTAGTGCAAAGAGGAACCCGCCAGGGTTGCCCTTTATCGCCCCTTTTGTTCCTTCTTGCACTTGAACCGCTGGCTGTGGCAATAAGACAATGTTCACAAATAGCAGGCATTCCTACACCAGCAGGGATCTCAAAAATACTTCTTTATTCAGATGACATATTGCTCACACTTACTGATCTGCCTACTTCACTCCCGAGACTCATGTCTACCATTTCTCGCTTCTCGATCATTTCTGGCTACAAAGTCAATTGGAATAAGAGTGAAGCTCTCCCATTGTCCAGGGGTACAACGAAAGCAGCTATTTTGGGCTATAATTTTCAATGGAAAGTGGACCGCCTGAAGTATTTAGGTATTTATATCAACACAGGTTTAGAATGTATGATTCAAGATAACTTAGATCCACTTATTGCCAAAACGAAGTCAGAGTAAAAAAAATGGTCCCATCTTAACTTGTCTTTTTGGGGTAGAGTACAGGCAGTGAAAATGATTATAGTGCCCCGTTTCACTTATGTTTTAGATATGTTGCCTTTGACAGTTAAAATATCAATATTGCGAGATATCAACAAAGGTATTAAAACCTTTATTTGGGGATCCCTGAGACCTAGACTTAAAATCTCAAAATTGATTGCTCACAGGCGATATGGGGGTCTTAGTTTACTGTGTATTGAGCATTACTATACAGCCCCCCATTTATCTCAATTGGTTTATCTTTGGCCCAGACAGGATGATCCCCCACTATGGGTTCTCATTGAAAGACAAACTGTACAGGCAACTTCAGGTTTGCAAATGTTTTACACTCATAAATCACCTGCTTTACAAACTTCCAACCCTATTATTCAATTTATGCTTAAGATTTGGATACATGCCCACAAACTCCTCAAGAGTAACCCGAGACTACATGGAAAGGCCCCCATATGGCATAACGCTGATATTAGAATAGGTAAACAGACTATATCCCGGGATATATGAGAGAGAGCAGGTATTCTAACGTTGGATCACTTACTCACTTTAGAAGGTGAGCTTAAAACCATTGAAATGCTTCATATAGAATTTCAACTCCCTACCTCCCAAGAGGGGAAATACTTACAACTAAAACAAGCCCTATTTCGTAGACTAGGACCATTTCCTTGGATAGTTGAGGATTCCCCAGTGTTACAATACTTAACAATTTGGGGGAAATTCAAAGGCGCAGTCTCTGGATTTTATAATCTCATAGTGCATAAATTACACTCATACCTATTACAAGCACAACTTCATGTCAAATGGCAAGGATTAATTACTGTAGCTTATTCCGATGAGGAATGAGAGGATGTTATTATAAACATGGATAAGGGAATCAGAGAGGCCAGAATGAAATTTACTCTTTTCAAAATTCTTCATAACTGGTACTGGTCACCACAAAAACTCAAGACAGCAGGTTTACTACACCAATCTACCTGTTGGAGGTGCCCACAGGAGGACTGCGATATACTACACATTTTATTCCGATGTCCAATTTTGAAGGAATATTGGTCTTCCATAACTGCCTCTCTACACAGAGCTATACAAGTGTCCATTCCTTTAACGGAAAAATTAGTTCTATTACATGATGTTAATGATCTCACAAACCATACAAGACGAATGATAGCTATTGCCCTCTCTGTAGGAAAAGTTTGTATATTAAGGCATTGGAGAACACCACAATGCCCTACACATGATGAATTGCTTATTGAAATGTATAAAATAGCATCATATGAAAAACTAATTTATAGATTGCAGGACAATGTTGGAACTTTCATCCAAATGTGGAACCCCTTTCTAGCTAATAAATATTCTATTTCTGGTAATATTTCTGGTAATATTTCAGATTTGTCTTCTAATTAGGAACTACAATAAGGGAATCACTTCCTTTTTCATCTCCTTATTAATTCATTACCATCAATATTTATATTCATGCTGTTGCTGTTATCATTAGGACTGTTGATGCTTTAGCCAGTAACACTATTTGAATTAGGACTTACTGTTCACCTATTGGAAATTGTTGAGTTCGTGGGAATATCTCCACTTGAAATATTATATTTGTATGATATTATCGCTACTATCTTCCAACTATCTATAATATATGGTTTACTACATATTGTATACTATCTATATCATCTCCTCCCTAGTTCACCTTTCCTATTTCTTCCTTTCCAGGTTTTATGAGATATTGTATCTTTTGATATCTGTATTATCTTTTTTGTATTTAGAAATCTGAGAAGTTAACATTTTACAGTAATTTATTGTGTGGCCATAATTTGATTTATTGCTTATTCTCCTTTTTTAATGTATTGATTATAAACTGACTTCTCAATAAAAATATACAACAAAAAAAGAAAATAAAGCATATAGCATGGGGCAATATGTCAGCCCCCCCCCCAAAAAAAGGAACTGATCAAGAACATCTCTTTGTGCAAATTGTATCTGAAAGATGGAGGGTGCATGCTCCCTAGGCAATTGACAAAGACAGACCACTCCAGCATCTTCTTCACTGGGGCATAACTGGCTGTGATACATACGGTTTACCACTACATTAGAGAATCCTGGGATCCTCATGCATCTTTGTGAGCAGGGCAAGTATGGCTTACCCAGACTTCTCCTGGAAGAGGGAAGATATGTCCCAATCTGTCTCGTTGGAGTTTATAATTGTAAAATGCATCTAATCTGATTAGTACTTACCGGTTGCCCATCTGCTGAGACTTTGAATGTAAGCCAGAGAGCTAACAGCTACATAAAAGCTATACAAACAGAGACCTGTATAAAGTGCTGCTTCACGGTTTCTTTCAAGTAGAGCATAGTGCTGCCTATTTCCTCAAAGCTAGGCCTAAGCTTGAACTACTCATGCCCTGTTCGCCTGCCCTGCTGATGTTGCTGGCCTTACTTGTGTGGAAGCTCACAACCAGACAAAAGAATCCAGGGATGCTGATGTGATGTGCCAAGAAGCCCTATCTATCCCTCACCTGACAAGACGAGGGCTACAAGGATCCATTCACAAGTGTAGTGAGCTGAATGGCGATCACACTTTTTCTATGTGTTCATATTTTGCTTGTTCACTTTTGTGGGACGCCCACCCACCTTTCCATTTCATGCTACTCAATAGCCTCTGTCCAGCTTGGCATTTACTCCTGGCCCATTATCAGACTCCGTGGTCTAGCTGCGAAAAGAAGTGTCCTTGGGCCACTTTTGACAGTCTTGAGACCCTGCACGCAGTACAGATGCCAACGCCCATCCAGACAGCCAAATCCAGAGCACAAAGGAGGTCATGTGTAGTCCTTGTGTGTGCTGTTGGGACTGTGTTAGACTCCCCCTGTTCCCCTTCAGTGCTAATATCTCTATCCATTTATCCAGACATGGATCCGTTGACCTGGTGTCACTAACACATTTTGTTTCCTTGGTATCCAGTTTTCAAACCTGAGGGACCAATCTGATCTCCCTTTTGAATAACTCTTGAACGAAGACATCTAAGACATCCGTGAAGTTGATTTTGAAATGTAAGACTCTTGTAATTACCATTGGTTATAGTGTGTTTGTTCAAATATTTTTTCTATCTAGTGATCACCAACAATATAGTAAGGACAATACTAGTAACCATTGCAGATATTTTGTGTGTTTATTTATTTCAAATTTTCTATTAGTTCATTCTACATTTTATACTGTACACACCTATATTTATTTAAGATGTTATTAAAGTACTTTCTTTTTAACTGAACAATACCCCCGGCAAGAGATTCCATTTTTATTTTGATTATGATAAGTATGGACCTGATTTCGAGTTTGGTGGATGAGAAACTATGTCAAAAAGTGACAGATATCCCAGCAGGTAGTGTGAGTGCCGTAGGCTATAATACACTGTAATATGGCGTATGAGACATCTGCCCTGTTTGTGATGGAGTACCCTATCTGCCAAACTCTAAATCAGGACCTATGCAATGCTATGTCAGGTCCCAACCTTCACACTACCTCCTCTGACTGAGGCCTTAACTTCTTGACCAGACTCGGTCAGTAGGGAGCACCCGCAATCTACCTCTCGGCTCATTCCGAGCGACTTAAAGAAGGAAACACGTTTCTGCTGCGCTTTCCCTCAGGCCTTGGTTTGGTTCAGTCTGCTGCCACATATGGGATTTTGGGACTCATGTTTCCCTTGATACCAAGCCTGAGGCCTGAAAGGAAGGACAGGTCTGGGATTTAAAACGGGTGGAGCAAAAACCTTAGTAAAGGCATGGTACTAATCCGGCACTAACAAACTTCACGAGGAAGGAGTTTACAGACAAGGTGGCCCATCCTAGAACTGTCCAGTTAGAGGCTATATAAAAATAGGCTGGGAATCCCCCTGCTTAAGGCCGGCCTTTCAGATCTGCATCAGAGAGCATCTGGAGGCCAGAAGAGACAGAATGCTCCTCTTTTCCACTTCAGGCAAACAGGATCCCAGGAAGGTGAGAGGGGAGGAACAATGGGGAAGGGCCTGAGGGAGGGTATCTGGAGGTCGAAACAGACCTGTGAATGCCCTTCTTTTCCATTTTACAAAAGGACAGCATATAGTCCTTATTCCAAAGCCTCCTCTCTTACTATTGCCTCATCCTATTATATATGCGGGACTAGGCACAGTCCGGCTTCTGCTTGGTATAATAAAGAGTTCACTGATTTTTGTATTGGTGCTGGAAGAGATTTTGTTGTAGGAGCTGTTGTTGTTGTTTTCCCTGCATTGTCTGGTCAGGGCATCTTGTACTAGGTCAAGAGCCAGGTGTTGTCTTCGCTTTTGTAGACTCTTCTCTGATCCCTGCCCATTTTGCCATTTATTTTCTCCTTTCTAGGGATCACTCGGCCACACTTCATGGCGCATCCAAGCCTCTCGGGGCCCTTCCATCGTCACACCTTATCTCATCCTTTAGCAAGACCGTCTATTGGTGTCTGCCACTGTCAGGTCCCCACAGCAGCGCCATTCACCTGCTACATAAACTCCACATGTGCACTAATGTCTTCCAGTGAGTGAGTGTATATGCAGCACAGCAATATTAATAGGACAGACAAACATAGGCTTAGAGTAACTTAAAACAAACAGACATGGCGGAGCCCGCCGCGGGTGCGAAGGCTCTGCCTCTGCCTCTCTGTAATATCCCCTCATAGACGCTGTCACCACACCGAGCAACCTTTTAGCTGTCAGCCAAGGCCGCATTTATCCCGCCAGCATTAAATTGATATTTACTCTTGTCTAATTAAGTAATAGCCTTTCACGCGCCTTGCTGATGCAGTCCTTCACCAGAATCAGGAAGTGCTTTTAAGTTTGGAAAGAGGCCTTGGAGGTGCAATTAGCCTCTGAGTCTGACGGCTCCACCGGCTATTGGCTAGCGCACTCGGTGCACTCACAAAGGGGCAGAAAGCTGGTTCCTGGAGTCAGCCCTGGCGTTCAGCATCCACTGTGCAACCTTCTTTACCCCGACCCTATTACAGTGTTTCATTTGTAGAAAAAATGGGGTGCTACGGCCCCCAAACATTTTCTCGGAGGAGGGGAGAACAAGGGGGGCACATGCCCTACTACTGGGGCCTCGCTAGCTCCGCCCACTGCCTTCTGTGGTAGCAGCACGTGGGTTTGCAAGCATGGACTTAATTTAGGGGCAGTACTTAATTTGTAAAACTCATAAGTGCCAGGGCTTTCATTAGGAGGCCACTGCAGCTTGCCCCACATACTGCCCATGCCAGTGCTGTCAATGATGGTAACAACACAACTACTAACCATCACACTCCTACAAGTGTGACAATTCAGACTATTTCAGCCCTCCAAAGCTATAAGAATGGCTTGAACGGCAGGTAATAGTCATTTTTTAATGTACAATGAATTAATAATTACCTGTTGTTGTGGCCATCTCTAAATTAGCCAGACAGTGCCACCTTGTGGCAGACTGTCACAAGCGCTGGTGTTCACAATTAAGTGCCGGTGTCGAGCACTGGAAACCACCGGCTCAAATTAAGCACTGTTTAGGGGTCCCCAGGGTTGGCAGCTGCGACACCCGGCTTGTCCCTTGTAAGCCCTGACACTGCCTGTGCCACCCTTGGCCTTAGGGTTGGCAAAATCTGTGCCAAGGACACAGGGATGTTTTGAAATATCAGCGTCAGGCTCCAACCTTGTTTTCTGCTCATTTTGATTACATTACTAGTGAATAAGAGTCTATTATTATTTACTATTAGTGTAATAAAAGAGGACCAGCAGGATCCGGAATGGACCTTCACTGGCATTTAGGTAAGAAAAATTAAATGTCTTTAAATGTAGGTTGTGTGTGTGCATGTAGGTGAGAGTGAATTTGTGTGAGAGAGTGTGTGAATGTTTGAGCATATATATTTTTGTATGTGAGATCGTATGTTTGTGTGAGTGAGTGGAACTGAGCAATTAAGCATAAGTTAGTCAGTAAGAGTGAGTGAGAGAGTGCGAATGAGGGAGTCAGGTGAAGAGTGAGTGCAAGAGACTGAGTGAAAATGAATGAGTGGAAGTGAGTGCTAATGAGTCAGCAACACTGAGTGTGGGTGAATCAGAATGACTGTGAGAGAGTGAATGTAAATGAGCAAAAGTGAGAATGTTGTTATGCCTGCAAGTCTGCTGCTGGACCTGGCATCCTTCTTGTCTTATAGAAGCACCTTTGGCAAAATGCTGCCACTAACATACTGGAGACAATACTCGCGTATGGGATACCCACGGCAAAATGCTAGTGCTGGCACTCTGCAGGTGAAATTTTGGCATGCGGAACCCATGGAAAAATGCCAGTGCTGGCATACTGGAGGAATTTCTTGACAAAGGTGGCAACTGTGGTGAATTGCTGATGCTGGCACATGGAAGAAATTCTTGGCAAATCGGAGAACAACTGTGGCATATGTCAGGGGACATACATGACAAATGCAATCCTCAACATACTAGATGCAACTTTTACCATAAAGGTCCCCCAGGGTACATGGAAAGCAGTAGTAGCAAAAGTCTGTCGCTGGCATGTTGCATGTATTATTTGGGCAAAAGAGGCACCCATGGCAAAATGCTAGCCTTTGTAATGAAGGCAGTTTGTACCATATGGGGGCACCAATAAGACATTTTAAAAACATAATTGGGTCAACTCTTGGGGACTGTCAGGTTTCATTAGTTTGGCACACTATGAAAGGACTTGAATATTCAATGAGTATCTTTTCAGAGCCATGGATTTTAGCAATTTGTGAAAATTGTGCATTAAAATGCACTATTAGTGCCCATTTTGTCAAACTTTTCCCAAGGGAGAGAACCATCATCCTGTGATCTCCCCTAGAAGATGTAAGACTCACTTACGCTTACTTACTACAATCCAGGATACTGTTCCCATGACATATTATGCCCACACCTTTATATAGATGATAGCCAAACCAGACATACGTCTGTGTTGTGTTGTTATATTAGGTAATCAGGATGAATGAATTACGTAGTTCGTTTTCCAGGGTCCTTTGCAAAATTGTAATAGAGACCCTCAGCCACACTGTCACAACAGCAGTATATCTTGAGTCTCCGCTTGTTTGATTAAGTGGGATGAGTCATCATTGTGTCTTATCACCTTAGTGTCCCATTCTCCAGGTGTTCCATTATCCTCCACAAGGAGGGAGACTGCCTGGTGTACGACAATCGTGAGAGGGAAAAGTGCAGTAAAATAACAAATTAAAAATATCTTCTCTCCTGTGTGGATTGACTTTATTTTCACTGGGGAGGGATACGGTTAAAAAAGGCAGACAGTGCTTGTATGGATGTTTATTGGTCCAATGCACCTGGTGAAAGGTCGACATGTTTCAGCCTATGTTGCCCATATGGGTCGGTTGGCTTTCTTCAGGACCAAAGGATTCAGCCTTCTCTAATGTCAGGAGGCTGTGAATATAGTAAGGAAAAGTACATTGATTTGCTCACCCTTCTTTGTCAACTGGTTATGTTTGTACGTGTAGTTGACAATTGGTTATAGGCCACAATTTGTTCTCTGACTGTGATCTTTGCAGGGTGTCTTAGTTCTGTGAAGCCGGCAGTGCGGCTTGTAATACTCACATATGGGATTCTTGTGGCAGGTGCTACTGCTGTCCTCCGGGGTTTTGATCATTAAAGCACATTAGAATGCATTTTAAAGTGCTTTTGCCTTATGTTTACTGTTTAAAGTTCATATGAGTCACAGGAAAAAAATACCGGCTTTGGGTGATTTTCTTACCATACAGGACATTAAAATACCAGTCCTGCCAGTAAAAGACCATCTAGGTGGCAACCCTAGCCTGATCAGATGTTGTGGCCCATGGGCCACTTATTTCTCCTTGCCTGCATGACCAAAATGCAGTACTTCTAGCTATACCAATGTTACTTGCCATGTAAGCTTTAAAATATTTCACTTTCCAAACATTTCTGTAAAAAATGAGCCAATTAGACTAACTAAATGGTGATCCATGAAAGGGATGATCCATGAATGTGGGCCCACTTTTTTGGGAGTGTCTAGGCCTGTCAGTGGCGTGCATCGTGGTTAGGCAACAAGCACTGGTGCTACTGTATTCTGTTTGCTATTGTTGCTAACTCTCTCTCCGGGTCCCGACCAAGTTACCTTGACCATGACTCACCAACCCTCACTGTCACTACTTTGTGCCACTGGAGACCAGGGCTGTAGCTTAGTCAATAATGTTAGGGGTGTGAGTCTGAAATTTCCTAATAAACTATGAGGTGTACCCAACTAAAAATG
This sequence comes from Calotriton arnoldi, assembly GCA_963921515.1. Taxonomy (NCBI): domain Eukaryota; kingdom Metazoa; phylum Chordata; class Amphibia; order Caudata; family Salamandridae; genus Calotriton; species Calotriton arnoldi. The sequence goes on from CAWUFW010006171.1 coordinate 1,045,945, forward strand.
ATAGGGAGGGCTGGGGCCACTAGACATTGTTAATGGACAGGATTAGTGGTATTAGTTTGTAGTTATTTGGAAAAGTAAGGCCATTCAGCATAGGGCCTCAGTGAGATAGCCTGGACTGTGTTTTCCACCCTAGTCCTGTTTCTCCTCACAGGAATGTCCCTCACACAAAAAGGTACAGCTGGGCATTAACAGTGCCCGTTTCCATTCTTCATGGAGCAGGTACAGCATGGGCAGAAGCACAAGCTTCCCGTCTTCAGGGAGCAGGTGCATCATAGTCATAGCAGTGCAAGTATCTCTCTCCGACACTTAAGAAGCAGTAGAATCTTCCTGCTGTCATAGACCAGAACAGGTAAGACTCAGAAAGTATTAGTGAAGCCTCCTCTCTCAAAAAACAGGTACAGGACAGCCTATAGCAAACACCCTTGCCTATTTGATCTGTATATTTCAGTATGGGTGTGTTGATTGGTAAATGCATGGATAGTTGAGCAAGTAAAACGGTTAACGATGTATGGTTGTGAATAAACATCTGTTATTTCAGCACCCATATGCCCAAGGGGTCCAAGTTCCCTTACAAATACATATGTTGTGTTGTGTGTGGAAGGGTGAATTGCTATATTGATACATGAGTAAATGGATGGAGATGTGGATGGTGGTCTCAGTTGGTGGACAGTTGCATTGGGGGCAGCTGAATTTATATTTTGATAAATGCTGATTTTGTGTGGACAGGTGGATGTGCAGTTGAATGGACAATGTGGATGGAGATTGCATAAGAAAGGAAAATGTTGGTGGATTGATGGGTGCAAGGATGTTTGATGGCTAAGTTCTGTGTATTTGGATTAAAGGTCACTTTGTGTGTGTAGTATATGTGTATGCTTGTGGTGTGTGTATGGATGTGTGCACAAATAGATGGGTCTTGTGTGTGTGTGTGTGTATGCCCAGACGGATATATATGTGGATGGATGCTCGTGCATTTGGAGCCGGTTCGCTCGCGCACATGATGAGCTGTAACAAGGAGCTAGTGACTTTGAAGGGAATACACATCTATCTGCTGGGCAACAAGGCACAAGATATCTCTGTGATGGGGAAGCACTGTTACTGCATCGCATCAAGAATCCTGATGCAGAACAGTTACTGGGAGTTGTGCAGGTAGGAATCATACCCAAATAAGTTAAAACGTGATGTCTTTGATATGATACTATGACTTGGCCACTGCTGGCTGAAAGCGAAGCCTATTACAAAAACAACAGCAATGAGGCATCTCAGAATGATGTACAACATGTTGGTGACATGTAAGTTCCAGTTCTAAGGTCACAGATGCAACGATAACTTCAGCAATTGTGTTTACCATGTGCCCCGGTTTATAAGAACACTTATTATTCACAGTGCTTCAGAATGGCCCACGATGAAGCACTATAAAAACTAATCTTTGAGATGCTAATAACCTATCAGTAAAGTTAATCTGCTTGCTCTGCTATTTTCTGAATAAATGTGGAACCACCCACAAACACTAGCGCCATGACCCACTGCCAATCTGCAGAGGCAGATGGGTGACAATTTAGGTCTAAGGGAAGTAGATGATACTGTGCTAGGGGCTTTGTAGATCCAACTTGAATCTGGTGAAAGTGAAAACGCTGGATTTTGTTAGGACATCACAATGCCAGATAAATTCACTGGAATGCAGATCCTAAGTGTGATACTTCTCATATACACCCATGGATTCAGATAGGAGAAAACTGATGCTATGATGGGAAAACATAATGTAAGAGCCAATTTAAATTGCTGAACCACTGTGTCCCAAGTGTCCAAGCACACACCTAAGACCTGGGAGGGGCATGAAGGTACAACACTGTGTGTTGATCAGACCACTGTGGTCATCATCCCTAGGTGGTCGGTGCTTTAAGTGGGATTGAAAAAAGTGGGGAATTTTAAGAGGGATATTGGCAAAGAAGTGTAACTAGGAATCATTTTCAAGATGCATGACCTCTGTAATTAAGGGTTCGGAAAACTGTTATCATGTGCTTTACAAAGCATGCCACCTCGCCAGTATTTGGGGGCTCTCTCTGAATTGTATGCTATTGCAACCAGACATATAACACAACACTAGACATATACATAAAAAAACAGCCAGACCAATTGGCTTTGCCAGTGTTTTATAGAAGGATCAAATAAATGAGTAACAACAACAATTTTTTGAATTCAAAAAGTTTCAGTTTGAAAATTTGAGATTGAATTAAACATTGCTAAGATCTGTGGAAAAGGAGGTGGTCTTCAGAGTGTCTCAGTCCCTTCTGTTTCCCTTCAAGCCACTTCCTTCTGCCATCTCCTATTCTCTTATGCACTTGCTCCCTTTTTCTTCCCACATCTTTCTGAAATCATCTGAATATCTCACACATCATCATTTTCCTCTTAACATCGTTGTGTCACTCTTGTCATCCGCACATACTTCTGTTCATCTTATTTGACTATCCCCCCACACACAGCCCATCAACTCAGATTTAAACACTCCATTTTAATTTATTTTGGCGCTGTCAATATTTTGGGTAGTGAAACTCCTTCACACACTTGTCCATAAAATCACAATTACAAGTGGCACATATGTGACCATTATTCTGCACTTTAAGACGAGAAGCCAAGTATTGCATGCGCATGAAGTCTGAATGCCTTTATGACTCACTGACAGGCACTGTGAGAAATTCATACTACCTACGGACTTTGGATCTTACTTCAGCCCTCACTCTTGCTCCATCATTGACTCTTGCCCACAACCAGAATGAACTCAGACGTCTAGAGGTGACTTGGTTCATGTAAATGCGACATGTTAAATGAACAAAACTACAGAAAAATTACTTGTGAGAAAAACAAATACTTTTAGAGAATATAAGATGAAGTGAAAATGAAATGTAAACAGGGAATTGTCATTGTTATGGTTTGTCTGTAAAGCAAATGACTGTAGGACCCGAGAGGGATCAATTTCAAAGTCAGTTTTGAATTACTGCTGCATGTGAGATTGGCGGGACCCGACCACTCAAAGCCCTGCTTTTGGTTCACTGATGTGGAGTGAGTGACAGGTAGGAGCCCAATCTGATCCTTGTTCTCTGCCATGCCTTGCGCATCATACACATCTTCTTAGATCACTAGGATCAATCCCAGCTTCCCTGCTTTAACAAATTGTGTGATCCTTGACAAGTATTTCATTTCACCAAGTTTCTTTTTTCTTCCTTGTCACATATGAGAGTACTTTCAAATGTGTGAGCTCAAAAGGTTGTTGTACAAAAACCTTGTGTTTGATTCATACAACTAAGATATTTCTCTATTTATAATAAGAATCTGGGAAACTTATTGGATACAAATACCAAATGACTTGCCTCTAATTTCACAAGTGGCATTGTCGTAAGGGCTGGGGGGACACAAATATTTCAAAGTACATGCTTTAAAACTATAACTTTAATAAATGCCTTTCAATGCGGTGATATAATCTGAACTACCAAGATCTAACACTTCTGCATGTAAAAAAAATGACACGTTTTTTAAAATTTGAAGTGACTTTTTGTGCATGATTATTGTTGCATGCTTAACTTTGCAACTGTTTTCTTGGCTTACCTGAATGTTATTGTCAGGACAAGACCCGTAGGGGGGTGTTCCACCCTATACACCCCCCTTGAAGCTACGTCCCTGCAGTTGACAGCACAGCAGATAGTCCATAGTGTTGACCCACATTAGTGCCTGCTCAGAGCTGGGTTCAGGTATACAGGGTGGGAGGAACCTGCAGGCTGCTGGGCGTGGGCAGGGCAGAGTCTCAGTCAGGGACCGAAAAATAATGCGCATTGCATCACATATGCACTCACTCGTAATGCCTAGCCGATGCTGTGTGAGGCCTGCAGCCGCCCTGTCCCAGCTGAGCCAGCCCAGTTTCGATTAAGTCATGGGAGGCAAGGCTGAGGCGCAGACAGGCTGCACTTCCAATGACAGATGATGGCAGTAATGACATTACAGGGGTGCAGCCGCCTGTCACCCAAGCATCAAGTGTGTTTCCCCAGCAGTACCACGCTATGACGCCATTCCGCAGACCACTGATATGGAACGCATGCCTGGCAATGATTGATTGGACCCGTTGGTTGCAGGTGGGGCCGACTGGCACTCGATTTTGGGGGCTTTCACTAAGTGCTTAATTTGTACAAGTATGAGTGCTGCTGCCCAAAAGCCCACGTCCGGCACCGATGCGCTGAATACCCAGGGTCTGTAGTCTGGAATCCACCTCATGCCTCTTTATTCGACTATCAGACACTCTCTGCTCCTTTGTCTCACTGTTGCTGGTCCATGGTTTCTTCATTTGTAATGGTTTTTCAATCTCTTTCTCTTTCTTTCTTTCTTTCCTCTTTGTGCTTTATTCCCTTGTTTGCTCTCAGAAAATGTCCAATGAGGAAAAACAAGTGCCGGTCCCCATAAATGAGTGCCGGTGCCCCCCACCAGCATCCACTGGCTCTAAGTATGCACTGCCTTCACTTATTTTTCCACAACAAACTTTGATCAAGAGAGCAAGAGAGAGAAAAAACACAAAAGGGGGAAAGGATGAGGAGGAAGAGGAGGAAGACGGAAAAACAATGTCAATGTGAGAAAGCAGAAAGGAAAACAAGCATTGGCAAAGCCAATAGGTCTTGCTTATGTGAGAGCTATTGGTTTTGCCAATGTTTTTTAGTCATGTTGCAAATGGTTGAAAGTAACGAAAAAAGCTTTATGACAAAGCCAGCGTTGACTGCGCTATAGATTTTTTTTTGCCTGCAGCTCTGCTGCACTACAACCAGCGCTGCTGTATAGTCTATACTATAATGTCCTTGCAGATCTATAGTCTGGGTGCCACAAGCGGACTCCTTACCTCTACATGCGGCCCCCTGGTCAAAATGGGCAAGCATGTATTTACAAGTTAATCAACATGAAAGAAAGCAAGTAACTAGCAAGTCAGGCACAGTTAACTTTTAGGCCACCTTCATTTTTAAAGACATTATAACAAACGAGTAAAATATGAAATGTCTCTACAAAATTTTAAAAATGTATTTTAATCACATGCAGAAACTGTTTCATCTGAGTAGTAGTATTACATCATACTAAATCAGTGAAAGTTGTTTTTTTAAAGAATATTTTTTGAATATGAATTTTGAAACGTTCATGGTTCCACCGACCCTGACAATGCCAACAGTGAACTAAGAGGCAAGTCAGTTATGTGCACCCTTTGGATGGCATGGGTTGCTATTCTACATGGACAACATTTGAGTAAAATCAAATGTTGGAGATGTTTTCGTACAGAGCACATCCTGAAGGTATGTATTTCAAGATTGTGTTATATGTAATAATAAAGAACAGGCACTGTCAATGTTTTTATACATGTTGCACATGACTATAATAAGATGTGAAATAATGGAAAGAGCTGCCGTCTTGGGGAAACAGGTTTGAGTCACGGCGTTGGCTCAACATCCTGTGAGCCTGGCCAAATCATGTAATCTCCCCAGTGCCATAAAAAGGTTTCTTCTTGCAATATAACTGGTGCTCTTATAAAGCAAAATACTTTATAGAACTTTTAAGTGCTTTTTATAAAAGCTACCCATACTGTGAAAAAAGATGATCCATACACTTTTAAGGTGTGCCAGTGTCCTAGATGAGGAGAAGAGAAAGCATGTGAGAGAGGAAGCCCATGAGGGGATAGGGGAAGGGTCACAAAGCATGACGGCAGCGGTGGAGGAGGTGACGCTCGCGCTGCGACACAGGGAGCAGTGCGACGGCAGACGATTGGTAGGGAGAGGTGAAATATCAGCAGGAGCTGGTTCCCAGTTGGAGGTAATAGTAAAATATAGCAATAACCAGTTTTCAGTGGGTGTCCTAGACCTTTTAGCCCCTGTGCCACTGCACCTCTGCACAATTCAAATCATGACCCTAGTGCCTGCAAGGTAATTGCACTTGTGACTTCTTGTTTAGTAGTAAAATATAGCAATATTTGGTGCTCAGTGGGTGTCCTAGACCTTTTAGCCCCTGTGCCACTGCACCTGCTGCACCATTCAAATCATGGCCCTAGTGCGTGCAAGGTAATTGCACTTGTGACTGCTTGTTTAGTAGTAAAATATAGCAATATTTGGTGCTCAGTGGGTGTCCTAGACCTTTTAGCCCCTGTGCCACTGCACCTCTGCACAATTCAAATCATGGCCCTAGTGCCTGCAAGGTAATTGCACTTGTGACTGCTTGTTTAGTAGTAAAATGTAGCAATATTCGGTGCTCAGTGGGTTTCCTAGAGCTTTTGGCCCCTGTGCCACTGCACCTGCTGCACCGTTCAAATCATGGCCCTAGTGCGTGCATGGTAATTGCACTTGTGACTGCTTGTTTAGTATTAAAATATAGCAATATTTGGTGCTCAGTGGGTTTCCTAGAGCTTTTGGCCCCGTTGCCACTGCACCTGCTGAACCATTCAAATCACAACCTTAGTGCCTGCAAGGTAACTGCGCTTGTGACTGCTTGTTTAGTAGTAAAAAATAGCAATAATCAGAGTTCAGTGGGTTTCCTATACCTTTTGGTCCCTGTGCCACTGCACCTGCTGCATCATTCAAATCATGACCCTAGTGCCTGCAAGGATACATTAGGTAATTGTTTATATCCAGTAATATATGTGTTCCAAAAAAGGCACAGTTGCAGATGGAACACATGATTATTCACAAAAGCTTTCATAAAAAGTGCATTTAAACTTCTCCTTCTCTCCAAATAAAGCTGCCACAGATGTCATAAATAAAGCATTTGCTCTATGCAGGCACAGCCGGTGCAGGTAAGAGCGGTGGGGCAGGGCGGGGGAGGGGGAGGGAATTCAACAAACAACAGAATAGGGAAAATAAAATAAATAAATAAATAAAACCACTAATTATGTGTTTTTTCCATTTTTGTTTATTTTCCTTATTCTGCCGTCTGTCGACTTGTCCCCCCCTCTGCGCCCCTGCCCCGTCCTACCGCTCTTACCTGAACCAGCCACGACTGGCTATACACACCAAATTGTGTTTCAGTATGGCTGGCTCTTTCTTGTGAAAAGATCTTATCCTGTGCTTGACAGTGAATGAGCCATAAACAATGCAAATTGCCCAAGATCACCATATGTTAGGCTGACGCTGAGACTGAAATGCAGTTTTGTACTTTGTCCCTAATTAAACAGTTTCACAAATTAAATTGACTCACCAAACAAGAGGAGTTTTACAAAATAAATTTTTAATATGAAAAAGTCTGCAAAAATTCCAAAAACGTATTTCATTCACACTGAGGACTGTTTCATCTTAGTAGTACTAGTACATCAGACTAAATCAGTGTGGTCCGCAAGAGCCCTCCTAACCTTTCCATGCGGCCCCCGTTAAAAATGGTCAATCATTTATTTACAAGTTAATCGACATGAAAGGAAGCAAGTAACTAGTACATCAGACTAAATCAGTGCAAGTTTTTTTTTGTAATAGTTTTCAACCATGATTTTAGAAATGTTCATGCTTCCACCCTAACAATGCCAATAGTGAACTTCATGCCCCACGAATAAAAGGCAAATGTTTTGGGCAGCTGAAGAACGAGATACCTTTTGAGATGGCAATGTCTAAAATAACATTTAAAACTAAGGGCACAAGCCGGCTCTGTGTAGAAAGTACGCTGCATTCCTCTTTCCTGTAAATGCTCTCACTTTGAAGTCAGCTGAAAGCAAAATAAACACCATGCTCCCTCGAAGACACAGCTTGACATTTGATATTGGTCTATGATTTCCTAGCAAATGTGACGAGATAAGAACAAGATTTACAAGCCTGTTTAATACAGAAAACGAGTTTGTGGAAGAATACTGTAAACACTGCTTTGGCATGGGTAGGTATGAACTCGAGCCGTACAGCCTAAAGCAAACAATGCCAGCAAATGGAAAGCCAGAAAATGTGAGTTACAAACCACAAAGCCAATAGTAAACAACGGGCAGAATGTATTCCCACGCAAACTTTCTGAAACTTCCCAAGATGTCTTTCGCACACTACACAGCTGCGCTGTCTGGTAGTCTGCGACCTAAAAACATGCAAGAGTTAGAGAAAGGGGCAGAGAGTGTCTGACGGTGAATGAAAGCACAGCCGGACTGTGAACCGACACTGGTCCTGGCAACCAGCTCGGCCGGCCCTCACAGGGAGGCGGTGCACCACTCCCATCTCACCGCTGCCGCTTTTGTTACAGGGGGGGCGATATTGCAGCTATGCTGCAAAACCGGCCCCCGGTAACAAAAACACAACCCCCCCCCCCGGGTCCAAAACAGGCCCCCACTCTGGCGGCCCACCGGGTAAACGCCCGGTGCCCGCTACAGCCAGTCCGGCCCTGAATGAAAGAGGCATGAGGTTGAATCAAGACTACTCAGTCTAGTTATTTGGCATCCCGACCTTTGATTGCTCTGGCAGCAGGCCTCTGAACAAAACGTTGGGGCTTGGCACATATTCTTTTATAAATTAGGCACTGATGCTTGGGCAGACCTGAATGGACAAAAAGAGGTAGCCAGACAAGTGGACTTTTTTGTAATGATGATGGAAGCTCAGTCTGCAGGATGTCAAGTGTTTCAACCCAGTGAAATAAGTGCTGCTGCAGAGCACAGGAAAACACTGGCACAATTTAGTCACTGATACTAAGGCTCTTTTCTTATCATGGACTTCTTTGGAGGACTGGGCATAAGGCAAACAGACAGTGAAACAGGGTGATACTTTATAGCATGTGTATGGTGCAAGCAGACCCACAGACCTGCTACAAGCAATGCTTTATTACATTTTAGTGTGTCGTAAATGACTTGTCTCTTCTCCATTTCTGTGATGCATATAATATCATGCAATGCATTTTATATTACGTAAATGTAATGTTGAGTTTTAACAAATTTTATTGATGCCTCGTGATGTTTAGTATAAAAAAAGTTACGCGAAAGAAACATTTTGTACTATGATTCCATTTCAGGAAGTCGCAAACCATTTAAATGTTCATCTTAGTTCTAATTTATTCTTTTTTTAATTTTTATCACAGTATTTTCTTATTGTTTATTATAGACACCCACCCAGCTAAGTGATTCACATATAACATTTCAATGTGGCTAATCCAGCTTTCCTGAATTGGTCAGCTCAAATAGAGTCTGCCTTCCCGAAGGACAGCTCATCTGTTACATTATAAGCAAAATAAAAATTAAAGTCACCCGTTAATATAGTGCAAGAGTCCCTCTTGCCCTCAAGGAGAAAGTTCAGTGAAGAAATCAGGTTTTGTATGTTGCCTGATTCAGATGTATTAGCAGGATGAAGATATCTGTTCATTAAGAGGAGGGAGCACAAATCACTGCCTGGGGTTTCCATGTAAGCTGCAGTGCCTGCAAAGTATCACAAACAAGACCAATAGGGTTTATTATGCAATTGTGAGTGTTTGATACATAAATGCATAAACTGCCCTTGGCTCTATCCCACACCCTTTACTTTGGAAGCAGTTATCATGTAACTACAAAAGCCCAGAATGGGGAATGGTTCACAACATCAAGATTCCTGTATACATATAGGGCCACATGTACAAACCTTTTTGTCGGTCGCTAACTGGCTGATTTGCAGAATCGGCCCACTTGCAAAGGCAAAAAGGCTTTTTGGCATGTACAAAGCCCAAATAGCGATTTGGTAACTTGTTACAGAATTACAATTTGTTTTTCACGATTCAGTATTAGGAAGGGGCGTATTAAGGGCATCCCTTCCTAATAGCGGCTTGCAGTGCCATGTACGAATGTTTTGCGACCGAAATGCAGTTGCAAAACATTTGCATTTTCCTGCCTACATCAAGTTGGTGGTAACCAAGTTGTGAATGGGGAGGGGTCCCCAGGGAACCCCTTCCCCTTTATGTGTGGTTGAGAAAACGTTTTTTAAGAGCAGGCAGTGGTCCGAGGACCACTGCCTGCTCTTAAAAAATGAAACTGAAACATTGCATTTTTCCTTTTGAAACACATCCTGTTTTCCTTTAAGGAAAATGCGCTGCATTAAAAAAAAACATTGCTTTATTTAAAAGCAAACACAGAAATGATGGTCTGCTGTCCCCATCAGGCCACCATCCCTGTGTTTTTAGTGATTGCCAATGGGTTGCAAATTGCGACCTACCCCATGAATATTAATGAGATAGGTCAATTGAGACCCCATTAGGAATCGCTAAATGTGTCAAGGACACATTCGTACATAGGTGTTTGCAATTTCCTAATAGCGAATTGCAAACATTCGGTATTAGGAACTCGCTAAATAAAACCTACGTACATGTGGCCCATTAAGTCTTTGCATAAACAAAAAACAAATACCTCTAACACCATTGATCAATTTTTACTTGTACAACAATGGTTTTTTAATCACCATTGGCTCCATTTATTTGAAAAAGCATCCTTCATTTTTTTCATTGTTAAGAGAGGGATTACCATCACTTTACACATTTATGACATCCACCTATCTTTTGTTAAATATATGCAGACATGAAACAATAAATTACTAAACAAAATGTACTTTAACACAACCAAAAACACACTAAGACTTGTGCACTATTTACGAAGAAATACATGTGACCAAAGACATACAAGTGACTTCAGTCCTTAAAAACATTACATACAAAACATTTATCATTCTTTTTGTGATCATTTGTGCCGTGGTTATTATTCCAAAAATTGAACGTCCTACCAATTAACACATAGAATTGGGGCTGGGATCTCTAAGTCACCCTCAATTCGCTATACTAAATAGGTCCAAAAAGAGATCAGAAAAATATTTAACAGACTCATTTATAGGGCAGCTCTTAGTCAACTCAAAAATGCTTATTACTAAGCAAGTTATGTTAAATTAGGTTGCTCTGAACCTCTCAAGTGAAAGAGCCAACGCGTTTCGACCTTCGGAGAGTTGGACCAGACAGAATAGTTTATGAGAAGGTCTTCATCAGGGCAGAACTTCGGATATGTAGGACTTTAAATGCCGTGTTTGTTTCATGTGCGTTGTTATATATTCTCCTTCCTGGAAACTTGTGTCTGAGTATTTCTTTTTTTCAAAATGAAAGGTCGAAACGCGTTGGCTCTCTCACTTGAGAGGTTCAGAGCAACCTAGTTTAACATAACTTGCTTAGTAATAAGCATTTTTGAGTTGACTAAGAGCAGCCCTATAAATGAGTCTGTTAAATATTTTTCTGACCTCTTTTTGGACCTATTTAGTATAGTGAATTGAGGGTGACTTAGAGATCCCAGCCCCAATTCTATGTGTTAATTGGTAGGACGTTCAATTTTTTGGAATAATAACCACGGCACAAATGATCACAAAAAAGAGTGATAAATGTTTTTGTATGTAATGTTTTTAAGGCCTGAAGTCACTTGTATGTCTTTGGTCACATGTATGTCTTTGTAAATAGTGCACAAGTCTTAGTGTGTTTTTTGGTTGTGTTAAAGTACATTTTGTTTAGTAATTTATTGTTTCATGTCTGCATATATTTAACAAAAGATAGGTGGATGTCATAAATGTGTAAAGTGATGGTAATCCCTCACTTGACAATGAAAAAAACGAAGGATGCTTTTTCAAATAAATGGAGCCAATGGTGATTAAAAAACCATTGTTGTACAAGTAAAAATTGATCTATGGTGTTAGAGGTATTTGTTTTTTGTTTATGTTTATATTGATTCCGACCTCTAATATCCATATAGTGAATCACTCCCCTTGTTGTTATACTGCCATTAAGTTTTTGCAGCACAGAAAGGAGCAGCTATCTTCATCCCTACAAAGCCTAGCCAAGCCAGGCACAATGCATTAGAGCAGCGAACGTGAACTTAGTGCCGCATCTGAATGGTCTGAAGGGAATAGCTCTGTGCTACTTCAACTGAGAGATGTCGCTACAAAGTGTCTAAAGTACTTACCTGATTCCGATAATCTTGGTGTAAAAGAATATATAAAAATCTGTGTTCTTTTTGTAGATTGGTTTCAAGTTTCTTCTTGAGTGTGTGTCTGTTACACCTGGCATCTTTTGGCAAGATTTCCGCTGTCTTTTTTGCATCTGACTTCCTGTTTTTGACTGTGTGCTGCATTTCATTTTTGCTAGTTTTAGGACTCTGGGCACTTCACCACTGCTGACCAGTGCTAAAGTGCAAGTGCTCCCAGCGTAAATTGTATTGGTGATTGGTTTATCCATGATTGGCATATTTGATTTAATAGTAAGTCCCTAGTAAAGTGCACCAGGTGTGCTCAGTGCCTGTAAATCAAATGCTGCTATTGGGCCTGTAACACTGATTGTGCCACCCACATGAGTAGACCTGCAACAATGTCTCAGGCCTGCCACTGCAGTGTCTGTGAGTGCAGTTTTAATTAAACTGCCATTTCGAACCGGCAAGTTCAACCACTTGCCAGGCCCAAGCCTTCCCTTTTATTACATATACGTCACCCCTAAGGTAGGCGCAAGGCCGTCCCCTGGGCAGAGTGCAGTGTATTTGAGAAAGGTAGGACTTGTACTGGTGAATTTTACATGTCCTGATAGTGAAATACTGCTAATTTCGTTTTTCACTATTGCAAGGTCTATCTCTCTCAGAGGGTAACATGGGGATTGCCTTGAAATATCTTTTAAGTGTAATTTCCCATTGGTAGCTGACAGCGATTTGGAGTTTGGGGTCTCTTAACTCACAATTTAAAAGTACATCTTTTGGTGAAGTTGGTTTTTAAATTGCGAGTTTGAAAATGGCACTTTTTGAAAATGGGCATTTTCTTGCTTAACCATTCTGTGCCTCTGCCTATCTGTATAATCTGCATCTGGGTTAGGGTGACAGTTGGGCTCTTGTGCATTCACGCTAGACAGTCACACAAAGGGAGCTCAGGTGTGCCTTGCATATCCTGATCGGCCATCACCAGGCTGATAGGCCTTCCTGAGATAGAGTGGTGGGAGGAGTTGTCACTGACACATGAATTGGACTGTGTCTGTCCTCACATGAAGTTGTTCCCCCCCCCCCCCTGTAGCGTGTCTGGAGCCAGACCAGGGAAAGGCAGGGTCTTGTGTACTACAAAGACTTTCCTTTGAAGTTTGCCTACTTCGAAGACAGAAAGGGTTGTAGGTATTGGACCTCTGAGACTCTCAAATCAGAACACTTCAGGACTGAGGACATTCTGCCAGGAAGAAGAGCTGGGTGCTGTAGAAGGGACTGTCACTCTGCCTGTTGCGTTGTTGTGCTGGCCTGCTGATTGCTGCTTCTGTCCTGGGAGTGAAAGGACTGGACTTTTCTTTCTGTATCCTGCTTCCAAGGTTCTCTAAGGTCTTGTGTGTGCTTGACTCCTATTAAGAAGTCTCAGGGCCATCAAAGACTTCACCTATCAGTGCCTGGGCTCTTCTGCTGAGAGTACTGACTTGCCAAATGGTGCCAAATCCAGTTCATGGGCCCTTGGAAGTAGAATCTGGTGACCTGAAGGAGAAAATCCAATCATCGACTCCTAGTGTCTGTTTTTATCGATGCATCACTACAAACTTTGACGCATCACCACTGCCAGCACCAGAGAGTGGTTCCAGATTGGCACATCGACTGCAGCTTTCACTGCAGGCCCCAGCTTTCCGTCGCAGCGCTTCAGAGGAACCGCCACAGGATGAGTTTCGAGCACCGCATCACTGAAGTCCATGACACACCACTCCAACTCTGACACAGGCCCTGTATCACGGCTGTGGAATTGACACAGCGCCTGGATCGCCGATGTCACATCAACGCAGCGCATCTGGATTTTCGATGCATCGTCCCTGGGCACCGATTTCTTCGTCAACGCTGCCCAGGAGTAAGGAACTGAGGCCACGTGTCCGAAGATCGATGCATCATCTCCCCTTTCAGTAAGGAACTGATGCATCACCTCCTCTGACAGTAAGGAACTGACCCATCAACTCCCATGCGTAGCAGTAAGGAACTGACGCTTCACCTCCCCTGGCAGTAAGAAACCAACACATCGCCTCCCTTCGGAGTAAGGAACCGACGTATTGCTTTGCTTTCTGGCACCTCACCTCCCCTGCACTGTGTATCGTCTTTGAGTTTTGATGCATCTAAGGTACTTTGGGGCATATGTACAAGCCCCTATCGCCACCACAACATCACCTATAGTGACGTCGTGGTGGCGATAGGGGCTGCGCCTTATGTACAAGGCAGTGTTAACCCACTTAACGTGGCTTAACGCTGCCTTGAACATAAGGCCCCCTTTCACGCTATAGTTAGCGTGAAAGGGGTGGGCAGTGGGTGTTACGGTGGGCGTTCAACCGCAACACCCATTCATTTTGATGTTGCCCCCTATGTACAAGGGTGGCGTACATAGGAGGCAGAGCCAAAATTAAGACCAGGTAAAAACTGGTCTTAAGATAGCGAAACGAGGAGAAATGCATTATTTCTCCTCGTTTTTGCATTTTCCATGTGTGCTGCCTTGTACAGCACACATGGAAAAAGCAAAATGCCATTGTTCATGTACAGGAAGGTGTCCCTTCCTGTACATAAACAAAGTTTTTTTTAAAATGCCATTTTGTCACTTTCATGTGTGCTGCATGAAGTAGCACACATGAAAGTGACAGAATGGCATTTCTAGGATTGTTTATGTGCAGGAAGGGACACCTTCCTACACATAAACAATCCTCTCCTGGACGCAGACACCCTTGCACTCTGGTGCAAGGATGCCTGCGTTGGCGCTAAGTTGCTAAACGTAGCGCCATCGCAGGGGGAAACGCAAGGCTGCACCACATTCTTGTAAATATGGTGCAGCCCTGCATTTCAGAAGTGGAGGAGAGAGGCGTTAAGCCAGGAAGGCTAACGCCTCTCTTCTCCACTTCCTTGTACATATCCCACTTTGTGCTAAAAGAAACGCATCCATAGATTTCGATGAATTGAACTTATTTAATATTTGAAAAGTGATTTCTTTACTTGTGTATGGTGGATTTTTGTTATTTTGATCTTGTTTTATTCAGATAATTATTGCTATTTTTCTAAACTGGTGTGGACTCAATGTGTAGTGTTTTCACTGTGTTACTTTGTGTGTATGTACAAATGATTTACACATTGCCTCTGAGATAAGCCTGACTGTTTGTGCCAAGCTACCAAGGGGGTGAGCAAGGTTATTTTATCTGTGTGACTCCCTTGTAGGAAGTGACCCGATTAGGGCCACCCGGGTCACTCGCGACCACCTCTCAGCCTTCCATACAAATGAAGAGTCAGTCAGACAGTAGAGAATACAAACCAGGTATATATTTCTTCAGGTACACTTGAGCGGAGTCCAGTCTGACCAGCCTCCTGGGATTGCTGCAGAGGGACTGACTTCAGCAAGCATGGTGATACATTATGTACAATTCATAGCCAACAAAGACACGCCCTTACTGGAAATTTCCAGTTGGTAGCAGTTGAACAAAGGAGATACAGAAGGATGAGTTTCGATCCTGAGACTGGGCACATGCTATCTCAGTGCCAAGGTCATTCTGCCTGCGCCCGCTGCTCTAAGGGTGGGAGCAGGCCTATTTAGAGGGAAAGGTATGCGCTAATAAGACAGGGCATTCATTAGTACAGCGAGGCCCAAACTGGGAGGAAACACAGGAAAACTAAACTATTGCAGCTGCTTTCAGCAAGGACAGAGAGAATATTGGTTTCGATCATGGCACAAGATGGCGGCCACACACAAAATCGTGCCGCAAATGCTAACTGAACACAGAACAATACATGCGAAAACATTTTATTCCAACACCCTTACCCTGACTAGACTGAGGGTCCCTACTTGGATAGGGTGCAAACCACTGCCAACTAGAGATCCCATTTCTAACAGTGTCTCATTTATTGACTCTGTGTGCTCAACAAATGCTTAACACTACCCTCTATTAGCTGCAGATACTGCACTGTTGCAATTACCTCAAACAATGTCTGACAAAAAACTTTCAACAGCAGTAGTTATAGCCCTGCCCATCAATGGAAATGTACTCAATGATTCAGTTCTCAGGTATGGGAACAGATGGACATTCATTATACAAGTAACAACCTCTTCCTGGCACATTGATAACAATTACTGAGTGCGCTCTTCCTCCTGCAGCTGCAACTTTTAGAGATACCTGCAAATGCCAGAACAAGAACATCATGCCTCCCTCTGTAGTCTTCCCATGCCATCCAGAGGTGAGATCCGGAAAATACCCTTCATTATTAGTCACTGAAGCTCAAGCGTGTATGAGTGCTGTAGGAATGCGTTCACATGACACAAGTAAGATGGAGTCTGTTTAGTTTTTGTGTTTGTGGTCCAGGCGCTCACAGGTGTAATTGTAAATATTGTACCATTGAAAATAACACACTGTCTGCATTGAAGCTTAATGAATGCAGAGACACAAACAGTGCCTTATTTGTATAATTTACCTTGCTAGGATGCTCGACCAGGCAGTCAAAACTCGTAGGTTTTCAGGTACAACAATAAAACCTTGATTCCTCATATTGCCCAAGTGATAAATAGCTATTCAAATCCCATCTACTTTGTAAAACACTCAGTTTTCTCCCAGAAGCCAGCTGTTCTCTCATTGCTGGAACCCTAATCAGTTCCAAATGTGTGTAAGAGAATGTCTTTTTTGAGGTCTCCTTGATATCCAAATGACCAGCCTCAGAGGCATCCACAATGCTGCAGTCCAGCTTATCTTTGGTCTTCGCAAATAGAAAGAATCTCTCTTTACACTGGTTGCAAGAGAGAGCACGCGTTGACTTTAAGATTTTGACTTTGGTCCATGAATGTTTGCACGTGTGGCACCTTTCCTTTCGTCACTGCCCCAATAAATAAATAAATATCTCGCTTTGATGAGACATTGTGGGAGTGACCGTCCAAGGGGATCGAAAATGTCCAGTCCTGAGCCCTAAAGTGTACAACAAGCCCCCAACGCTATTCAGAGCCTGTGATGGTGTTCGGCGGTGTCAGAAAAACACATGAAAATTGAAAAGGTGGCTTTTTTGCTAATTCTCGGTGTATTTGCAATCGCAGTCCCTAAGATTTGAGTCTGCGGCGCTTAGATACGATTTAGTCCATGCGTAATAAAGAAAGCAAAAAAGTAACCCGCCTAGCTCGCTAACTCATCGACTGAATGTAAACACTGAACTGTCTGTTGCATGTGCTTACTGACCTCAGATCTGCACGCAGACTGGAAGCATTGCACTGCTGTGAATCACGTGTGCTGTGCGTGCCAGCCAGCCAGACTTGGCGTTATATGCGGTACTATCATGAGCTCGGTGCAATCTGAATCATCTCCGTGGAGCAGGAAGATATGGATCTAATGGCATGCGATGTAATGCATGCGTTCTAGAGGTTGTTTCCCGCCAGGGGATGTATGACGATACCACGCATGCATTACATTGCATGCCATTAGATCGCGGTTTTAACAACGCAAGTCGTTACAACGACTTGCGTTGGAGGGCGCTGGACTTAGGAGTAGTTTAATTTACTATTCCAACTCCAGCCTACGTACAGTAGGGAAGGTGTTGGATAGTAATTTAAACTACTCCTTGTCCTATAGCGCCCTCCAGTGCAAGTCGTTGTAACGACTTTCGTTGTAAAAACCGCGATCTAATGGCATGCGATGTAATGCATGCGTTCTAAAGGTTGTTTCCCGCCAGGACACGGTCTACATTTGGGGATTCCTTGACTTGCAACTACGCAGAATAGTTTGACGTTAAAAACCAAATTATGCGACACATTATGTGGCTTGGTTGGTAGATATTCTTTTTAACACGCAAGTGCTTGATCCAAAGAGATCCCAGCGCTTTGGGAAAGACAAGGGTTGAGGCAAGAACTCTATAGCAAAATGACTAATGTGTTTTCATCCATGAACTGTAGCTCCAGCCCCCTCTGCTGTCCTATGGGACACAGTCAGCTGATCTCCCACCCCATGCCTGATGGTCAGGGCACCAGATGCCCTTTATCACCGCACAAGTCATTACACCCTGCCCACGTGTCTCCGCCGGTGCACCGCAGGCTCACGTGCACCCCCAGGTACTTACAAGACACGTGATTCCAAGAAGCGCTTTGTGTGCTTCAATAAGTGACGAGGGCACGCGGAATGACAGCAACGTGGTACGGTACCATGGTAACGTAGCAACAAAGAGGGCGGCTAAGATGTACCGTGCTTTGTCTAATCCGATCTCATCACACAGCACGGCTGGGACTTCGTCCAACAAAGATTTTTAGCGTCAGACGAGACACAGGGAACACGTGCTTTCATCGACAAATAGCAGCGTTAGCAGTGACGGAGCAAGGGTGCCCTGTCCTCCCGTATGAGTAGTAAAAGACAGCCCTCACTGAAGGGATGCGGGCGCTCACACCCCTGGGCCCCGGTATGACTTCACGTGACCTGGCACACAAGCGGTGCCATGCCTCTGTACCAAGATGGCTGCACCCTCTCATAGGGCTCGGCTCCTCCTCTACTGCAGGGATAGTGAGCAAAAACATGATGGACTGAGTAAATACAGTGGCTGAGAATAATTCAAGCTTTCTAGCCATCACTTTTTTTGGATTCCACAGTGTAATGCCCTAAGTGCGATGGACATGCCCAGACGGGGACCTGTGCTCACTGTGCCCCAGGAACCAAGAGACACTCGACTGAAGAGGACCAATGAGGCCGGAACCAGACATGGGTTGCATGTGTTCTGGTTCAGGGCATATCTATCATAGGGTTGCGTTGCTTTTGCTCCACACAACAGGGTGCAAGAGCGACGCAACCCTTATAAAGTGTGATTTATCAAGCCACGCAAGGCCACCTTGTGTGGCCCTGAGTGGCTTGATAAATCTGGAGTAACACAATACATATTGCTGTGTTGCGTTACTCTGCCCCAGTGAGGCGTTCCATGGATGGTGTGGGGATGTTCCCACGCAACCTCCAGGGATTTTGGCGCATTCCTAGATTTACCATTACTGGTAGACATGGGAATGTGTCAAAATGGTATGCGTCCCCAGGAGAGGTGTAACGAGAAGAAATATCTTTATTTCTTCTCACTTTTTTCTCTTGCTATGTGTGCTGCAGGATAGAAAGAGGAAAATGCCTCAGGGGATTGTTTTTCCCTTCCTGCACAAAAACAATCCTGCTTACAATGCAGACACCCATGCACAATGGTGCAAGGGTGCCTGCGGTGGCGCTACACAGCACATTGTGCACCAGCGCTGATAAGAGACAGGAATGTTCCGTATTATGTTAAATATGGTGCATTCCTGCCCTTTCCCTGTAACACAGCACAGCGCAGCAAGATGACTTGCTGCCCTGCACTGCGTGACTTTTTCATAAATATGCCCCCTGGTTTGGAAGTTTGGGCAGGACTGTTCCATTTACAGTAGGACCAAACCTTATTTCCATATGGTTGGGTCTAATGTGAGGTCATACGGTGGGCTAAAAAATGACGGATTGGGATGGGGCCCTAAGTAATTACCAGTGACTGACATTATTTCAAACATTCCATCCAGCACTTTTTTTGTATTCCTTATTACAGATATGGCATCAATCAGAGGCAGATGGGCTGACAGTGGAAAACCCAATAGGCCTTTGATACTTGTGATAGCCCAGTAGTGTGTGTGAAGGACAGTGGCGGCTGTTGCAGAACAGAAGTGGTGAGGCAGCGAAGGGGAATAAAAAAAGAAAAGATTACTTACCTGCCAGCCACCGCCTCCGTTCTCTTCTGTTCCTGTCAACTCCAGGCAGCACACAGGCTCCCAGATCCCCTAAGCCAATCACAATGCTGCTGTCATGCTGGGTATACTATTACCAGCATGACCGAAGCACCGGGATTGCTCTGAGCGTCCTGGTTTGGCACTCAAACAGGACTTGGGAGCCTGTGTCTGTTCTCCACTCGGCTATGCAACACAGCCGGGTGGAGAAACGATAAGTGCGCATGTCAGTTTGGCCGTCCTAAGACAGCCGGCCAAACCTAGAAGCGCACTTTTGGTGCCTTCCACTACTCCTCCCTGCTCCTCCGTCATGATAGCCTAGCCCAGCCCTAGATTGCCTCAGTGCTGAAAAATCAAATTAAAATAACATAATTTTATCATTTTATATTTCCTGAGAGCAGTGGGCGACACTCCTCCACCTTAACGGAGGAGCTGCCGCTGGTGAAGGAGCGTCCTAAGCCTAGCATTTGCCTGGCCCTGTAGAATAAGCCTGACCTATGACTGGCACTGCCCCAGTCCCATTGCTTTTACAGTTAGCCTGGCAGCAATGGGTCAAACCCCTCATTAGACATTTGAACTGGACTGTGGAGCCACCTGTGAATCTTTTCCTTCTCCGGAGGGTTTTCACACAATATGAATGCCCTTAACAGAACCTGTAAGGCTCCACACCACAAAACTATGGTGCCACCAATGGCTGCAAATCTACACACAGTGAGAAACACATCCAGTGCCTAGTATTCCATGTGCTCTCACCCATACTTAAGTCCCAGTCCCTAAAAACAGTCAGAAATCTGCACCTGTTGGCTCCTGGCCTCGCATGAGTGCAAATTTAAGACTGTTTGGAATTCACAAAACCTTCTCACATTATGTGTGGTTTGCACCACTTGCAGGTTTCCAGGTGTAATGCTGAAAACGTTTCGTGACTTCCTTTTTGCATGTGAAAATATACAGGGGTATATTTCCATATCCCCACATTAATTTTTGGGGTACGCCCTGCCATTTCTTTTCCCAAAAAAGAACGTAGTCCTTTCCTGACAAGAGTAAATATCCCACCATTTCTAGACTGACAAGTGGTTGGAATATTGTTTGGACTATCCATAAACGTTCAAATCTGTAATGTTCATAAACTCCAAGGGTACTCCCGCCTTGAAACACCCACTCCGAACCCATAAAAGAAGCTTTACTCACATGAAAACCTCAGTATGAGTAAATCTTTCAACTAGCTCGAAGCTGCCTTCAGTGAATTACAAAAGACGTTTTGCACCGCAAGTAAGACTTGAACAAGGAAATAGCTTTATGAATGTATCTTTGGGGTCAAACTTTGCTCTTCAGACAGAGCTTGCCTAAGGCTCAGCTTACTAATATAGTGTCACCAATGGTTGCACACTTACGCAAACCGAGGTGCTTTACAACTTGGTCGGAGTTAGGGCTTAGCATTCAATTGGTGTAAGGGTCACCATGAGGGTTATATTTAGGCATCAGGTTAGGGTTAAGCAATACATTTCTTTTATTTACAAGGAACCAAACTAGACAATCAACTCTAAACAACAGAAGAACAAATGATAAAAATCCACACAAGCTACAGACATAAAGACAACCATACAACATTCCATGCAGACTGGTTAGTGAAGGCAATGTTTTGATGTACTCGTTGGTTTGAATGTTACTGAAAACCTATGTTTTAACCGGGTAGGCCTCGGTTTCGCGGTGTTTTTCAGTGTTTGTGCCCAGAACCTCCTTATGGAAAAAGTGGATCCGGCATAAATCAGCTTTGTAACAGTGATTCCCACAGAGGATCTTGGGGTTCTAGCCTGAACTTTCCACAGGGGGCCTTGCGTGCCACACTGCACAAGAGGATGGTTAGAAAAGGTTTGAGAAGATAAGGCGGCGAGTTGATCCTTGGGGAGGAACGGTGCTGTGAGGACTAAGAGCAGCGATCGAAATCCTATACCTTCTTTCGGTGATTGTGGTAACTCAGAAGAGCTTTCGTAGGTAGCTCTGCTGTACCAACTGCATTCTCCGATGCAGTGTTTGCAGGCACTAAGACCCACACAGGAGGCCACACATAAACGTTTTGGTGACTATATACTGCACGTGTCATTGTGTGTAATGAATTAACATTAACTGGGAATAGTTTAGTGTATTATGTTTATATAATAATATGAGAAGGCCTTAATTTGGTGGAAAGGCATGGATAAGTCTGAAACTTAACAAGGGTGATTAGAATTAAAAGAACTGCTGTTGGTCCCGGGACTGCAAAGCATGCACTGCTGTTCGTCGGTAGAGATTGGTGTATGAAAAAACATAACATGTGGGAGTGAATAACAGATGCTCAAAGCTCCCCACCTCAATGGTACTCATCAACTTCGGACTCATTGGGATTAGAACCTGAGAACATTAGGGTGAACCAGAGATTGCGGTGTGAATGCATTAGCCCACTGAGCCACCAGACACACACAAGTTGGTGTAAACTCTACTGGCAGCTCTGTCTATTCAGGTGGTTTTATGCAACATTACACCCTAACCATAGCACTCAGACAAAACCACAAACATAACCAGGCAGCTTGCAGGTGAGCTTTCTAAGATACATTGAGCATTCCCTATGATCCATCAGTTTCTACTTAAGGAGGGGGTTGTCTCTCAGGGATTGCTCTCAAGCTCCTCATTGGCAGGCATTGGTCTGGCTGTAGGAACCCGAGGGACGCAAACCACAGGACTGCTGCTCACAGGTCACAAATACCCACCACAGAAGGTGAACCTCTTATTAAGATGACTTGTTTTTGAGGGAATAATGCACCAGACCTGCCAACTAAAACGACAATTTCACCATGTGAGAAGGGGTGTGGCCATGTGCCGAGAAGTGCCTAAGAGGCACTTTTGCCCCAGGCCAGCCCAAATCCTCTCCGCAGAAACAAAAAGAGTTTGCTGAGGCTGTTGCCAATGTCCTGGGGTGTTGTCCACCCTTAATCGATGTCAGCAGTTCAAAGATTCCAAAACAGGTGGAACCACTATTTAAAGTGGTTTTAAACGTGTTTTCCCTGCCACCCGGAGATATCAGGTTCTCACCGGGTGACGTGTGAAGGAAGCCGAAATCATGTGTCACACAGTGGCACCGTGTGAGTTGGAAGGTCTAATACAGTTACAATAACGAAGCTGGCACCTGTAATGGATGCTGTGCTTGCTGTAGCACAAACTGGAACCTGCAGAAGAAAGTCAGTAGAACATCTGCAATCAAAGATGGGCAGATGTCCCTACAATGACCTACACCATTCAAAGATTACTTCTGCTGGGCTCTCGTAGGAGCTTCAAATTAGCAGGCCTCCCATCCGCAAACTCCAATAACAGGCCACTTCCACTCCGCAAGGGAACTCCTAAGTGCGAGCAGACAGCACTGTACGCCGCTGGCGGGTGCTACACTCAAATATACTCTGAGTCACTGTGTCAGTTACGGGGTGACAGTGGGCCTCTGCAGATTCCTGTCACAAATGAGCACACGCACAAGGAATACAAATGTTTGTTAAAAACACACACAGAGCCAAAACAAAACTTACAAGGCCCTACACGTTTTGGGAAAAAGAAAAGCGGCCAGCAGGGTCTCTCCACCCATGTGTCTCTGAAAACAATATGTGCACGTGGTGTATAACTGGTATGACAACTGTCCCTGTTCATGGGTTCTACAAGGACTAGACAGGGGCATTGGGGGTTTGCAGTGTAGCTTAGTTGTATACTCTGCTTGGCTATTGTCGCACATTATACACCCTAATGCTGGAAGTGCCTCGTACAGAGAGCGAAGCTACAGTACACGTAGTGTTGCGGTATCCTTTATTTGGCTATTCTTATACGTTATTCATTCTACACTTCGAAGCGCCTCACATAGAGAGCAAAGCTACAGTACTTAGTCTTGCGGTATCCTTTCTTTGGCTATTGTGGCACATTATGCACCCTACAGCTAGAAGCGCTGTGCACAGAGAGCAAAGCTGCAGTACTTAGTCTTGCGGTATCCTTTATTTGGCTATTCTTATACGTTATTCATTCTACACTTCGAAGCGCCTCACATAGAGAGCAAAGCTACAGTACTTAGTCTTGCGGTATCCTTTCTTTGGCTATTGTGGCACATTATGCACCCTACAGCTAGAAGCGCCTCACATAGAGAGCAAAGCTGCAGTACTTAGTCTTGCGGTATCCTTTCTTTGGCTATTGTGGCACATTATGCACCCTACAGCTAGAAGCGCCGTGCACAGAGAGCAAAGCTGCAGTACTTAGTCTTGCGGTATCCTTTATTCGGCTATTGTGGCACATTATGCACCCTACAGCTAGACGCGCCGTGCACAGAGAGCAAAGCTGCAGTACTTAGTCTTGCGGTATCCTTTCTTTGGCTATTGTGGCACATTATGCACCCTACAGCTAGAAGCGCCTCACATAGAGAGCAAAGCTGCAGTACTTAGTCTTGCGGTATCCTTTCTTTGGCTATTGTGGCACATTATGCACCCTACAGCTAGATGCGCCTCACATAGAGAGCAAAGCTGCAGTACTTAGTCTTGCGGTATCCTTTCTTTGGCTATTGTGGCACATTATGCACCCTACAGCTAGATGCGCCTCACATAGAGAGCAAACCTGCAGTATTTAGTCTTGCGGTATCCTTTCTTTGGCTATTGTGGCACATTATGCACCCTACAGCTAGAAGCGCCGTGCACAGAGAGCAAAGCTGCAGTACTTAGTCTTGCGGTATCCTTTATTCGGCTATTGTGGCACATTATGCACCCTACAGCTAGAAGCGCCTCACATAGAGAGCAAAGCTGCAGTACTTAGTCTTGCGGTATCCTTTATTCGGCTATTGTGGCACATTATGCACCCTACAGCTAGAAGTGCCTCACATAGAGAGCAAAGCTGCAGTACTTAGTCTTGCGGTATCCTTTATTTGGCTATTCTTATACGTTATTCATTCTACACTTCGAAGCGCCTCACATAGAGAGCAAAGCTACAGTACTTAGTCTTGCGGTATCCTTTCTTTGGCTATTGTGGCACATTATGCACCCTACGGCTAGAAGCGCCTCACATAGAGAGCAAAGCTGCAGTACTTAGTCTTGCGGTATCCTTTATTCGGCTATTGTGGCACATTATGCACCCTACAGCTAGAAGCGCCTCACATAGAGAGCAAAGCTGCAGTACTTATTCTTGCGGTATCCTTTCTTTGGCTATTGTGGCACATTATGCACCCTACAGCTAGAAGCGCCTCACACAGAGAGCAAAGCTACAGTACTTAGTCTTGCGGTATCCTTTCTTTGGCTATTGTGGCACATTATGCACCCTACAGCTAGGAGCGCCGTGCACAGAGAGCAAAGCTGCAGTACTTAGTCTTGCGGTATCCTTTATTCGGCTATTGTGGCACATTATGCACCCTACAGCTAGAAGCGCCTCACATAGAGAGCAATGCTGCAGTACTTAGTCTTGCGGTAACCTTTATTCTGCTATTGTGGCACATTATGCACCCTACAGCTTGAAGCGCCTCATATAGAGATCAAAGCTGCAGTACTTAGTCTTGCGGTATCCTTTATTCGGCTATTGTGACACATTATGCACCCTACAGCTAGAAGCGCCTCACATAGAGAGCAAAGCTGCAGTACTTAGTCTTGCGGTATCCTTTATTTGGCTATTGTGGTACATTATGCACCCTACAGCTAGAAGCGCCTCATATAGAGAGCAAAGCTGCAGTACTTACTCTTGCAATATCCTTTCTTTGGCTATTGTGGCACATTATGCACCCTACAGCTAGAAGCACCGTGCACAGAGAGCAAAGCTGCAGTACTTAGTGTTGCAGTATCCTTTCTTTGGCTATTGTGGCACATTATGCACCCTACAGCTAGAAGCGCCGTGCACAGAGAGCAAAGCTACAGTACCCCGCCTCCCCCCAGTTTATGCTGTTTGAAGGCATCAACACTTCACAGAATGACATTCAGCATACACAGAGGCTGCAGTAGTGGGCCTTACTCCAGCATCAAGGACCCTCCAGCACGATGAGTCATTCCTGCTCCTTTTAGCTTTGCGTAACTACCTGGTTGCCAAGCACAGCTGCAGGAAGGCTGATGTATGAAGACTCAGTCTGAGTTAGACGTAAGCGCCTGCCTTGGCAACAGGAGACTGCACCACACAGAAGAGTGAGGAGAAGGATGGAGATGACCTGCATAGCTGACACCATTGGTTTCCTCAGATTGAGAGCGCGCTGCCTGTGACTTGATTGTGGGGTGGAATCAGTCAATATAGGGGTTCAGTGGTGTGTGGATTATGCAGGAAGTATATATTATGTATTTCACATTAGAGGGAGACATAGACACCAGAACATAGATCCCTCAATTGTCCACATTTCATTGGGGCCAGATATATATTTTTTTAACACTTTTTTTTATTGATTTTCACAATATCATTGAAACATAACTACAGTGCAGCTTGGTAAGTGGCATGTTAAAATGTTAAAATACAAGTCAATGTACAGGCAAATGATTACAAGGCAATCACTGAATACAATAGTCCCATCCTGCAAGGGGGCGAGGAACACATACATTTAATCTCACTACAACCTCGGTGACAGCCCAGTGGTACCGGGTGTTCACCCCTCTATCCCAGCATCCGCAGGGGCGTGTTGATGTGGGGGCGGGGTGCTGCCGGTATCCCGTGCAGACAGCAGGTAGGAGTGGAATGGTTGCCATATATCAAGGGGCCTGGCAGCAGGTGGCTGTAGTGATGCATATGTATCGCTGTTTGTGTTGCAGTAGGTCATGCTGCGCAGCCATGTGGTCAACGTGGGTGTGTATTTACTGCCCCATTTTAGGGCTACCTCCCTTTTGGCAATGAGGAGCGCAATGGCGACAAACCGTCGCCTGGATTCCGGGAGGTCGTGTGTGTACCCAAGCAGTGCCATCAGTGGTGTGGGTGCAAGCTCCATCTCTATCATACTGGAGATCTCCCCAAAGACTACCCTCCAATAACCCGCTATCTTGTCACATGTCCAAGTGATGTGTGCGAAGTCCGCCTATGGGGAGCGACATCTGGGGCATGAATGTGGACGAGATGGGTCGATACGATGCAATGTGCTGGGTGTCATGTATGCCCTCCAGAGAAATTTAAAGTGCAGCAACTTGTGCCAGTGGTTGGGGGAGACACGGCGGATTTGTATGCAGCACCGACCCCACTGTGAATCAGAGCTGGGATGGCCAAGGTCATGCTCCCAGGCCGCCCGTACCCCAGAATCCCGGCTGGGGAGCATTGCCACTGCAGCCTTATACAGTCTGGACATAAGATGACTCCCACCTACATCTTTAATAATACCTGTCAAAGGGGGGAACTCAGGGGGCTCTAGCGGATAGCTAAAAATATTATCCCTCAGAGCCCTCTGCAGCCTTTGCAATACGAAGTGGTCCATAACTGTGGCCTCCTGAAAGCGAGGGTCCTCCGTACGCGAGAAGACATGACCGCTGGGGAACAGGTCTCCAAATGTTTCCAAATGAAATTTTGCCAAAGTCCGCTTTACCAGCGTCTCCTGCAAAATGGGGATCCAGCCATTTCCCGCTAGTGGTAATGCGGAGGAGTATAAGATGTGGGATCCAGTTGCTTTGAGTAATCTGTGCCAGGCCCAGCTGGTTGTGGAGAGCGTCTGAATATCTTGTGGGTCCAGAGGAAACCCAACCGGCAACAGGGAATTAAGGGGAGCCGGGTATTCCAGATCGGCCTCTGGCCTGAAGTATGGAATCCTGACATCTGGGTGGTACCAGTGCCGAGCAAAACTTGCCTGCGTTACCAAATAATAAATGCGGAAATTTGGCACCCCAAACCCTCCTCTCTCATACGGCAACATTAGGGTATCCCAGCTAATCTGAGGCTGCTTGCCACCCTACACAGCTGTATCAAATGCGTTAGAAGGGCGGAGAAGAAACTATAATACAACGGAATTGGAATATTTTGAAATAAATATAAAAATTGTGAGAGGACTACCATTTTAACAATGGCTATCCTTCCCGCCATGGACAGGGGCAGTGTCAACCATCGCTCTATATTGCATCCTAATCTCTCCATCACCGGGCCGTAGTTAAGTTGAAGGATGCGATCCGCCGCTCTGTGTATATGGATTCTGAGGTATTTAACGGAGTCTTCACACCACGTTAATGGATACTCTGCTGTTTTGCCACAGGGCGCCTCGGTCAACGGGAAAACCTCTGACTTCTCTCAATTAATGCATAAACCCGACAGGGTGCCATACCTTGTCACTTCGCGAAGACAGCTTGGTCCATTTAACTGGCCGAAAAGAGGTCCGCACTTGCACCAGAGTCTGGGACGTTCTGCGAATGTTGCGGGGAGGGTGTTCCCCACTGCCGCTCCGCCTTAGAGTAGGTCTGGCAAAATTCCTGGGCGTCGTGAGGAGAGTCAAAGACACGCGAGCGGCCATCTACATCCCCTTTTAGTCGGGCGGGGTATAACAACCCGTAGCGCAGCCCTAACTTACGAAGGTTCGCCTTCACCCCAGTATACTTTCGTCTTGCTTCCTGCACCATTGCAGCGAAGTTCGGGTACAAGGATATGGATGACCCCTGCCACTCTAGGGGGCATCTCTCACGCGCCATCCTCAATGCAGTGTCACTGTCTTTCAAATTGAGCAGGCGAGCTATAATTGGCCTTGGTGGGCAGCTGGGGTTGGGGCGCAGCCCAAGGGTGTGATGCGCGCATTTCACCACAAAGGTGTCGGTGAATGACTCCCTACCAAAGAGGTCAGATAGTAGTGCCTCCATGAACTCGTCTAGTCGCCCAGTGTTGGTGGATTCGGGTACACCCACGACCCGTATATTGTTGCGCCGCCCCTGCACCTCCAAATCTTCATTCTTAATGGCGACTGATTTGAGGAGTTTCTCCATACGCTCAAGCTTTTTGGTGGTCTAGGCGGTGCCATCCTCTAGGTCGGAGATTCTGCCCTCAGCTGTGGTTAAGCGCCCCTCCTGTTGGTCAAGCCTGGCGCCCATGGTGTCCAGCCTCTTATCCAGGGTGTCAAAACTAGTGTCCAAGGCTTTGAAGCCCGCCATGAGTTCCATCAGCATGGTGTCTGACCCAGCCACCGCGGCCGTATGCGTTCCTCCGCCCTCCGCCATGCTGGACTGCTGTACCTCTGTGCCTTGACCTGGCGGCTTGAACGTGACAGTTCTCTGCTTGGGGTCCTTCCGGACCATGCCCCAAACCAGGGAGTCTGACCAGGCACTGATGTGGGTTTTATCCCCTCAAGCTGCGCTGTGACATTTGAGGGCGGGATGCCCCACCTACCTTTCCCTGCAGGAGCCCCAGTGTTCTCCGGCACTAAACCTGTGCTTGCACACTCCCTGTGGTGTGTCTCAGTGCGGGTGGCAATTTCCCCTATACACGCATGGGGGATATGTCTGGGGGGTGGCAGCAGGCGTCGCCCATATTGTGCACGGGTTGCGGCAGCGGGGGGGGCTTCTTATGTCGTCCTACAGCTCCCGGCCCGATGGCCGGCCCCCAGACTCACCCATGGACGCTGTCACTACGGGGCCTCTGGGGAGCGTCTGCGGGACTCGCTGGGAAGAGCCTAATGAGTCTGGGTGCCCCAACCGCCATCGCTTACCCCACGTTTGTTGTTCGGCAGGCCGGGCCCACAGCAGATTCCTCCCGACTTTGCTGGAGCGCCCACCGGCTCACTCTCACCAGAACCTCTGGCTTCATACGCGGATGCAGGCCTCTCCTCGCGCTGGCTCCACACATCGGTGCCGATCTGCACCACGAACGCCCCCAGGATCGCACTTAGCGCCGGCAAACTCCACGACCTCTCTTACACCATCGCCAGTCTTGTTGATGCAGCCGGCGCCCCCGGGCGGTCAGATTCCGAGGTGCAGTGGCGGAGCTCCAAGCCTAAGCGGCCATTACGGTCGGCGGCTTGGCCACGCCCCCTGGGGGGGCCAGATATATGACTTATTTCTCTAAAGTTTAGTGCCTTGAGGTAATTCAGCTCACTCAGTGCACTATGTAAAAGGAATAGTGCTCCGAATTACACAAAAAAACGAATCGCATTTCTTGCTGCTGGACTTTGTTCAGTTTGCTGTTGCACCTTTGAGCTTCTAAAATAAAATTAGACCTTAATCTGTAGCTGAATTTCTTTTCCTTTTAGGAGGAATATCAGGCTTTAAGTACTTATGAGGTTCTCCGACTCCCTGAATATGGATTTAAAAAAAAACACATGTAATGCCGATATGTGTCAGCAATGTTCATCATGTTTGTTGACTGCTTGTGCTATCAAGGTTTCTCATTTGGAGAGGAGAAACTGATATGTTGCAGGAATATATCTCTTGGCTTAAAGCCAGCGATACCAACTTGAGGTTCACAGCAAAATTCAGCACTGTTCAGGTTGAATTTTTAGATATAGTCATCTCCGGTTTTAATGACCCTTTGCAGGTCAATTGTTTCAGAAAATCAACGGCTAGAAACACCATCCTCCAACATCAAAGCTTTCATCCCACTTGTCAGAAAGACTCTATTCCCTTTGGGGAATTTCTACGTATACGTCGCAATTGTACGACCATGAAAGATTATCACAAACATGGTGATGAGCTGAAAAAACGTCTCCTGGCCCGTGGGTATCCACATCGATTGGTAAGAAATGCCTTCAAAAGGGCAAAGTACTACAATTGTGATGCATTACTACAAGGTACCCAACGTGTACCTTTAGATCAAGTGGTTTGTGTTATCAACCACTCGCAACTCAATTATAAGATCAAAAACATTATAACTAAGAACTGGAAGATTCTCAATGCCAACGAGGATGAACAGCAATTAAAACCCCCTCTAGTGGCCTATAGGAGAAACAGAAATTTAGGCGACATTTCAGTACATACGTGACAAGAATCAGTGACGACATTTAGTCAAACCACACTCACTGGACTTTCTCCAGTGTTGGGCAATCACAAATGTGGCTCTTGCCACTCGTGCGACACCGCTTTAGTGACGGACTCCCTATCCTACAAAGGGAAAAATGTTAGACTCAGAGATCTTACCAACTGTAGGAGCCATAACATTGTATACATGCTATTGTGCCCATGTGGACTGGCATATATAGGAGAAACGGGTCGAGAATTTAGAGCTAGAGATAGCGAGCACAAATCTGCTATACGTACCCAAAAACTATCAGCACCGGTCGTCCAACATTGCCTAGAAATGAACCATTCGGAAAAGGATTTGAGGTGGTGTATCCTAGAGAAGGTGAAGCCACAGGCAGGATTGCCTGTAGAACTTACTCGAAAGAGGAGAGAAACATTTTGGATCTTTTCATTTAATAGTGTAAAAGAAGGACTCAATGAGGAAATTGCCTGGAATGTCACAAACCGTCTATAAAATGGTCAATACTGCAATATGTTTGATTTTATTGAATCCTTATTTTGCAATGCAATTGCAAGCTTTTTGTATACATAAAAAAAAAAAATTGTGACCGATGCAACTACTTACATCTAGTTGGTCACTGCATGTTTTTAAAAAAACCTTTCTCAGGCTCATGCTTACATATGTATCTACTGTGAGACCAGTGTTTCATTACCTGGTTATTTTTAAATTAGATCTCAACTTTTACAATAGTAGCATTTACACTATTGGCTCCAATGTGCCTTCACTTACGCTATGGTGTTTGGGCATATCTGCATTCTTGGTACATAGGGAAAATGATTTTATTATGTGGCTATAACCAACATATACTATAGATTAGGCCTTTCGCGATTTAGTGCAGTCGTTCTCTTTACTACTCTAATATGGCGCTTCATTTGCCTCTTCTTATTACCGCATTTAAATCCAATTCCCACGTGACTACCTCACACGTGACGATACGGTTGTTACGTTGGTCTACGCCACTACGCAATTGCCTCTACAAAATGGCGTCCTTCGGTAAGTGGTTCACACTGTGACGGGACGGTCAAATTAGAGCCACGAAGCTTGGTCATACTTCATAATGGTAAGTGATCCATTACCCCACGTTCGTTGGTCTACGTCATGGTTCTTATAACTATGAACCTGCAGGGTAGCCCTCTTTTGAATAGTTTGAAGTTGTATACGGGTTGGGACCGAAAATAATTAATGTCGGCTGTATGAATAATCGGTTTTGAGTCTCACGTTGTGTTCCTTAAAACATTGCGGGCACATTATTGGGTCGATAGTCACACACGTAGAACCGGTTTTTATATCGGATGTATGGCTCAGCGTTTACAATGTTGATAGTCACACACGTAGAATCGGTTTTTATATCGGCTGCATGGCTCTACGTTTACAATGTTTATTGAGTCAAATGCTGTGCTTTTCAAATACTGCGGTAATATCCATTGTTTAATACTCGCATACGGATAATCAGACAGTAGCTTTTCACCATTACCACGTTTGTTATAGGCCGCTTGTGTACACACAGCGGAAACCTCTTTTAAACAGAGAGCCATGCACCAACACTGCCGTATACGGGGTGGGGACTCCAACATAAGGTGTCTTTAACAACTGAAAAAAAAAAAAAAATTTCACTATAGGGACACCCCTGGTGAAACTGAAAGAACTAAGAATTATTCCCTCTATGGTACAACCACTTGTTGACGAAATATACATACCACTACGGAATCTATCTACGGAGCTGACATGGCATGCCTTGGCTAGGTGAATATGCTCCCTCATAAAAGCAGTTGGGATCATTGGAATTCCCATTGGGTTATAAATTGTTAGGTATTAAAAGATATCAATTCTATTATAGGAAACCCTCTGTGACAATTTTATTCAGGTGTCTGGAGCACCTATCACGGCCACACAGAAATGAAACAAATTAGAACATATTAGGTAAGGCCTAGGACCTTGTGACTATACCCCTTTTTACAATTTAAAGACCTTAAAATTATTAAAATATTTTATCATTTATTCATCTTTTGCTATCACTTTAGCATGTTGAAGTACCAATGCGCAGCAACCGGTTCCGTCAGTGCCGTCATTTTCAAGATTTTAGGTGCACATTTGTACCCTCTGTGAGTATTAATGCCTCAAACATATATCACAGTCTTTAGGAGATGTCACATAAGGAGACCATTTTTGTATATAAATAGTACACCATAATTTCATAGCATGAGTCCTTTTCCTCCCTTTTTGTTCTATCTGTTTGTACAGTCTGATTCTCCATTGTAAATAATTTTATTGGAGGGAGGTTAGACATGTATGCTAAACTTTTTATCACTTGCACTATTTCTACCTGACGCTTCCCAATGTGAGTATGGGAAACCTCAGGCATTGCATGCACAGGGTTTTCTCAATGTTGGATTTTTTTCTGGTAGAGGTTCTATGACTAACATGGGTAAAATAAATTATCTGATTGTCCT
This sequence comes from Calotriton arnoldi, assembly GCA_963921515.1. Lineage (NCBI taxonomy): Eukaryota > Metazoa > Chordata > Amphibia > Caudata > Salamandridae > Calotriton > Calotriton arnoldi. The sequence continues at coordinate 1,078,985 of CAWUFW010006171.1, forward strand.
ACTCCAGTCCTATCAATACTTGTATACGTTTTATAGCGTATGGGCTTACATAATTACAAATCATTGTTTGTATTCTCTAGGTACCCCCTGGTTGGTTGCAATAAACCATTCTATTTGGCAAGGTCCTGAAGAAGGTGGTTTTCCATCTGTTTCTACCCCACCGAAACGCGCGTCAACCTTACTGTCAGACCCTGTTGTACCAGCTTATTCGACAGGGTTGTGGAGACTAATTAGTTCTAAGTCTCCCCATGACCCAGATATGAACATTGGTTTTGGGTGATGTATGAATGCGTGTGGTTGCGATCGAGTGAGTCTGAGAATTGATATAAAGAAATCTGTTTTGTACTATCCAATTATTTACGGGTCCAGAGTAAGATGTTACATTCGTCTACCACGTGTCGGTAGTATGTAATCATGTATAGGGAAAATAACCAAATATAAATAGAAGTGTATGTCTTTAGTGTTTTATATAAAAAAATGAAAAAATTAAATGACTTTTGATATAACTGTTTTGAATAATAAAACTATGACAAACAAAATATACTGTTGAAGTGTTGTGTTTAGCCCATACTAGATTTTTTCTAGATAGTTAAAGAAATAGAGGTTGCGAGGGCGCTTGTTCTATATATTTTTTCAGGTGCTGCTGTACCCAGAGAACATTTGATTGAACTAGCACTGAAGGAGACGAATTCATGTTTCCTGGATTTGTACTTGTCCTCTGCAAGTTCTATGCACATAGGCCTCTGAATCTGGTGCACCAACCAACTAAGCTGCCTCAGAATCATGTGTTCTCTGGTTTGCCCTGGCTTATCTGGCACCCGACTCTATAACCAGGTCTCCACTGAACTTTGAAAAATTGCTTTTCAGTAACCTTGTTTACCACTAAACCCCTTTTCCAACGTTGTTGCTTTGGTTGAAATATTAAAGGCAACATTGTACGCTAAACGTGCCCACTTCCATTGTGCTGTGGAAACCCTGATCAGCATCGGCTCTGCAACCCCCTCTGCCCCCCAAAGCCCCCTAGCCCCCCTCCCGCTTTCTCTCTCCCATTTTGCCAGAGAGACGTTTGCAGCAAAATGTGAGCACATTTCCCGAACAGTGGTTAATTTTGGGTGCTGGACCATCTTGAGTACATAGGTGACTGCACCGTTAGTGGAAGGGACTTTGTCACATTGATCAAGGCAAAAGGAATGACACCTGGGAAACAGAGCTGCAAAGCCTTTGAAGATTTTTGAGGCTCTTTATTAAAAGACTGATGAGGAACAGATGTGAAGTGAGATTTGCACAACTTAAGAAAGGCTGAGAATGATCTCTCCCTCAAACAGAAACAACCTGGTGGCATTAGGGACTCATTCATTCATCCAGTTTATTCATTCCATGTTTGCACTCACTCATCTACTCACTCACCCATTCATGTTATGTTATGTTACGAGGTTTGGAAAGCGCATAGCTGCCCCAGCAACGGGGCGTCCCAGCGCTAATCCCAAGACCAACAGAGAACAGAAAAGCTGCAGGGGAGGGAAGAGATTCATTTGGAAAGAAAAGTGTCTTTATAGCTTTCTGGAAAGATCCATGATCCTGGATACTTCTAATGTTGGCCGGAAGGGCGTTCCAAGATCTGGGCGCAAGGGCACGAAAGGAGCGACCTCCGGCCCGCGCTTTTCTGACACGGGGGACACATGCTAGGTGTTGGTCAGAGGAGCGCAGCGTACGGCTCGGAATGTAAGGAATGAGGAGATTGGCTAGTATGTCGGGGCATGAGCATTTAAGATTCTGTTAGAAATACACAGGACTTTGAAATTGATTCTCTTCTCCACTGGTAGCCAATGGAGCCTACATAGGAGATTGGAGGCTGAGCAGGATTTAGGCAGGCCGAAGAGCATCCGAGCAGCGGAGGTTTGTGCCCTTTGCAGGCGGCGAATCCCTGCTTTGTTGGCACCTAGATACAGAGAGTTTGAATAGTCAAGTCTCGAAAGTATAGTGTACTAGATGATGACCTGGTGGGTGTTGACATCGAAGAATCCAAGCAGTGGCTTAAATCCACGTAAGAGACCAAAACAAACACTGGCTACTGACTTTGTCTGTGCCTGGTAAGTTAGGGCAGAATCAACCCAAACCTCAAAGCAGAGCCCTATGGCACCCCATAGTGCACCGGATGAGTCTGAGAACTGGAGGGGGGGGGAGGGTAATCACTTGGAAGGATCTCTCAGCTGGGAAGAATGAGAGCCAATTCAAGGCCGCCCCTCTGATACCAATATTTTGTAAGCGCTGCAGAAGAATCTGATGAGACACAGTGTCAAATGCAGCGCTCAGATCGAGAAGGATCAGAGCTGAAGTGTGTCCCTCATCCAGGGAGCTCCTAAGATGTTCAGTGACTGCTAAAAGGGCAGATTCGGTGCTATGGTGTGGTCGAAAACCATTTTGTCAGGGGTTCAAACATTCATTAGCTTCAATATACGTGGTAAGGATGGAGTTAATACAGGATTCAGTGATTTTAGATATCAGAGGGAGAAGAGAAATGGGGCGGAAATTTTCAGGCTTGGAGTCATCCAAGGTAGATTTTTTGAGTAGGGGGATCACCTTGGCGTGTTTCCATGCGATAGGAACTACTGCAGAGGACATAGACAGGTTAATTAAGTCGCAGAAGGGGGGTAGGAGCTGGGGTAGGAATTTTTTTAACTGATCTGGTTTGAGAGGGTCAGTTGGGGATCCTGATTTGATTTTAGTACAAATGGTTGACATAGCTTCCTGGGAGAGTGTGGGGAAGATGGAAAGAGAAGAAACGGCGGGGTTAGAAGGAACTGTGAGGCCAGTGTTGTTCATGATGGGGGGAAGGTTTTGTAGATGTCCTCGACCTTCTTAATAAAGAAAGAGGCGAGTACCTCACATTGATGGTTGGAGGTAATGGTAGATTTATTGGATTGATCTGAGGTTTTAAGATCTTTTGGCAAGGTAAAATGCATTTTGCTGGATTGCTTCTGTTTTTAATTTTATCTGCAAAGTAATTGACTCTAGATTTCCGAATGGATTTGTGGTATTCCTTGATGGCTGCACGATATTGCATTTTGAGGGCCGGGTCATAGTGCCGGTTCTAGGGCCTTACAGCTTTTCCTAGCCTGGGTCAGACTCTCATTAAACCACGGGCTGGATTGCGTGCTCCGGCTAAAGGACGGTTTGGCCGGAATGCATTTATCAAGGCTATGCGTAAGCCAATCAGACAAAGTGTTGTTAGCTGTTTCAATGTTCTCAGTGAGATGTGGTTTCTGATTTAGGAGAAGGTCTCGAAACTGGCCATCATCTAGCTTCTGCCAAGGACGTTTTAAGATGGGCTTCCGAGGGGCACCCTGAGGGGGGCCTACACCGTGTAACACCATTGAAATAAGGTGGTGGTCAGACCAGCTCATGGGTAATGGCTGACTGATTTTTAGGATGGATAAGTTGGTGAAGACAGGATCTAAGAGATGCCCTGTAGAGTGTGTGCTACTGAGGACGCATTGCGTTAATTGAAATACAGCAAGATCCGCTAGAAAATTGGCGATCCCCTTGTCTTGGGTGTCTTCAAGGTGTAGGTTGAGGTCACGCACAATATTGAAATTAGCAGTCTTGGTTGCCAATGTGCCAACCAGGTTGGTTAGAGCTTCCCTGAAATTTTTTGATGGACCTGGAGGGCGATAAATCAGTAACCCCAAAAGAGTGAAGTTGCAATTAAGGGTGATTTTAAACAATGCGCTTTCACAGTCTGCAATAATTTCTTTGGTAAGGAGGCAGGTGTAGCAAGTTTTAAAAATGATTGCAATGCTACCTCCCCGACCCATTCTATTCTGTTTCTCAACAGTAAATCCCTGGGGCAGAGCCAAAGTTGGCTTAGCTTCTGTGTTTGCTGTAAGCCAAGACTCAGTTAGGAATCAATCAATCAATCAGAACATTTGTAAAGCGCACTACTCACCCGTGAGGGTCTCAAGGCGCTTGGGGGTGGGCGGGGGGGGTGCTGCTACTGCTCGAACAGCCAGGTCTTGAGTAGCCTCCTGAAGGTTAGCAGGTCCTGGGTCTGCCGTAGGAGGATGGGGAGGGTGTTCCAGGTCTTGGCGGCGAGGTGGGAAAACGATCTGCCACCGGTGGTCGCTCTTCGGATGCGGGGGATGGAGGCGAGGGCGAGGTTGGCTGAGCGGAGCTGGCGGTTCGGGGCGTAGAAGGTGAGTCGTCTGTTGAGGTATGCCGGTCCGGTGTTGTGGAGTGCCTTGTGTGCGTGGGTGAGGAGCTTGAAGGTGATCCTCTTGTTGACGGGGAGCCAGTGCAGGTCTCTCAGGTGGGGTGAGATGTGGCTGTGGCGTGGGACGTCGAGGATCAGGCGTGCCGAGGCGTTCTGTATACGTTGCAGTCGTTTCAGGAGTTTGGCTGAGGCTCCCGCGTAGAGGGCATTTCCGTAGTCCAGTCTGCTGCTGACGAGGGCCTGGGTGACTGTTCTTCTTGTTTCGGTGGGGATCCATCTGTAGATCTTGCGGAGCATGCGGAGGGTGTTGAAGCAGGAGGATGAGACGGCGTTGACTTGCTTGGTCATGGAGAGTGTTGATTCGAGGATAAACCCCAGGTTGCGTGCGTGGTCGGTGGGTGTCGGTGCTGCTCCCAGTGTGGTGGGCCACCAGGAGTCGTCCCAGGCTGAGGTGGTGGAGCCGAGGATGAGGACCTCCGTTTTGTATGAGTTCAGCTTCAGTCGGCTGTTCTTCATCCACTCGGCGACGGCCTTCATTCCTTTGTGGAGGTTGGTTTTGGCGGTGAGGGGGTCCTTGGTGAGGGAGAGGATCAGCTGGGTGTCGTCGGCGTAAGAGATGATGTTGAGGTCGTGCAGTTGGGCGACGTGGGCGAGCGGTGCCATGTAGACATTGAACAATGTCGGGCTGAGGGATGATCCTTGGGGGAAGAGGATGTCAGGTACCTCATCTGTATTAGGTCGAACACCTCAGCGTAGTGTTTTACAAGCGAGCGACAGTTTAAACCGAGAAACTTAAAGGTGGGAGAGGATGGTTGTGTAATGATCGCATCTGCCTTAGTTCTGAAACCGCAGTGCTTGCAGCATAGGGGGTATTTCGCCGGAACCCACTTCTGGTTGGTGCATTGATTGGTCAGTGTTCTAATGAGGAGTAGCTCTTTGAACGAGTAAGACCGCCTGTGGGAACCTAAACAGGCAGCGTGCCTGGCATCTGGCATCGTCCGAGTGTGGAAGGGCGCAGACGGGCTTGCCTTTGGCACGCCTGCAGCGCGCCTGCTGAGCGCATCCGCACTGTAGCCGGCATACAGTAGCCGGGGGGCACAACAGGCTCCTCTCGGTCTTGCTCCTGATTGGCTGAGAGATAGCCAATCAGCGCACTGCCAGGCCGTAACGGGTAGCGGACTAGCAGTCAAACAAAGCAACAAAGTAAGTAAAAGTAGTTAAAAATGATTGCGGTGAACAGCACAGTAGCGGCAGGTCAAATTCAGGCAGAACAACAATGCACAAAGTAAGTAAAAGTTTTTAAAAAGATGGCGGTGAACAGCGCAGTAGCGGCAGGTCAGATTCAAACAGAACAGCAAAACCATCCATAGACTCAATTATCATTTTATCAACTCATTCATCCATCCATGCTTTCACTCATTCATAAAGCCATCCATCCATACATTTACTTATTCACTCATCCATGCAGTCACCCCTTCGTTCATCCATCCATGCAGTGACCATTTCATCTAATCATCCACCTATTGACACATTCTTGCAGTCACCACTCCACAAAACCATGTACACAAGCATGGCAATGAATAAGAAAGCACAGTCACTTATAAAAAGCCAAACACGTGGGCTTTGTCAATGTGTGTTCTTTCATGGAAACAGAGGTCCAGATGTTGTGCACTTAAAGTGAAATTTACCTGTATAGAAATGCTTAAAGTGTCGATAATTTGTCTACATTATTTTTTGTCTAAAAGCAATTATTTTTTTATTTATTTAAACCACAGCACAAATAAATATTGATTGCAACATAATTTGTCTATATTCAAACTTTTCAATTCTGAGATGAGTCCTTAAGGGCTTCGAGATGGTCGCCTCGAAGGAATAACTGTGGCTGAAGAATAACGCGCTGGTGAGCTTGGGGTTGTATTGCGTGGCCAGCGGGGCGGATGAGAGGTCCAAACAGCGGCCTTCGCTGTGACGTGGATGGAAAAATATAAAGCAACAAGTACAACTAAGGTGGCAACTAAGAGGGCCTGTCACGACTTCAATACATGACCGGTGTGAGTGAAAAATGCAGCATCTAAGAAAAGTGACGCTGAATGAGTCAATAAAACATAGTGAGCAGTGAACAGAGGAAGAGAGGTTGTGACCCGATTCTCCCTGCAGGACAAGAGACCCGAAACCGCTTGTCCTAAGCCAATCCAGGCGCTGCTCAAAGCATGAGAGCAGCGCCAGGATTGGCCTGGTCAGGCCAACTGAGCGCCCACCAGGAGCCTGGAGGGCTGCGGCTGCAACCCTCCCCCCCAGGCTCACCAACTGCACAGGGTGAGAGGCACCCAGCATCCAGTGCACATGTCAGGCTGGTCGTCGAAAGGCAGCCGGCCAACCTGCCATGCGCACTTGTGTGCAGTCAGCGTGCATAGCATTCATGGAGTGCTGCTGACGTCAATATCAAGCCCCACCCCCTCATGACCGCAACCTCACTCTCCTTCTGGCAGCGGCCGAAAACAAGATGCTGTGTCCCAAATCAAAACTACAAATCTATTCACCTCATCAAGGGGGGCACCAAGGGGATTAGGGGGGCAAATAAACAGGGGGGCAACGCCCTGACGCCCCAATAGAGGAACCGCCCCTGAATTACATGGAGCAACATTATAGTCTATTTAAATCAGAAACAGGAGACGTGCATATATAGCACACACCCTAAACTCATGTGTTTCAAAGTGTTCTCATATGAAATAAGAGAAAAGGGAAGCAGGGTGAAATAAAAGATTTACCTAGGATCACACAGTTTGGTCAGAGGGGATATTGGGAAACTTCCTATGTTTTTTAAAATTTCATATTGGGCCATTGAACCACTAGGTCGGTAGTTATCCCTCTTCTGTGTCACATCAAAGTTAATATTTTTCCTTTAACTATTGGCTCGAGTGTGGGCGGCAGGCAGAAGCCACGTTAAAGCGCGACACATTTTAGGCTTAAGGGTCCAATAGGACCTTGAGCTGCGCATGTGCCAGGCATCGGGCTTGAGCCTGGCACGAGCTTTCAGTGGCTCGCCCACCACTAGGGGGAGCAGAGGAAGATCACCCAGCTGAAGGAAAAGGAACCTGCCCTCCTACTTCCCCTTCCTAAGCCCCCCTCACCCACCTGGGCAAAAGAAAAAAACAGCTCAACCATTTACCACCTGCTCCAAGAAGGTAGAAACTGTATGCTTCGCTATTCCTTACCGAAGTCCCTGAAATCCCACCCCTAATTTACTGCCCAGCATCGCCCTTTAAGCTGCAGGTACAGGCAGCATTAGATTCGAGCAAATCCTCCTTAATTCTAGTGCTCCGGGGAGGAGGCCAGTGAGGCGAGCAGCCCCTGCGCGGCATACATATTAGAGGAACGCGTCAGCGGACGCCAGCTGCCCCTGGTAATCGTCTGTGGAAGGTGACTCGGTTGCTATGCTACGGATGCTGCGCCGTGTTTCCAATGTAAGATTTCTGAACGTGCTTGTCTGTGAATGTTAATGTCTGGACTGGTATAAATTTAGTCAAGAAAGAAAGGCATTACCATCTGGCGAACGTGCGCCGGGCCGCCAGCCCGTGTGTTATGAATTGGCATTCCAGTCAGCAGGTGGCATGTTCCCTGCATTTCCCGTCGCCGGTGGCATTCTTGACATACTGGCTGGGCAATTCATGTGCAAGGGCAGGCGCGCAACGCCCATTGGGCACAAAGGGCTTCAGCTCTCCCCCCCCTCCCCCCCCGTCGTGTGTGGCAGCCCGGGATGAGACAGCTTCCCGGGCACACACACAGCCGCACCCCAGTACTTCACAGGTCTTTAAAAGACCATTTACTTGGTAATGAGGCTTTGTTGTTTTTCACCCCTTCTTAGAGCCCCTGCATCTCCACTCTGCCTATTTCTGGAAGAATCAGCCCCAGTGCTTTAAATGGGCCGGTACTCACCGGTACTGAGTACTGGCACTTCTTAGATTTATCGCTCTGAGTACCGGCACTTCTCTACTGCCCTGGAGAGTACCGGTACTCATGAAAAGGTAGGCTCATTGGCAGTGCTGGTGAGCAGAAGTAGAACGTGTCTCTGGCAGCCAAGGCGCCGTTTCTGCAGCACCGATCTGAGCCCCAGCTGAGCTATTCAGCAGGGCTCATTTGACTAATGTCCGAGTGCTCACCATCACACTGTGCTTGACAGAGCAGGGTCCATTCAGGCCCTGTGCTGTCAATCACATTCACACTATCCTGTGGGTTCGTGCAAGCACGGGAATCATGTCAGTGCCCTGGTGGCAATTAAAAAAGCCATGGTGGGTGAAGAGAAAAGATGGCTTTTATCATACCTGAGTCTTTTGTGTGTCTGCTATGTTTGTGTGTATGCCTGTTTTTGTAAGAAAAAAGTGAAAGAGAGAGAGAATCAAGACACTCTCGGGAGGTATTTTAAAGAAAATGTGTGGCACTTTGTTTGTACATGTCTGGTCTGTGACAAAGATTCATAAATAACGTAAAAGGGAGGGTTGGTGGGTGGGTGGGTGGGTGAGTGAGTGGATGAGTGAGTGGATGGATGAGTGAGCAAGGGTGGATGTATAGATGGATGGATGAGTGAAAGCATGCATGGGTGAAAGAGGGTGGATGATTGGATAAAAGGGCGGATGATGGGTGGATAAGTGAAAGTTTGGATGGATGAATGAAAGGTAGGGAGGATGGATGAAAGGGTGGATGATGATTGAGTGAAAGGAGGGATTGAGTGAAAGGGTGGATAGAATAAAGAAGTGAAAGGGTTGATGGATGGATGAGCGAAAGGATTGATGGATGAGGGAAAGGGTGGATAAAGAGATGGATAGGTTTGGATATGAAGGTTGGATAGACGGAATGGTGAAAAACTGAATGATTGATGAAAGATTGAATAGACGATAGAATGTAAAGGTTAAATGGTGGACATCAGCAGGTAAATGGTAGGATGAAAGAATGAATGGATAGATTGATGGAAGAGACAAGAGATATCTTCTGGGGAGGGTCATGATGAGTTGCTTCATTTGCTTGGTGCCATAAGAGCTTTGGTGCGACGTGGGGGTGTTTTCAGTTTCTTCCTACTCGCGTGCTCAAAAATATATAGTATTGTGCCAAACCGCAATTAACAGTATGACATTAAGAAGGTGCAACTATTGAAAAAAAAGGAAATGTTAACGTATTATCGCATTTCTCTTTCATTTTGTGTAATGAGTTAACCTGCTTTGTTTATATAAACACATTTCTAATGTGTTTTGGTATGTGCTGCAACTAATATAGAAGTTGTTAAGTATCATCATGTCTTGCACTTAGCCCCGCCCCTAGCCCCGCCCCTCACTACACCTCTAGCTCATTTTAATGAGTACCTGCACTTATTTTTCCCCATTTAAAGCACTGATCAGCCCCCCGACATTTTGTCTTACCTCCTCCCCCCCCCCAGAAATTTAGCTCTAGTTGCGCCTCTGTGCAAAGATCCTGTCATACACAACGGGAGATGGCTGCAGAGCAAGTAGGTGTGTTTGCAAAGAGCAAGAGAGTAGGGTCTGCGCTGCAATAAGAGCAAGCTATGCAATTGCTTAGAGCGCCACCTGGTGTGGTGGGGTGGTAGGCTCCAGTCTGCGACGGCTGCTTTCATGGCTGGCAGCTGTTGAGCTGTGTTTAAAGGAGCCGAACTGCTCAGCCATGTACATGCCTCAACATCCTCTGAGCCTGAGTGATCAGCCAGTTCTGCAGCACATGTGTAAATCAAATGCATACAGAGCACGCCTGGCTTCTACCCAAGCTTCAGTGGAACTGCACCATGTGCCTTCCGGTGAGCTGCATGGCGATTGGCCAATGTGCCTCAGACTCACTTTGTCTGTCACATGGCAGCCATGACATAGGACGAAGCTGCGGCTGTTCCTGCCTGGGCTTCGGCTCCCACTGCCAACAGTAAGAGTGAAGGAGGCATGATAATTGCATTATTCATATAAAAGCACAACACAGATATCAGCGACATTATATAGCACCTATATTTTAATAAGGGCACTGAAATGATATGCTGGGAACATTTCTCTTTGATTTATATGAAAAAAGATGCGTTCATTTGACGAGAAGATAGAGCCACAAAACACAGATAAACACTGGGAATCTAATTCATTTATACCTCTTACTGTCAGGATTTAATGGGTTTCCCTAAAGCAGAGTTCTTGAATTTTTTTTACTCTGAACCCCCCTCTGCACAAAATGTTTTGAAGTCAGCCCCCCAGCTACAAAATGTTATGAAAATACTTGAGGGGCGGGGGTGGGAAGGGCAGGGCTGAGTGCAGGGGGCGGGGTGTATAAGATCATTTCAGGGGTACTTTTTCACTATAGCCTTAGAGCCCGCCTTAGCGGGCCTGCCAGCCATTTAAGGCTCGCTCCAGCATTAAAGGCCAGACCAAAGGGGCGGGCCAGCCCACTACGACGAGCTCAAAGGCTATTAGAACATTCCGCCCCTAGAGGGAAGAATGTTCTAATTTGTATAACAAAGGCCTCAAGGAGTCCGACGGCTCAGTGAGGCCTTTGTTCACAGCTGTTGCTGTGAACAAACATTGGAATGTTGATGCTCCGGGCTTCTACCAGCCAGTAGAAGCCTGGAGAGTGCTCAACATCCCAATGTTCTAATATCTCATAAGCCACACTAAATGTCAGACTTACAAATGAGAATTTACATAAAAACTGAAATAGAAGAAATCACTACTCCCATTATTTGGGGTCTTGTGAACCCCTCAAACTCATAGGCCGCAATTCAACTGCACCTTCTGCACTTAATGGTAGCTACATCCCTGAGGAACAGGCTATCCTCTCCTCTCTGCATAAGTCATAATTGTGATACAATGGGCCCTTCACACTCCTGGTCCCCAGTGCTACTGCACCTGCATCACTACTGAGATCTGATGCCTTGTGAGGCAGGCAGCCTCCTCTGCCACTTGTTAAACAGGACCCCGTCTTCCTTTCTTCCATCTCTCCGAGGCTCAAGGTAAGGAGTTTCCTCTACTTCATTGTTGTCCTCTCTGGGGCCATTGGTTCAATACCCAAAGCAACATGGCACAGCAAGGGTGCATTGAGCCCTAGTACAAGAAAGGAATGATGACTATACAGCCCATAATAGGGGCTTAGTTGGGCCCTCACACTCCTGGGCTCCGGTGCCACTGCACCTGCAGCACCAATAGTACCTACTCTTCTGCCCACAGTACTGGAACATCACTTCTAGGCCTGAGGCCCAAATCAGGCTGTCTACCCCTTAGTGTAAAAAGACAGGGGAAAGTCTGACATCTCAACCCCCTGTTGCTGGGGACATGTTCCCTGTGCAGCAAGGGGGACTTGGATCCCAGCGCTAGCAAGGAAAATGCCTTATCACCCCTTTTTTCCTAGCAACATTTCCTTAATTGGGGTACAGCGGTCCCTTATAACATTGCCCCAGTGCCAACTCACCTTATGGACTAATTGTAGTGATGGCACTTAAAACAAGCATTTGCAATGGAATAGGTCTCGCATTCAAGCGAATTTGAGCTATTGGCATTGTAAATGACAATGCCTTTTATTTATGTTTTGGGTTTTAAAACATAAATAAAAGGCATTGTCATTTACAATACTAATAGCTTAAACTCTCGCAAATGCGAGACCTATAGCAGTGCAATAAAGGGCCTTCTCAACCGCTTGTTACATTGTAAATATCAGAGGAAGAGACCGGCCTGCGACGTCTTCAAAGTAGTGATAAATAGTGCAGGGAAGAAGATGTGTAAGTGTTGTAAATTACACAGACACAAAGTGTGAAGTGAGAGTTACATATGATCCGAGCTATAAACACTAACAAAGCGCTCCAACACCTTTCGCTCTGTGATTGTACTGTCGCGGCTCAGGAGGAAAAACGGGAGGGGGGGCTAGTTCCTGCCCTTTCTGTGATTTGAGTGTGCAGTGTGGCATTGTGTAATGACACTGCTATCTTTGGCCTAATAAAAAGCACTCCAGCTGTAGTGGGCCCTGGCTTCACCTCCTGGTGCAGGGCAGGCTGTACTTTATGGCAGGCATGGAGGGAGGGAGGGATGGTCTCGGCTGCAGCTCCCGCCCCGTACAGTGCCCCTGCTATTACTAATGAGCGAGAGGCGCTGAGGTGGTGGTATTGGTGGCGGTGGTATTGGTATTGGTGGTATTGGTGGTGGTGGTATTGGTATTGGTGGTGGTGGTATTGGTGGTGGTGGTGGTATTGGTGGTGGTGGTATTGGTGGTGGTGGTATTGGTGGTGGTGGTATTGGTGGTGGTGGTATTGGTGGTGGTGGTATTGTTGGTGGTGGTACTGGTATTGGTGGTGGTGGTACTGGTATTGGTGGTGGTATTGGTGGTGGTGGGGTATTGGTGGTGGTGGTGGTATTGGTGGTGGTGGTGCTGGTATTGGTGGTGGTGGTATTGGTGGTGGTATTGATGGTGGTGGTATTGGTGGTGGTGGTGGTATTGGTGGTGGTATTGGTGGTGGTATTAGTGGTGTTGATGGTGGTGGTATTAGTGGTGGTATTGGTGGTGGTGGCTGTGGTGGTATTGGCAGTGGTGGTGGTATTGGTGGTGGTATTGGTGGTGGTGGTATTGTTGGTGGCGGCATTGGTGGAAGTGGTGGTATTGATGGTGGTGGTATTGGTGGTGGTGGTAATAAAACAAGCTTTTGAAAACAACCCCTCAGGTGGCTTTAGTACAGATGACAAGTAACACAGATGTGCTGTTGTCAGCTTCAGCCCATTTGCACAGGATTATGTGCTACCTGGAATTCACATGACTTTTGCTAATCATTACTAAATCCATCTTACTTGGGGGGGGGGGGTTGAAACAGACACGAGATAATGCCTGGTTAAAGTGATTCAAAGCAGGCGCCCGTGTTGAGGGGGCGGCCGTGCTGCTTAAAAAAACACAAGCGGTTTCAGCTGAAGCAGCGCATGTCCGGCCTGCAGTAAGATAAACTCAATAAAGCAAATAGTGCTTACAGACTAAATAACAGGTCCCGTGTAACAACCGAAGTAAAAGGGCCAGTCGCCATGGGAGGGTACAAATGAAAACAAGGCCGTACTAAGGAGGGACTAACAAGCCTATTAACGAATCCGAAGGCAGCATTTACGAAAGACAATGACACAAGCCAATTAAAAATATTGGAGGAGAGTGGGCCCGGCTTCTCTCCCATATCCTACTACAGCAGTCTCGCAGAGCGAGCAGTGCATAGGTGCTGCCGGTAGGCTCGACCTAAAGAACAGTCTGCATTTCTCAACACCTTCTTCAGGGCATCTGTTTGAGGAAGAGGGGAAGCTGTCTATTTCCATTTGTAAATGAAAAGATTAGTCCCCACATAGCACCCCCTTCTCTAGGCAGCTCTAACACTATATGTGGGTTTTGCTCCGTTCTGCTTTCTCTTGGGCCATTACTCTGAGAACCCATGTGTCAGGGTGATCAGGGCTCTGAATGTGCCCCAATTGGCCTCCTCCCTGTCACCCCCTCGACTCACCTGAGAGGACATCTGATGAGGTTAAAGTTCACCAGGTGTATGGGGACCAAAGTGTTTTTAATTTTTATAAAAGCAGTTCCCATTTATTTTGTTAAAAACAATCAGCCCTGAATTGTTAATGGGCACCTGCAGTACTTGGAGGATGTTGACAGGGATCAGTCTCTAAAGTGCTTTAATGTAAGGAATCACTTGAAGTATCATGATGACAAACATTTAATATTTTTGAGATATTATGTAAGGATGCTGAGATTTGGAGAGTGCCCTTTTAATGGGCTTACAAAAATGTCTGCACTTGGTACAGCTTAGTTAACTATTACTAATAAATGTTCTTGGAAAACACTTGTTTTATCATATACAGAAAATCATTTTGGGTAGCCTATCATATACAGTGTATAATACAATTTTAAAATAATAACTTAAATATCCACAGTGCTTTCTGTTACTTGCTGGAACCTCATATCACTATAAATACACAAGTGACTATTCTGCACTGCGCCAAACAGGATTCAATTCTGTGACTATCTGGTCTCACAAACAGACATCTACAGTGATCGCATTAACCAATTATTGTTTCATAATGTAAAGAGTGCATTTCCCACCAAACAGTTTAATTTGCATTCATTTTTTATTCAAGGTGTGTGCATTTATTCATATGCAATTGCTGCAAAGGTGAAAAAACAACAAAATATATTCAAAATATTTTGTTGTTTTTAACCATGTCGAAGCTGAATTTTGTTCCTGTTATCAGTACATACTTTAAACAGAAAATGTTAGAACAAACACTTTAAAATGCCTTTTACAGCTGCCCTAATAACCACTGACTGATAATTAAAGTAAGCAAAGTTAAGCATGTTAAGAATGAATACAGACAAGTTCATATAAAGTTCTGCATAACCATGTCTGGGCCTTTGCAGAATTATAAAATGTAAACAGATGGCTGGCATTCAGGGGGGCGCTCCCTACAGTTTGAAGAGGTCTGCCCTAGAGGATATCCCAATGAGAAATGTATTGATAATTCACGTGGAGAGCTAATAGGTTGTATAAAACAGTAGTTATGTCCACCTGTATTCATTGATACGGCAATGTTTCCTATTCACAAAGCTAATTTAAGTTGTAAACATAGTGCCACGACTAAATTTACCTCAATTATGCCTGTCTGGAATTAACAAAAGAATTCATGCCAAGAATAAGCCTCTTTACAGATGCTGAGCTCTTGGCCACGAGTGCGGAGTTCTTTGCATCCCAAAAACTCACTCAAGATTGGCATGGGAATATGGGCGTTCCTGTGCTCTATAAGGTGTGGTTTGCCATGAAATTTTGTGAATTCCCATACATAAGTGCGTTTGTTGTGCACTCACAACCTCCTACCATTCATCTTTGTAGCATGGAAAGGGTTGTATTTTGGCTGGGGTGTAGGAGAAGGGGTTGCTTCAAAGGAAAATGTATTTTCATGTCATTGCAAAACAAATGTGTATTTACACAGGAAGAACCATTTCCACTATGTAGAGTTCTCTGCCACAGAGAACTCTGTACAATGGGAATGGATTTTAAGCTTGGAAATCAGGTGATATCCTAAGGAAACCTGTGCCAGGCACAGCTTTGTATGCAGATTCTAACGTGCAATTGTGAACTCCATAATACAATACAATAGAGTAAGGTTTTTAAAGAGCACATATTCCTCTGAGGAAGCATCCAGCAGCAAGGTTCCGACACTGATCTAGACCACAGTAAAATCCCAAGACTAAACTTTAAAAAGAAATGTCTTCAGGTTTTTACGAAAAATAAATTCAGAGGAAGCTAAACGCAGAGCAGTGGGTAGCGAGATCCAAAGTTTGGCAGTAAGAAACACAAAGGATCTCCCCCCTCTTCTAGCCTTATGAATCCTAGGCCTTTGCAGTAGCTTTAGATCATTAGACCTCAAGGATCTGGACTGGCAGGAGGCTTTCAGCCTTTTTCTTAGATACAAGGGGCCCTTCTGCTCAAATGCTCTACAGGCAAAAGTTAGTGCCTTGAATTTGATTTGGTTAGCAATGGCAGCCAATGAAGTTGGCGCAAGTAGGCAGACACTGAGAGGTGCGCCAGAACCTTTAAAATTCGACGAGCTGCAGGCGATGCAACAGGTAAGACGGAAAGCTCAGATATACAACATAAAGTAGTACAACTACACTTGTAAGTAGATTTAAAAAGCCAAGCATAGTTTTGCTACTTGTTTGTGTATCTGTCTTAAATTGAATATGAGCTACTCTATGGATTTAATTATTCCTTATTGTTAATTTATTTTGATGTATATTTATATGTAAAGCAAAGGTGATGGTTTTGTCAAACATAACTTTTCATGTAATTGCAATGATGAAGCATAGGAACATCTTCTTTACAAATGTGTTTCATTTCATGTATTTATTTAATGACAGAAGTGCCCACTGCACCACTGACGTTAGTTCATTTTATAGAACCCAAAGTTCCAGTTCCAGTTCCAGTAACAGGTCATGGGTGCTGTAGAAAATACACAGTCCTCATCAGCGGTAAGTGCATTAAAAAAGTATGGGAACTGTGATGCTGCATGCAATGGAGGCGGGGTTAGTGAGCGTGAGGGAGGGGGTCAAAGGAGTGGGTAAAAAAGTTCAATATTCTTTTGGTCTTTCGCGTCAGGTAGCTACATATAAAATAACGTGCAGCTTAAATGAAAATGAAATAAAAAAAGTTGTTAGTGGGAAATTCAATACAGGACATTATGAAACCTCTATTAGTTCATGCACTGCAGAGGTATGTGTGTAACCAGAGAACCACAGAATTAAATCTTGGTTGGTGCACTGGAGAATAGTGAATTTGTAGTGCTACGAGGTCACAGCCTGTGACAGAAAGCACTGTGAATATGTAAGTCATTATGTTGCACTTGCATTCCACACAATATAAACTAGGCTGCTACAAAATGCACACATTTTTTAAAAATAAAACGGTGCTTCTAAAATATAAATTTTAGTAATACTCAGACTGTATGTAATGCAATTTATTTTTACCTAACTGTCCCTTCAACGCCTGATCAGAGGTAGTAGGCGCTTTATAAATACAATTACAATTAAAAGGCATTTCACAGCTCAGTTGTTAACTCTTTGCTCAACCACTCAAAAAGAATAAATCTTCGTCACCATAAAGCTTCGAGTGACTTGATCAATTAAAGCCAGAACTGGCTCCCATGCATCCTTTACATTTGCTAATTACCCTTTTACATTTGCAGAGTAACTCGTTACGCACATTTGCATTTCTTTCAGGCAAACAGGCACCCTGGCAGGAAGACTTGTTTAGCTGTCTGTCCGACTTCGGTTTAACAGCACAGGAGACTCACTGAATGACACTTCAGCTGAAGCATTTAAACTGTCGGAATTAACTGCCTGGGACGGTTGTCTTTTCACAAAGAGAAGGGGAACAGTTTTTCATAAATCAAAAAAGATGGGGCACATCTTGCCCCTCCGATCCCACACACTTCGACGTCTGGTCGTCATCAAGACACTGTTTACATTCTTTTCATGGCACTTATTTTGCCACCCCTGGTGCCGGGGTTCATAAAGGCAGCGTCAGGAGTCACAAGGGGCAACGCAAGCCAGGGGTCACAGCCAATATGGTTTGCACCCTACCACTATTGTTAGTGTTCTGAAGTAACCGGAAAGCCACATACACTTCTTTATAAATAATCTACATATCTATCAACGGATGGATTCTCTTGGCTCAAGACTAGGTTGAATGAGAGGACTGCGGTTTGTTTATATCGTGGAGCAGGATCAAAAAGCCCCCTTGACTCGCTAGTATTTCTGCAGTAAGATACTGTTGTTGTCTTCCCACGCGCAGCCCACTCGGTAGGCTTCTCACGTACACTGTCAGGGCAGATTCCAATACTTGCATTTATCTCCAGCACTGTACAATCAATGGAGGCTGACGTCATGGCAGGGAATAGAAGCGCACAGTCCAAGGACTCTGGAACATTGGCGCGCTGGGAGGAAGAAACTCACAACGCCATTGGTGGACAGGCGCCATGTGACTGACTTCAGACCTTCATTAAGGAAAGCATCACTTTCACTGAACATGAGTAACAGTGCTGGGGCGAGAGTGCAATGAGCGATCCTGTAAGCTAGCACAAGCACTGGACTTGACTTAACCAGCATTTGGTCAACACTAATACATATCTCAACAGCTAAAAGAATTTTGATTTTAAGATTATACTTGGTTGCCATAATTATTAGCCCTTTTCAGATTCCCTTTTGTAATGCCTTTATTATTCATCTATTGTTCGGAGCTATCTAGAGGCATTGCATAAAGGGAAAGGGGAGAAAAGTCAGTTAGCTCATGTGCTCTGAATAAACAGAAGCCTTAATTTAGAGATTGCCAAGTTGGCTGTGGTAACAGTGCTTAATTTGTAAAAAAAAAAATACGTGCCAGGGCCCAAACCAGGAGGCCACTGCAGCTTGCACCACCCATTGCCCCTGCCACTGCTGCCAATGATAGCACCAACACAACTACTAACCATCACACTCCTACAAGCGTGACAATTCAAACTATTGCAGCCTCCCCCACCCCCCAAAGCTACAAAATGTTTGGGTGGCATGTATTACTAATTTTAATGCATATTGCATTAATAAACAACTGTGGTCATATGAATCTCTAAATAAGACAAACAGCGCCACCATGTGGCAGACTTTCATAAGTGCCGGTGTTGACATATATGTGTCGGGGCCAAGCACCGGAAACCACCGGCTCAAATTAAGCACTGTGTGGTAATTCAATGATTCTGTAATTGCATAAGCACAGTTCTAAGTAGGCAATTTAGCCAGTTCAGAGAGAGAGCCAAGACAGAGTTGAGACAGGAGTCACGCTTGGCCCTTGTGCTAAGCTTTGACATTAAAAAAAATGATATCTAATCACGCAACAAAGTCATGTAAGTATATGCTGAAGAGTCTTCAACGTTTGTATGTATTACATCTTGGCATATATAAGGGGTAAAGATTTAGCTAGATACAAGCTACACATTTATACTTGGTGTTTCAATACAGGCTATAGATTCAGACAACACAATTGTCAATAAAAATACAAAATCAAACATACATATATACAACTGAAAAATCCTAGTTTTTTGTTCCAAAAGATCTTTTTATTTTTTATTTTTTGTTCATACTTTGTTATTTATATATTTTCTCAATGATTTAATACAAAATTATATGTACAGTACAATGATACACGATCATGAAGCATATATAGACAAACCTACATATAAAATACAAACAATTACATAAAATGATTAAAAATACATCATTCTGTAAAACACGATGGTGCAAGAGATGGAGGAGGTAGATTATTAAAGAAATTTCCAAGGCAGGCGGTAGAAAAACACTACGCGCGTTTCGGCAATGTTGCCTTCATCAGGAATGACCGTCTCAACTTTCTCTAGCTTTTTCCTTCCTCAGTATTATTCACATCCCTTGTATGTATAGATTATCAATTTTCAATGTAGTATAAATACTATTTCAACAAAGTACTTAGTAGAATTACTAAGTTGCCCCTAGGAACACCGGGTAGTAGCCACGGCCCCTCGTACCAGCTATCCACCTCGTCACAAGGTACTCAATCCTTTTATGAGAACCTTTCTAATGACACTTGTGTTGTCACAAATCTCTCTCTTCCTGGGTTCACCTTTTGGCTGCTCCTCAACCAGAGGTTGTCAGGGCCCGCTGTCCTCCGTGCCCATCTTGGCATATTACATGATATCTATTGAGAGACATTCAATAAAAGTACTTGTTTCCAAATATGCACCTTTAATAATACCTCGTCCTGACTATGTTACCAAAAGTGAAATAACGAAAAGAAATTTGTTATGTGTATATGATTTATATGTATGACCAACATTTGTATTATTCATTGAACTACTTTGTCGATTAAACCATTGTGACGTTTCTGCATAGCGCAAATCCTGAACTGAATTTCTTCAAGTTGCTTTCAGATTGTCAAGTCAACGATAATGAGGAATAATGGGATAAAGTGATGTGCATAGGATTACTCAACTTGTCAAGTGGATAATTTGAGATTTGAGTCAGGTTTCCTGATTACAAATTGTGCAATTCAGCACCGGAATGAATCCCATCTCCACTTGTCCATGTAACACAAAGGGGGATTTTCACAATGAAGTGGCGGTGAGAGGCGTTAGCCTTCTTGGCTTAACGCCTCTCACAGCCACTTCGGAAACGCGAGGCTGCACCCTATTCTCAAGAATGTGGTGCAGCCTGGTGTTTCCCCCTGCGATGGCGCTAAGTTTCACGACTTAGCGCCAACGCAGGCACCCTTGCACCAGAGTGCAAGGGTGTCTGCAAGCAGGGAGGTTTGTTTATGTACAGGAAGGTGTCCCTTCCTGCACATAAACAAACCGAAAATGCCAGTTTGTAACTTACATGTGTGCTGCCTCCTGCAGCACACATGTAAGTTACAAAACTGCATTTTTAGAAAAGGTTTGTTTATGTACAGGAAGGGACACCTTCCTGTACATGAACAAACCATGGCGTTTTGCATTTTCCATGTGTGCTGCACAAGGCAGCACACATGGAAAATGCAAAAACGAGGAGAAATGAAGCATTTCTCCTCGTTTCGCCTACTTAAGACCAGGATTTTTCTGGTCTTAAGTTCGGCGCTGCCACCTATTATCGCCGCCCTTGATAATAGTTGGCAGCGTCAAATTCAATGGGTGTTGCGGTGGTACGCCCACCGCAACACCCACTGCACGCCCCCTTTCACGCTAAGTTTAGCGTGAAAGGGGCCCTATTCTCAAGGCAGCGTTAAGCCACTTAACGTGGCTTTAAGCCACGTTAAGTGGGTTAACGCTGCCTTGAGAATAGAGCACTGGCCCTATCGCCACCACAACGTCACTTAAAGTGACGTTGTGGTGGCGATAGGGGCTTGAGAATAGGCCCCAAAGGGTCAATGATTTATATTTAATGCCGGCATTAGCTCACCATGCTCAATAAATATATGGATAGCGTTAAATCAATCTGTCAGTATATATGTTTGTAAAAATTATTTCTACAAAAAAATACATAGTTATATACAATGTAAACCAGGACACTCCTGTTATGCCATGTCTTTCGTGGGGCTCGGGGCATGTTGTGGCATGAGCAGGCTCCTGCCCAAACACAAAAGCTTTCAAAGCGGCATCCCCCGCCATCGGGAGGATGCATATCCCGGAAGTGATACTATGCAGGTGCAGAGCCTCTGTCAATGATCTGGAAACCTACTCTGAACAGGGGTTTCCAGCTCACCTTCTTTTCGCCATGTAATATCAACACTTTACCAGGTGACCGGGGGAAGAGATCCGATACTGTGTGGCACGTGGTAGAACTGTGGTTGTGGTCCAGCCTGGTGCTGGCAAACATATCACTTCTTTTCATCTCCCAAAAACCGAAGCTCATCTACCATCACAGTAAGGGCTCTGCAAACCTTTCACAAGGATAGGAGCCTCATCAAACACAGAATAGATGATTGCAATCTCTCCAAAGATGTCCACAGAGAAATTGTGCTGCATTCAACTATTTAAAAAGTGAAAACAACTATTGGTGTTCTGTAATATGTAATGTTGATTAATATCATGTGAATGAACTTGGAACGGCCTCACTTCCACCCACATACTTCCCACTCACTCCCACAAGTAAATGTCGGTAATGCCCTGAAGAGACTGCAAAGGTTTCATGGTCAATACTTAAGATTAAAGCACAATATCACAGGACACAAATGTTAGATAAAAGTAAGAAGTAAGAAAAATATTGAATCCATATAGCAGGGAATCATTTAACGCTGGTAAAAGATGATGGATATAGTCATTTACTCCAGTGATTTGCACATAACATAACCCAGTGAAATGCTAATAGGAGACAAATTCGAAAGAGGTCTGGGTGACTCCACCATTTTCAAACCGAGACAGTCATACTGACCTCACACAGTCAACAAAGGTATCTGTTGATGATGACATCAGCAAGATGAGGGCGGGGACAGTAGGCAACAGACAGGCATATAGGCCATGAGTCTGAATGTCACTGGCATCTAAAGAAGAGGCGGCAAAGAAATGCTGCCGCTTTATTGAACAGCAAGAGCTCGAGGAAGCAGCTAACGACACTTGAGCATGCAGGGTCTCCATATTAAATATTATTATTGAGTGAAATCCAGCCCTGCAGAAGAATAAGGATTAATTAAGGAGGTGCCATTTAAACACAGTGTCACTTCCACTAGGCTTAGGCTGCATTTGATGCACCAAACAACTTGGAAGATGAAGTTAACAGGACTATGGCAAAAGAGGACAGGAGCAAGGGCGGTAGTTAAACGTGGAGACATTTTGGTACAGAATGTTTGAGAGAAGACAACAAATCAGAACTGTTAGTACCCGATGCTTGTTTACACCGCAGCAGATTGTGTCATTTCATAGTGCTGTAAATTACAGGTGTTGCCATGTAGTATGTCCTTCATTAACATGTATGAGTTGGTAACTGTTCGTTATACTCCCAGCTATGCAGCCAAACACGCAATCAAAGCAAACTGTGATTATTAGCCACTGGCCACCTTGTACAAGACTGCCCAGAGGCACTACCCCAGCCAAAACACAAGCACATGAACATAGGCGCGCAAGGTAAGACCACTGTAGTCAAATGGTATCTGATACAAAACGACAAATGGGTTATTTGGATAATTATATGTAGGAATAATTTGTGGCAAACATAGTAGACACAATGTTATGTAGCGATTGAGTTTGGTGCTTCTTATTAATATGTTGTTGCTAAAGGTGCACAGTATCTCAAGGCGCTCACTGCAAGATGCCAGCGTGAGGAGGGGAGCGGATGTCGACAGTGATCAAGATCTAATGACTGCTCCTGTGAAACTAAGGCTCAGAAAAACTGAACGCAAAACATAAGTATGACAGCACTTCGATGTGGCAAAATTGCAAGACCAAAGATTGGAAAGACATTTGTCTTACAAATCAAGAACAGGATCCAACACCTGTCTGACATGGAACATCAGTCTGAGCTAGCTGCAGATGCAGTCAACAAGAAATGGGAACAGGTATCTTCAATATATGTGAAGAGAAATGACACATGCCTGGGGAGCAAGACAAAGAATAAAAAAGAATGGATATGTCAAAACGTGTGGCAAGCTATTCAAGACAGGTGGGCAGCAACAAAGTAGTTCATGGAGGCCACATGTGAGAGCTGCAGAAGTACAAGCAAAAGTACATAGAAGAAAACAGAGCAGTCAAAAGAATGACAAGAGCAGACACGTGGATGTACATGGATAACTTTGCCAGACAAGCATAGAAGGCAGCCAGTAGAGGAGAACAAGGGAAGGTCTCCAAGATAACGAAGATAGTCAGTGGTAAATCTCATGCAGCATTCAGCACCGCCTATCATGGACAAGAAAGGGAGACTACTCACAACAAAAAAGAGCAGGAAGCACGCTGGGTCGAGCATGTCAAAGAATACTTGAACAGACCAGTACCAACAAGCAAAGTGGACATCCAAGAAGCAGAGATGGACATGGATGTGAACACCGTTTCACAATGGAAAGAACAAATTGTCATTGCCATCCGATCTCCTGAGAATTGAAAAGCTCCTGGCCAAGATAACCTGAATGCAGAAATGTTCAAAGCAGACCCTGAAGCATCAGCCAAGATCCTACAAACACTGTTCACATTGATTTGGGAGGGAAAGTGAGTACTAGATGACTGGAATCAAGGCATAATTGTGAATATTAAAAAGAAGGGAGCATTAACCGACAGTAACAACTGGCGTGGAATCGCTCTGCTGTCAATTCTAGTAAAATCCTGATGAGGTGGACAAGCAGTTAAGTAAAGAACAGGCCAAGTTCCACAAGGTTAGAGGTTGTGTTGATCAGATCCTTGCTCTCTGCAACGTCATAGAGCGGCGCACAGAGTTGCAGAGACAACTATACATCAATTTAACTGTTTTTGAGAAAGTCTTTGACAGTATCCACCATGACAGCCTCTGGCAGGATAACTGCATGCACATTTTCTTTGATGCTAGTGTAGACCACGATAGCCAGAGAGGTTTAACGGTGGAATCTATACAAGGTAAACTATCTAAGATAGACACCCATAAGCGAAGTGCACAGTCAGCTAATCCTACAGTAGTACAGCAATCACCATTCAGTGGCTCCACTCAGGAGCACAAGCATTTCCATTGTTTGCCCTGAGATGGCAGAACCAGGCTCCCTGGATGAGAGAAAAAAACCCTCTTGCTGATGACCTTTTATAGAAAATGTAGGATAAGGCTACTTGGAAAGACCTTTGTGGGGTAAGCTACAAGACTCAATAACTGCTCAGTTTATTTGGTATTTATAGAGAGACCCTTGTAGATATCCAGTTAAAACATGTAGAGGCTGATAATGGTTGGCTGGTGCTATATGCTAACCTAAATATATATGTAATTGAAGGGGCGTGGCTTGGCACCAGCCAAGATAGCTGCGTAGTGCGTGAGCACCGCCGGGGCTGATTCGAAAGCCCGCAAAATCTGCATAACATCCTGCAGCTGTAGCAACCAGAAGCTCAACGAGGGTGCCGGAAAGCAGCCCGGAGGCTATGGACCGCAAATAAGGCACGGATACGTGCATCCTGGTGTGTGCTAGAGCAGGGCCTGCACGTCCAGCAGGCCAAGGAAAGCAGCGACGACGTGGGGCGGAGTCGCGTTGCCGAGACGCTTGGAGTCGGAGCGCGCGGCCCGCACCCAGGAAATGTGTGAATCGTGGGGCGGGACTCGCTATCGGAGCCCGACCGCGAGGGGTTAATTCAGCAAAGGAGGCCGTCGACGGAAGACCGAGTCGCCCTGCATGCACCCGCGGCAACAACTGGCCCAATTCG
Organism: Calotriton arnoldi; assembly: GCA_963921515.1. NCBI lineage: Eukaryota > Metazoa > Chordata > Amphibia > Caudata > Salamandridae > Calotriton > Calotriton arnoldi. The sequence continues at coordinate 1,103,579 of CAWUFW010006171.1, forward strand.
GGACCCCCGGAGAGACGGCCAGAGCTGGAGTGGAGGAGCCGTGGCCGATAGCAAGCGGGAATGTGCACCAGGCGGTAGGACGCTGCCACTATCCCCCGGGAGCGGAACCACCACAGAGGTGACCGGCGGCGACTGTGTGCGAGAGTACATTCGGCTGGGGGCCCCATCGTTCTAAAAGGGAGCTGGCCCAGGGAACAAGTGTGCCGGTGTGAACTACACGGGAAGCGCATCTTGGAAGTGCTGAGCCGGGGGGAAGATACAGTTGGCGGTAGCCAGGCATCAGGGGTTCTGCCGCCAGAAATAATACCAGACCCTGGTCAGACAGATAGAACGAGCTGCAGGCTGCATCGTGGAGCTGGAGGCAAAGGCAGAGCGGAGGCCCAGGGAAGAAACCAGGGGTGCGGACACTGCCGGGTGGAGGTGAATATACCCCTGAAAGGTGGGCAAACAGACGACCGGCGGAGTGCCTGGGGAAGAGACGTATTATTTCCTGCAAGTATAAAGCCCCACTGCACGACCATCAGAGTGTGTAGGTGGCCCGGAGGACAAGAAAGGCATCACTCCCGCTACCCAAACTCCGCCCGGAGAGTACGTTAGACGGGGATACGCAGCCGGATTACATCATGAGAGACCGCGCATCGCTCTCGGGAAGGCTGATAATTCCGGATCTTACCATGATGAAGCCAAAGGGTAACCCACCCTCAGTACAATCCAATAAACTAGATAAATACGCGGTTCCGCGTCAGGTGGCATCCGAAGACGGAGCGCCTGGCGACAAGGAGGCGGCGAATGACCCTACCCTGGGAGCAATCATGGCAGCCATCCAGGCTCTGGGCACGACCCTGGAAACAAAAATAGACAAAGCCATGATTGAAATGAACCTGATGCGAGCAGACATGCACAAGACCTCGGAACGGGTCACCACGGCCGAAACGAACATCACGGAGCTCCAAACTACAACACGCAAGTTGGAAGAACGTGTACAACAATTAACGTCCCAGCACAAACAAATGGCACTGAAGCTGGAGGACCAGAAAGGGAGAGCCCGCCGCAACAACATCAGAGTGGTGGGGGTCCCAGAGGGGGCGGAAGGCCCGAGCATGGACCTCTTTCTCGAGGACATTATACTCAATCATCTTAAGCCAAAAAGACTTTCGACCTACTTTACGGTGGAGAGGGCACACAGAGCACCGATACCTCCGCCGCGGCCGGGGCTCCCCCCTGAACCATTATAGCAAGGATCCTCAATTATAGGGACCGGGACGCCATATTGCAGGCGGCTAGGATGCATGGTGACCTTCCATATGAGAACTCGGTCATAAGATTTTTGCCAGACTTTACCCTAAGAGTGCAACAGGAGAGACGTACATTCGACGGGGTGAAACGTGCCCTGAAAGAGAGAGGAATAAAGTATATGATGCTCTTTCCAGCCAAACTCAGGGTAATAATGCACAACAAATCCTGGTACTTCACTGCGCCAGCGGAGGTTCAGCAATGGCTGGAGGAGGGATGCCCGCAGAAATGTAGCCGTCGCAGGGAGGAGATTGGGAGGGGAAACCGAAACTGCAACCTGGAATCCCTGTCAAGGCGTATGGAGGACGAGAGCCCAGAGACTCGGTCGAGAAGGTCACGTTCTAGAAGCCCAACCACCGGAGCTGCGAAACCCGGACAGTAACGGACACTGGCAGATTTCTAGAGACTGGACACGATAACAATGCGAGATTGAAGGTACAGTTGTGACCATTTGGGGGTGAGAGGATGCCGGCCAAACTAGACAGCCAAGCAGGACACACTATCACGCATTGAGTGGCGGTGTCAGCCAGCCCTACGCCGTTAGATTGTTATGTGGGCGACAGGGGCTCTGCTAGTTGGGATGTGGGTAGTTGTATACCTACAAGGCAGGGTAGCAGGGAGGGGGGAGTTCTCATTGGGGGGGGAGTTTTACTTCTTTCGTTCTGAGTTGGGTTATTTATGCTTCAGAAATAATGTACCGACAAATGTGGACTGTGACCAGAAATCCTATGCTGTATATTGCTGCTCAGGGGTGGGAAGGTTTGGTGGGTGGGGAGGGTGGAAGAAGGGAGAAGGACAACAGAGATTTCTCAGATGGCTGCGCGACAAGTTAAAAATCTAAAGATTCTCTCCTGGAACGTAAACGGGCTGGGGGATAAGATAAAACGTACCATGGTGCTACAATACCTACGCAAACACTCCCCAGACATAGTGCTCCTACAGGAGACGCACCTTAAAGGCAATAACTACTTAGCACTGAACCGCTATGGCTATACACTCCGGGTGCAGGCTGAATTTACTATGGGCTCCAGAGGTACTGCTATATTATGTAAAAACACGGTTCCACTTGTGGTGAAACACACCTGGTATGATCCGATGGGACGCTACGCTGCCCTGTCCGGGTTATGGGAGGGGCGAGTTGTAAACATATGTTCAGTGTATGTGCCCCCTCGGCTACACAGAACCACATTCCCCGATCTGAGCAAGTTACTACTCGACATGCCACAGGAAACATTGATTATGGGGGGGGGGACATGAACGGCACGATGGCCCCAGAACTAGACAGGGAAGTACAATATCCGACCACTCAGGGACCCCGACCATTGAACACATTTGCGAGTGCAATGGGACTGGCAGATCTTTGGAGGTGCCACAACCCCAGATCGAAACAGTTTACACACATTTCGGCGGCCCACGGTAGTGGTTCTCGACTAGATTATGTCTTCACACATACTAATTCTGTAGGACTTTTTCAAGGGGGGTGCCACAAGGCGAGAGGGATCTCAGGCCACTCGCCAGTGGAGATACAGATGCATGGGCCAGTGAAGAATTGGTCTCTTCCGCCGAGACTGGATCCCTTCTTGTTCAGGGATCAGGAGTTCCGGGATAGCTTTGAGGAACGCACGGAGCAGTATTTCACTGAGAATGCGGGCTCTGTGCGATCGGACTGTATACTCTGGGAGGTGTACAAGACGGTGGCCAGGGAATTTGTACAGGTGACCAGTGGGATTAAGCGCAAAGAAAAGCGTGCACAATGTGACGGCTTGGAGCAAGAGATATGAAATCTCGAGCTGGCACAGAGCACTGATCACGAGGATGACTCCAGACACAAACACAGACTTAGACTCAAGCAAAAAGAACTCAGAGACTTAGAAGAAAACACCGCTCTCACCCATGCAATTGCTACACAACGGAAAATTTACGATTTGGGCGATAAGGCCAACAAACTGACTGCATGGCTGGAAAGGAGGGATGGGACCAGAAATTGGGTTTCTGAAATTAGAAATGAAGAGGGCCTGCAGAGTGGACCAGGTACAGAGTTATCAGAAATATTTGCTAGATACTATGAAAATATCTACCAGTCGCAGACCGAACAGGGAGCGGAAGACTGCGATGCACTACTAAAAGACATGACATTGCCGACGGTGGGGGCTGACGATAGAGCGTTGCTAGACTCAGACATAAATGTAGAGGAAGTGGAAGGTGCAATATGGGACTTGCAATCCGGGAAGGCGGCGGGCCCGAATGGGCTCCCCACGGAATTGTTCAAGTGTGTGGCGGGGAAGCTTGCCCCACACATGCTCAATATGTTTCTATGGGCCAGAGAAGAGGGTCAACTCCCAGAAGATGTGAGAATGGCGACGATAGTGGTCATCCATAAAAAAGGAAAACCTCACGACCTCTGTAGCTCCTACAGGCCTATCTCTTTACTAAACTTTGAAGCCAAAGTACTGGCTAAGATTATTGCTAACCGGTTGAGTCCAATCATACAGTCCTTAATTCACCCGGACCAGTCTGGTTTTATGCCGCACAGGAGCACTAGGCTCAATTTGCGACGACTTTACGGCATAATGCACATGACCCAAAAGCAGCCAGAAGTACCTGCTGCTCTCCTATCACTCGATGCGAGGATGGCATTTGATAGTATTGAATGGACTTACTTATTTGCGGTTTTAAATAAGATGGGACTTGGCACGAACCTACAGAGGTGGATACGATTGCTATACACAGCCCCGATGGCACGTGTCAGAGTCAATGGGACCATATCCAGATCTTTTACACTCCATAGGGGCACACGACAAGGGTGCCCGCTATCACCGATGCTCTTTGCACTGGCATTGGAACCATTGGCAGTCTGGGTACGTGGTGACCCGATGGTGAGGGGTATTGACATGGGCGGGGGCTGGGAAGACCGTATTTCTTTATATGCGAATGATATCCTGCTTTATGCCCACAGACCCCGACAGACATTCCATAGACTCATTCATATAATACGATCATTTGGCACATATTCGGGTTATTGTATTAATTGGGATAAATCCCTGGTCTTCTCCCTAGCGGGAGAGTTACCAACCTTGACATCGGTTTGCTCTGAGCTAGCGAGGAAAGGGACGTTCAAGTATTTGGGTATATGGATTACGAGGTCTGAGGGCGAGATCATACGACTGAACTTACAAGCACAACTAGACAGGCTGAGGGACGGCACGACGCATTGAAGGAGATTACCTGTCTCCCTTATGGGCAGAGCAGTTCTTTTTAAAATGATGGCACTTCCACGCCTATTATATGTGGTTCAAAACACTCCATATCTAATACAGGAGACATTTTCTCGGGCAATAGAGTCCGAACAGAGACTGCTGTTATGGGGGGGGCGGTAATCCCAGAATTGCACTAAAAAAATTGCAGAAAGGAGTATACGACGGGGGTCTGGCCATTCCGGACCTTCAGAAATACTATTGGGCCTCGCAACTTATAAACATTAATGGTTGGGTGTTTTCCCCCGCTCGAGGAGCCGGCTTATAGGGTCGACCGACTGACGATGGGCACTGGCAGTTACCTGGCGGAGCTGTACCGGAAGAGTAGAAATTTTATACACCTTCCAGTGCACACACGGACGGTGCTCGAAATATGGCATAAGGCCACTAGAATGACAGGCTGGGAGAATAGACTCACGGAACAGACACCTCTTTGGGTGGGAGACCAACTGAAAGAGCTGACTCGTCTAGAGGGCTTCCGGAAATGGAGCCTTATAGGATTCGACTTACTAGGAGATGTCTGGAAGGGAGGTAAAATGATCGAGTTTGATAGATTGCGAAAGGAGTTTCAGATGGGAGGAGTGGAATATCTCTGTTACCGCCAACTAAGACATGCGCTACACTGCCATCTGACAGAGGGAACCTCGATACCGGAGTATTCACCGCTCGAGGACAGACTCCTCCTAGATCCCATGATTGACAAGGCAATATCCCTCACATATCGGAAGCTAGTTAATAATTCTCCGGACTATATGGGACCTCTAAGGGAAGCCTGAGAATCAGATATTGGTCTCCTCGAGGAGGATGACTGGGCTGAGGCCCTACAGAGCCCCAGAGAAATAGCTATCAGGGCACGCTTTCGTCTGGTCCAGCTCCGCATTCTTCATCTATCCTACGCCTCGCGAATGGTCCAATTTCGTATTGGTAATTGTATGTCCGAGGAGTGCGCGAGGGGATGTGGAGAGAGAGGGTCATTCTTCCACATCTTGTGGGACTGCCCCATAATCCAAAAGTACTGGGAGAGCTTGTCCCGAGTAATGTCTAAAGTGGTGGTAGAACTGGTATTGACGGAGCCCAGGTAGCATATTCTAGGAGTAACTGGAGAGACAACATGGCCGCAATTGGCCAAGACCTGGCTGGCATTGGCAGTGGGGGTGGCCAAACGAAACATCGCCCGTGCATGGGGGGCAGGAGACGCCCCATCAGTAGAAGCCTGGAAAAGAGATATGGATTGGTGCTATAGGGCGGAACAATCAGTTTATCAAAGCAGGGGCTGCCCACGCAAATGGGAGAAGATATGGGGAACATGGGCAAAATACAGAGGTCTTTGGGCAGAGGACTGTGGGCCGCTTACAAGCCTCCCTTGATTAAATAGCTGAGCGATACCTCGTGGGAGAGCATTAATGACAGCGGCAAAATTGTGAAAACCAATGTACGATGTAACATGGTGTACAGGGAACACATGTAAACTTATATGACTTTATAATATCTGTATGATGTATATCTAAAGATTTACTTGTTCAATAAAAAAAGAATTAAAAAAATATATATATATGTAATTGTGAAATACCCATTGAATTTTACCATCTGTCCTGAATATCCATATAGTTATGGTCATTGTCTCTCTGGTGAACCCCAAATTGCTAAATTCTACTTTGTGGCTGCAGAATGGACGAGCAGGGGATAAATGCAACGGACATGCCACTGGCGCACTGAAGGCAAGCCCCCTTTCACCTGTCCATGCCCCCCCTGTACCCCGCCCATGGTCAGTGCCAAGACCCCTGATTTTCTTACCACACACCCCCTGTCACTACTCCACTGTGACCCTCCATGGCCTGAACACCATTGGCATCTGTAAGCGATGCAGTCGCACCTTACCGCCCAACACTGAAGGTGCATTCTCCCCCGCCACCTGCCATCTCACATGCACGTGTCTGCACCCACCTCATTCCCTCTCGCACCTCACACACCAAACACGCTCAACACACATGACCACACATACCCGACTCCACTACAACATTACCCTCTCTGTCCTGCATACTCCTCAACACTCACTCCCTCACTAAACTTGCTACCAAAATTTGAGATCTGCTACATGACTGATCACCGGACCTGCTCTTCCTGACTGAAGCCTGGCCTCTTTCGTCTGACCCCGTCATTGCTGCCGCAATCCCCCTCAGATACAAGGTTGCAAGTCAGGACTGGACAAATAGACCCTGCAGCAGAATTGCTATCAGTCGAAGAATCTAACCAGTGCTCCACCACCTTGGAAAGCACCACCAGCAACATAGAACACTCGATCTTCAGACTCCTAATCACCACCAACTACACCTTAAGTGTCACTCTCATCTACCACCCTCCCGGATCACGCAACAACTTGGCAGCACCATTGCGGACTTTGGCGCTCCCCTATCCTTGACTCCATTGCCTTAATCTTCTGTGGTGACCTCAAACAAGGTCCTCCAGGTACCAGTACTGGGGACTGAAGGGTACTCTCCATGTACTGTGATGGGGCTGGGTTCCACGTTATAGATTTACTATGGAACCCCTGGCCGATGGATAGTTGGTTCCTGCTTAAAAGTGTAGAGAGGAGAAATATATTTCACCAATCCTATATCACGATTCCAATGAACTATGACTCCAAAGAATCTCCAACTCCTGATTCAAAGTTTAGTTCGTTTATTACAAAGCCAAGAACAACTGGACATTGGGGGGGGCGTGGCCAACCGGCACCCAAGATGACCGCAACGGAGTAGAGCTCCGAATGCCAAAGATCTAAATCCCCCTAAATCCGTACAATAATCCGGTTTTGCCCAAAGTTTACACCTGTCCCGTGCCCCCTGATCCCTGCGGGAGACTCGGACCGAAAACAGCAAATTTCTGGCGCCATCGGACGGCAGTACGGCCGTGTGATATTGACCGCGCCGAGAGAAGCGAGGAGCCCCGGTGAAAGCGAGCGGGGAGGAAGCATCGGGCTGCCGGAATCCTCGGAGGTGAGGCCCGCTCGAGATCACAGCCGATCTTTATATATGGCCCGTCCGACCTACTTGGGGATAGCCGCTGCCTTTCCCTCGCAACCGGACACCATTGTGGACAAGTGTGAGACTCTGGGGGGGCGTTGCTGGAGGCCATTGACTTTGCTCTGCCCTGCGGCGTCCTTCCTGGAGCGTTGGGCCGTGCCTGGCCCTGAGAGTGCACCGGGGGAGCCGAGACCATAATCGCAGGGGAGCGCGGTTCTCCCCCCCCTTTACACCGCGCTACGTAATCAGAGTGCGGTGCCGGATGGACAGTGGGAACAGGGCCCAGAATTGAAGAGTAAAGGCCCCTCCTCCCTCTGCTTAAACTACGCAGCATCGGTCTGGATTTGGCATGGCGTGACCGGTGGAGCGGAGCGGTGGATAGTACCAGTGTGGGCGCTCCTCCACACCCCCCTAATAAAACAAAGATCAAAGGTTACATTTGCAGCACTGGTTGGACTGACACGGAGAGTAGGAGACACATAAGACTGATGCTGCTCTAAAAGAGGTCTGGCGATTCAGGCGCGGCTGGCGGCGCAATCTCAGGTGTGGCAAGAGCGGCAAGCAAGAAAAGGGGTCCGGACTGAGGGGTGCAGGAGGAACTTGATCGATCCCCGCATATGTGACGCGCCCCCGATAACAGTAGTGGGCCGCCATTTTGTACTCACTGAGTGGAGAGATCGGACACTTCGGCAGAGTTGGAGAAAATTTAGTTAATTGGAGCTTTTGGAGACAGGGCCTGCCCCGGCATCGCAGAGGTGCTCGAACTACACACTACCGATCCTCGCACGTTGAGTCCAGTGGGGGCATAAGCAAGACATAAATAAAGCGGGCAATTTATATCTGTGACCCGGACAAAATGTCAACTGCAAGGGGGCCCAAACCGACACACCAAACGAAATTGGATAAATTCGCCCAGTCCAAAGCCGAAAGTACAGAGGAGAAAAGCGCACCGCAGGGCGCAAAGCCACAATCAGAGGAGGGGTCTCCGACTCTAGTGGACATCATGGAGGCCATACAGGGGCTCCGCTCGGCGCTTGAACTTAAAATAGACACAGTAACAGCTGAGGTGACACTCATGCACGCGGACCTATGAAACTTGGGAGAGAGGGTAAAAGCCATCGAAGAGTCGGTCTCAGCACTCCAGAACTCGTCCAAAACGTTGGAGACAACGGTCAAGAAGCTCCAGATGAAGACATCGGACCTGGAGGCGAAACTTGAAGATTATGAGGGGCGTGCACGCAGGAACAATGTCCGTGTTCTGGGAGTGCCGGAGAGAGTGGAGGGGCAGGCCACATACCTGTTTGTGGAAGACTTGATTCAGAACCATCTACAGCCCCGGACCCTTTCCCAATACTTCTCAGTTGAACATGCACATAGAGTGCCTGGAGGACCTCAGAAACCAGGTGCGCCCCCACGTCCTATCCTGGCCAGAATATTCAACTGTAGGGATAGAGACATTATCCTTCAGACGGCGCGCACAGCCCCCCCACTCAAGTTTGAAAACTTGACAATCACCTTTTTCCCAAACTTCACGGTGAAGGTACAAAAGATGCGGAGGTCCTTCCTCGAGGTGAAACTAGCACTCCGGGAAAAGAACAATAAATATGCAATGCTCTTCCCAGCCAGGCTGCGGGTGCTGTCGGAGGGGAAATCCCGGTTCTTTCAAACCCCGGAGGAAACCTGGGAATGGCTAGATGGATGGAGAACCCCTGGTGCCCATAGATCTAATTCTCAAAGACGTTTGCAAAGACACGAGAGTCGACAAGACGGCTCCGACCATGTGGAGGGCATTTAAGAGGAACTGGGTTTTAATGACCGATCGAAGCGAATGGCCCCGGTCTCTGGAGGTGCATCTAGGTGGGGCCAAACCAACTCGACTCGGACGACGACGGCATGCTGGATGATGGACATGTTGAGAACTGTTAAGTATATAACTTGTGGGGACAGACCAGATACGGCTGGGCCTCAGTGTCCAGCCCTTTGCTCTTAAAGGGGAGGCAGGATGGCAAATAGCCACTATATAGTTGGTATTGTATATAGACCACGTATATAAAAATGTGACACTATGGGCTTGAACAGCCGGGGTTACGGGGGGTGGTGCCTTTTTCTTTGAGGAGTTCCGGCAGCAGGGTATGCAGGCACTCTGCACAGTTGGGGGGTGGGCAGTTTTAAGTCCATGTTGCAGGGAGGCAGGGAGGGGAGGGGTCTCAGGGGGTTCTATGTGGGATTGTTACAGAACAGTTTCAATTTTATTGTGCAGTACTGAACAACATGTTTGCAGTGCATGGGGGATATACAATCAAGCAACAGAAAGACTGCTATGGATAAGGTTCAAAGTGTTGTTAGCGGTGTCACCAATAAGGTGTAGGAAGGTGCAAGTAGGGTGTTGCATCTACATTATCCTCAGCCACAGTCGTCCCTATTCACAACAACCGAATGTATGGCAACTCTGAGGTGGCTCCGCAATTGGGCCAATTTAAAATACTCTCTTGGAATGTGAATGGATTGGGAGATAGAATTAAACGCGGAATTGTCCTGCAATACTTGAAGCGGCAGGCCCCGGATGTGGTCTTGCTGCAGAACACCCATATACAAGGGAACTCTTATTGCGCACTTAATAGATGGGGGTACAAATTGGTGGCACATGCGGCTATGCTAAGGGATCGAGAGGAGTAGGTGTTCTCCTGCATAATTCATTCCCCTTCCATGTCCAGACAATTACACGTGATACACTAGGAAGATTTGTGACCGTGTCCAGTTATTGGGAGGGCAGGCTGCTCAATATAATGTCGCTCTACGTGCCACCCAGACTTCACTCCACGGCACTGGCCGATCTTGGCACACACATACTAAATCTACCCGAGGGCGACTTGCTGTTAGGGGGAGATTGTAATGCTGCCCTTAATGGGGAGCTGGATAGGAAACCGCCCAGACAGGGAGAAGCGTCCGGAAAGATATTGGCTGACTTTTTGAGGGCTATGGGACTGATAGATATTTGGAGAGTATGCAACCCCTCATCCCATCAATACACCTTTCTTTCAGAAGTGCACGGGAGTCTGTCCCGGATCGATTATATTTTCTGTAAGGCCGGCCAGCTCCCCATGTTTAGGGAGGTCGCCCTCCTTCCTTGGGGCATTTCTGATCATTCCCCGCTAGTAACGAGCTATGGAGGTACTCCCTCTGCTACAAGCTATGAGATGGCTCTTAATCCCTGGTATCTCAAGGTGCCGGCAATCAGAGAGAAGCTCACAGAGGAGACCAATAACTATTTCAAAGACAATGACGGACCCGTAGATTCGGATATAGTGTTGTGGCAGGCATACAAGATGGTGGTGAGGGGACGGGTGTTTCAGCGATTGTGGGACACAGGAAGGAAAAAAGAAAGCAATTACAAGATATAGAGGGTGAGATTAGCCAACTGGCACATGATTTAATAACAACAAATGCCCCGAACACCAAACACAGACTGCTTATGAAGCAAAAAGAATATAGAGATATAGCCGAAGACGCGGCTAAAGCCCAGCACCGCGCCACTCAACAACGCATATACGAAATCGATGATAAAGCGAGCAAATTGCTAGCTTGGCTGGACAAGCGGGAAAAGGCCAATAGATGGGTGTCTGCGATTGAGTGCCAAGATGGCACACAGCTACATGATAGAACCGGGATCGCAGAGGCGTTTGCAGACCATTTTAAACAGATCTATACTTCCACAGGGGCCTCCACATACACAGAGGCACAGGAACTGCTGGCCACCCTCAAACTACCTGTTCTTGAGCCCCAAGATGCCGAGGATTTAGACTCCGCCATTACCAATGAGGAGGTGATCAAGGCAATTGGGGAGCTACAATCCGGGAAAGCCATGGGTCCAAGTGGCCTTCCAATTGAACTTTATAAAACAAATGCATCCACTATTGCCCCTTATCTTATAAGAATATACGAAGAAAGTGTGACCAATGGTATCCTGCCCAAAGCGCAGAGAATGGCCAATATTGTAGTTATACAAAAGAAAGGGAAACCCCCCGAGCATTGTGGCTCGTATAGGCCTATTTCCCTCCTAGACCCGGAAGTCAAAATACTCGCTAAGATTTTGGCGATGCGTATGTCGCCCCTGTTACACAAGCTCATCCATCCGGATCAATCCGGCTTTATGCCTGGCAGGAACACCGCTCTTAATCTACGGTGCCTTCATGGTGTCATGGGTATTGCAGCGACGATTAGAGAAGAGGCAGTGATCATGTCTTTGGATGCAAAGATGGCATTCGACATGATCGAATGGCCTTTTTTATTTGTCGTACTTGAACGATTTGGGTTTGGAGAGAGATTTCTATCCTGGGTACGACTCCTTTACTCGGAACCGCTGGCCCGAGTCATAGTAAATGGTGGGCGATCAAAATCGTTTACATTGCAGAAGGGGACTAGGCAGGGCTGTCCACTTTCCCCCTTAATTTTTGCACTGGCCCTTGAACCCCTGGCAATCTGGATCAGGGGTGACCCACTTATCCGAGGCCTTAATTGGACGGCAGAGTGGGAGGATAGAATCTCCCTTTATGCCGATGATATTTTGCTTTAATTGGCCAGACCATACTTCTCCATACATCGAACATTACACATATTCACTCTCTTTCAAAAGTACTCAGGATATACCATTAATTGGGACAAGTCGCTGATATAGGTCCTATGTGGGGAATGCCCCACCCTGCCTAGAGGCTGTGGGGCTAAAACAGTTACTGACGGATTTCGATACCTGGGGATATACATCACGGCTAACCCAACTGCATTTTATGAACACAATTTGGCTCCTCCTCTGCGTCGCTTCCATGATGACGTGCAACATTGGAAGACCCTGCCCCTTACGCTGTTAGGTAGGGCCGCCTTATATAAAAGGATGGCACTTCCCCGCTTTGTCTATGCCTTACAGAACACACCTTACTTGGTTCCAGCCCAATATTTCATAACAATTGAGTCAGAGGTGCGCACACTGCTTTGGAACAATGGTACCCCGCGAATAGCACTGGCTAAACTAATGAAAAGCTGGTACGATGGAGGAATAGCCCTGCCATCAATTAAAAGTTATTACTGGGCCTCTCAGCTGGTGGTCACCAATCACTGGGTACACCGGCCAGGAACGGATCCAGCCTACAGGATGGACAGGTACAATATGACTCCTGGCAATTACCTCAGAGCAATTTATGAAGGTGCAAAGAACGTTCCAAAATACACTCCAACCTCCACTAACATTACTTTATGGCATACGGCTACGACAGCCCTGGGGTGGAAAAACAGGATCAAACAAGTCACCACCTTGTTGGAAACAGATTGACTAGGGATGTTGGCAAAATACCCAGGATTTGATAAGTGGGACTTGATAGGTCTTTCAAGAGTAGGCGATAAGTGGGCAGGGGGGAAGGTGACCCCTTTCAGTGGACTCTAACGGGACTACGAATTAAATATTGGGGAAACCTTTAGATACCTTCAGGCCCGAAATGCACTACATAGGGCGATACCCAGAGGTGCTGATCTGCCAGTCTCCTCGCCCCTAGAGGATAGACTCCTAGACGACTACCTTCAGGAAAAGGCGATCTCCCGGACATATAGAAAAATACTCAACAACACACTGGATACAATGGGAAAAACACGAGCAAAGTGGGTAGAAGATATGGAGGATATCAGTGATGAGGACTGGCAGGAGGCATTAGCATCACCCCGGGAGGTGGCGATCCGATCTCGATTTAAATTTATCCAACTCAAAATCCTACATAGAGCATACTATACAAGTTCAGCATTGGTAAAAATGGGTGCCTTGAATTCCACAGCATGTCCCAGGGGCTATGGACAGATAGGAACGTACATGCACCAGTGGTGGGAATGCCGGATTCTCCAGATATATTGGGGGAAGGTAACATCGGCACTGTTATTAACCTGTCAGAAACCAATGGAGGTCTCGCCCCGATGGTGCCTTCTTAAGATATGGGATGCAACAGACCTATCGAGAGCGGAGAGAACCTGGGTCTTCCTTGGGTGTATGGTAGCAAAACGTAACATAGCCAGATCCTGGAAGGGAGTTACTAGGCTCAAATTCAGGAATTGGGAGACAGATATGGATTGGTGCATGCAGGCGGAGAGGGTGATATACGAGGGAAGAGGATGCCCACAAAAATGGTCCAGAATCTGGGGAGCGTGAAACGAAAGTAGAAGGATGATATGCCCACTGGTAGGGGACCACTTGAGAGAATGAAGTCCAAATGCGAAGGTAGCAATAAGATACGATGCAAGGGAATTGGTCCTATGTAACGTATTGATTGATACTGTACTAATGCACTGTGCTTGTTTGAAGTCAATGATACTGCACTGTAATTTGTTTTTGTCTTTTGTTTATTCAATAAAAAGATTCTTAAAAAAAAAAAGAACAACTGGACATAAAAACGCCTCAAGATGAGGGTGTAGAAATACATTGGAACTAATACAAAGCCAAACCTATGGGTGAAGTTGAGTCTATGCAACATACAAAGAATGACCAATTCTAGAATCAGGACGCAAAATATGAGTCTTCGTCATTGGAGGTTCATAAGTAAAAAGCATCAGTCTGTCCCTACACTACCACTAAAGTGACATCCCTACTTAGCATTTCCCAGGCAAGTTCAGGAAAAAAGGTGTCAACGTGTGACAACTTCTAAGAAGTTCACTCACGTTGAGTGGGTCAAGTAGTATAAAGCTACAGAGCTCGTTCTAAGATGCTCCTTCATCTCTGCAGATCTCCCCAGAAGTCCCCGGACTCTGTCCCTAACCCCAACACCAAAATCCTAGGACACACCCATCGTCACATCACGCGATCATCCCATCCAGCTAGACACCTCCTCGTAGGTAACTTTCCAGGCGTTTGTGATGCTCCCAGCGCTGGCTCGATGCCCTTGATTCCCAGGTCTTCTCCAGTGAGAAAGAACACCGCCCCACATTATCAGCACCACTTGTTCAAAAGTATCCTCTCCCCCCTATGCCTAACTCCTAAAACAAAAACGTTATTCTAACTAACAAAGACGAGGTTCTCCACCTGCAACAGAAACGCGAGAAAGAAAAGATTCTGCATACACATGGACATTACGAACAACTAGTCTGGAGAACCAGGGAAAATACACATGAGGCCTACAAATTCAGCTAACATAAGAATCAATATGAAACTTCATTAATCACACATATACATGAGCATTGTCATCGTGCACGTTTAAATCAATGCATTACGTAGCAACAAATTAATTTCTCATTAGTTACTTATGCGATCAAAACATTAAAACATTATCACATAGATCACATTTACAATGTTAATTCCTCCACGTTGTCAGAAATATCTCTATTACTTCTCTTTACACGTTATTACATTACACACTCTAATAACCAAGTGTTAACACGACAAAGGAATATATGCAGGTGCGAACTACCCGTTATTATAATGCACCCCTACAAATTAAAGAGCACCATTGCGCTCTATCAACTGCTACAGGTACCAATTACTGGGGACTGAAAGGTGCACATAATATGCTGCTGCAAATTCCAGTATGGGACTGATTAGCACCGTTCATGTGCTGCTGCAGGTACCAGTATTGGGGAATGGAAGGTACTCTTCATGTGCTGCTGAAAGCATCAATAATAGGGATTGACTAGTACCCTTCATGTGCTGCTGCAGGTACTGGTAGCGAAGACTGAAAGGTACCCTTTATGTGATGCTGCACGTATCAGTATTGTGAACTGAAGAGTACACTTCATGCGCTGCAACAAAGGCCGTTATTTGGGACTGACAAGGTCCCTTCATGTGCTGCTCCTGGCACCATACTGGGGAATGACGTGTACTCTTGATGTGCTGCTGTAGGTAACAGATATGGGGACTGACAGGTACATTTGAAATGCTGCTGCAGGTACCAGATATGGGGACTGACGAGTACCTTTCATTATTGGGGACAGACGAGTACCCTTCAAGTGATGCTGCAGGTACGAGTATTAGGGAGTAACGTGTATTCTTCATGAAGTGCTGGTGTCAGTTTTGTGGACTGAAGGGTACATTTATTGTGCTGCTGCAGGTACCAGTTTTGGGAACTGAGAGGTACACTTCCTATGCTGCTGCAGATCCCAATATTGGGGATTGACGAGTACCCTTTAAGTGATGCTGCAGGTACTAGTATTGGGGAATTACGTGTACCCTTCATGTGATGCTGCAGGTACCACTATTGGGGAATTACGTGCACTCATGTGCTACTGCAGGTACCAATTTTGGGGACTAATGAGGTACACTTTATACGTTGCTGTTGATACCAATATTGGGGAATGACGTGC
Organism: Calotriton arnoldi; assembly: GCA_963921515.1. NCBI lineage: Eukaryota > Metazoa > Chordata > Amphibia > Caudata > Salamandridae > Calotriton > Calotriton arnoldi. Next base: position 1,119,471 of record CAWUFW010006171.1, read on the forward strand.
ACTCTTCACGTGAGGCTGCAGGTACCAATATTGGGGAATGACTTGTACTATTCATATGATGCTGCAGGCAGGGCCGGACTGGGAACTAAAACCGGCCCTTACAAAGTGCTCGGCCGGCCCCCCTGGGGGGTTGGGGGTGCGTCCGAGCTCTTTGCCCCGGCCGGTTTTCGGCCGATTTTGTTACAGGGCCGATTTTGCAGCTATGCTGCAAAAACGGCCCTGTAACAAAAACGGCCCCCAGGGGCCCAAAACCGGCCCCCACCCGTGCGGCGCACCGGGGGATTGCCCGGTGCCCGCTACGGCCAGTCCGGCCCTGGCTGCAGGTACCAGTTTTGGGGACTGAGAGATGCACTTCATACGCTGCCGTAGATACCAATACTGGGGACTGAGGAGCATGTGATGCTGCAGGTACCAGTATTGGGGACTGACGAGTACTCTTCATGTGATGCTGCAGGTACCGGTATTGGGGACTGAGGAGTACCGTTCATGTGATGCTGCAGGTACCAGTATTGGGGACTGACGAGTACTCTTCATGTGATGCTTCAGGTACCTGTATTGGGGACTGATGAGTACTCTTCATGAGATGCTGCAGGTACCAGTTTTGAGAACTAAGAGGGGCACTTCATACGCTGCTGTAGATACAATACTGTGGACAGAGGAGTACTCTTCATGTGATGCTGCAGGTACCAGTATAGGGGACTGACGAGTTCCCTTCATGTGATGCTGCAGGTACCAGTATTGGGGACTGACGAGTACTCTTCGTGTGATGCTGCAGGTATCAGTATTGGGGACTGACGAGTACCCTTCGTGTGATGCTGCTGGTATCAGTATTGGGGACTGACGAGTACCCTTCGTGTGATGCTGCAGGTATCAGTATTGGGGACTGACGAGTACCCTTTGTGTGAACTGACGAGTACCGTTCATGTGATGCTGCAGGTACCAGTATTGGGGACTGATGAGTACCGTTCATGTGATGCTGCAGGTACCAGTATTGGAGACTGACGAGTTCCGTTCATGTGATGCTGCAGGTACCAGTATTGGGGACTGACGAGTACCCTTTGTGTGAACTGACGAGTACCGTTCATGTGATGCTGCAGGTACCAGTATTGGGGACTGACGAGTACCCTTTGTGTGATGCTGCTGGTATCAGTATTGGGGACTGACGAGTTCCGTTCATGTGATGCTGCAGGTACCAGTATTGGGGACTGACGAGTACCCTTTGTGTGAACTGACGAGTACCGTTCATGTGATGCTGCAGGTACCAGTATTGGGGACTGACGAGTACCCTTCGTGTTCTGCTTCTTCTGGTACAATTGATGGGAACAGATTGGCGCACTTCGTTCACATTTGCTTTTTGACGCAGTTGAGTTTTTTTCACGTCCAATTAAAGGCCGTTTCAGTCGATACTGCTAGTTTCTTCTAATTGACCAGGCGTAACACGTCGACAGCCGTGTCAGATTGAAATCTCTGGTCACCAGCATGTCCTCTGAGTCCTGATCGTGAATGAATTATGTATTTCTCTGTGGAGAGGTGTGGTGCAGCGGCCAGGGCAGCTGACTTCGGAGCACAGGGTTCACAGTTCAATCCCCGGCTGCGGCAGCTCAGCTCAGCACCATATGACTCTGGGCAATAGCTCACTTAATTTCCACTACGGCCCCCAGCGCCTTGAGACCCGTAAGGGTGAGTAGCTTACATTTATTTCTCTCTGGTGCTGACTCTGTCCCTTGTGGTACCTTTTGATGCGCTCTCTTTGTACCTTCCCAGTGTGTTCTGCCCTTGCAGGTATTATCGATGAAATACGGTAAAGAATACCGTGCTTCCATACCCTCCTGGCGAGCTCTTTCATTTTGTAGCACGAGGATAGTTTGAAAATGGTCTCTGAAAAACGGGACTGATTGCCCATGACCCCTGCCTGCTCCGAATATTTTGACCGGAAATGGATTGAAAAGGTCAACTAGACTAGTTATACAATGGATCTTAACAGCTTTCACTATTGGAGGTGGGCGAGCTAACAATATAACAGGGCGAGCGGAGCCGAGCCAAGGGCCTGGCTTGGCTGTTAGACTTAGAGCATGTGCATGGACCGAGCCCAGAAAATGACTGCCATGTAAATCATACACCGAACATTACGTAAAATATGATAACGGCTCTTCAGAATTTAAAAAAGTGCCTTTTTTAACATGTGGAAACTTTGGCATTAATATGTGACATTATAGCACAGTACTGCGAAGAACTTATGAAAAGTGATAGTTTTTAAACGTGAGCTTAGAACCATTCCTGCCCCCTGGCAACAGTGCCATAAGTAAATAAGACGCAAGACAGTTGTCATGTGAAGCCTGCACGTGGGCCTAGATGCTTACAGATAGAGCAATATTATACTATATTAAATCATACACAATAGGTTTTTGTACAGCCGGTATTCTGAACGCAGGTATTTGAAGGTGCTTCCATATAGGATTGGTGAAAAAATACAATATTTACTTAAGATCCCACAATTTGGTTAAGCGTGTGAGCCGCGATGAATCCAGGGTTTCTGGTTTCACTTGGTTCGATTCAGCCACTAAATGGGTATCAATAGTGCACCAGGCATGTCATGTCCCAGCCTCCCCTCCGCTCTCGTAAAGCTGAGCCCGAGGCAGCTCATTTAAAAAGCTCCCAAGGTCTGTCCTGGGGGTGGGGACAGCCGCACTGAAAAGACATGCTGCATCTCTCGCTGCAGAATGTACTGTACTCCCGGGACTGCGCGCGGCGGCTCGCGCCATCTTCAATACATCAGACACTCGATCAATACTGGCTTTTCTGGCGCCTGGTGAAAACAACTAAAAGAAACCTTTTTGCCTGCATCTCCCGCGCGACTGCGGAACTCAGACATGAAAGACGCGAGGGATCGCAGAAGGAGCATTTCTGTCTTTTATTATCTATGATATTTTCCAATGGTGGGACCCAGGGCCCTTCCACAGATGAAGCACAGAAACCATACTAAAGCCTTAATTCTTCAGGGTGTACACGTTCAGTTCTATCACTGTCGGTCCAAAGACAACAATTCTGTTAGCTTTCATCCAATACTGGGCTGTCGCAGCCTTTCATCCACCAATAGTTGGTAAGATGAGTACCATTCATTTGATTAAGAGAAACATTTAGGTCCAGATAAATGTTTACTAATATTTGACCCAATGAGGCAGGAACCAAAGTTGCCGTGCTGCCTGGGGTCAAAGGAAGAGAGAGAAAACTGCACCATATGTAATATGTGGTGCATTTTTCTATCCTCTAGCACTGGCGCACTTTTGGCTGCCATGTACCAATGCACACATCCTTGCGTCATAATGCAAGAGTGTGCGTGAACTCTAAAGCATAGGTTTTGTACTGGAAGGGAATCATGTATAAAAACGGTACTTTAAGACTCCCCCACTTTGTATGTGTGCTGTACAATGTAGCACACACACAAAGATGGCAAAACGACAAGAATTAAAAATATTTAACATTTCTCCTTATTACCCCTGCCTTGAGGAGGCATAAGGTTTTGGCACAAATCCTTGTCTTTGAATATTAGTAGCTGGGATTTGTGTAAAAACCCATGGGTGGTTGCATGGCAACAACTATGTACCACCCACGAAACGGCCCCTTGATGGTAAAGTAGCGCAAATTAGAGTGTAATGCAACTTTGCATTAGTTTGGGGGACTTTCTAATGAAAATGCTGGTTTGCATTGGATAGTAAACCCCACTCCAACACTTTGAACCAAGGGGCCTATTTACAAGCCCCTATCGCCACTTTAAGTGACGTTCCTGTGGCGATATGGGCTTCACCTTATTTACAAGGCAGCATTAAGCCACTTAACGCTGCCTTGTAAATAAGGCACACTTCAGCAGCGGCACGTGCAGGTAGAGCGGTGGGGCCAGGTGGGGATTTCGACAGATGTCGGGGAAAAATTAATCACTTGTTTAATTTTCCTCTGTGGTCGTCTGTCCAATTACTCCCCGAACCCGGCCCCCCGCTCTCACCTGCACGGGCAGCTGCTGGCACCATTTGGCACTATACTTAGCGTGAAAGGGGAGGGCAATGGGTGTTGTGGTGTTTCCACTGCAACACCCATTGATTTTAACGCTGCCCCATATTTACAAGGGTGGCGTAAATATGGGGCAGCGCCAAAATTAAGACCAGGGAAAACCTGGTCTTAACATGGCGCAACAAGGAGAAATGTTTAATTTCTCCTAGTTTTTGCTGTTTCCATGTGTGTTGCGTTGTGCAGCACACCTGGAAACAGTAAAATGCCATTGATTGTTTATGTGCAGAAAGGTGTCCCTCTTTCTGCACTCAAACAATAAATTTAACCCCTTGACCGCGATCGGAATTCCGCTCGTATGCGGGACATTCCGATCGCGGGTGTGGTCGTGACGAGCTCAGCTCGTCATGCGCACAGCGCTACCGCGCAGCATGACGAGCTGAGCTCGTCATGAGCACGGAAGGGGTTAAAAAATGACGTTTTGCAACTTCTATGTGTGCTGCCTTAACCCCTTCGGTGCGCGGCCGATTTTCGCCCTGTGCGGGGCGTTTCATTGAGTGGGCGGGTTCATGACGAGCTCAGCTCGTCATGCGCACACGAGCACTGCGCAGCATGACGAGCTGAGCTCGTCATGAGCACGGAAGGGGTTAAGCAGCACACATAGAAGTTACAAAACGCCATTTAATGATTGTTTATGTGCAGGAAGGGACACCTTCCTGCACATAAACAATCTTCCCCTGCAACGCAGATGCCTGCGTTGGCACTAGGCAGCTAAATTTGGTGCCAGCGCAGGGGGAAACGCAGGGATGCACTATACTGTTCTATTGAAAATATGCCCCCAAGTTTACACCACTTTTGTGATGCAAACCCAGCGCAAAGCATTCATAAATCTGAGGGTGATTATTTACATACCAAGACATAATTTAAATTGTTGGGGTGCTGCCACATAAATGGACAGTCAAAAAATGGAAATTAACTGAGTGAGCTGAGCTCCTACTGACAGATTTATGTGCGTCTTGCATGCCACAGGTCCAAATGCATGGTGGAAAGACTGTCTGACTGCATCATTCATCTTTCAAAGGTCGATAAATAAAACAGCGATGATACAGGTGATAAAGTGTTTAAGAAACAAGGGCAGAGGGATACCTGATGATCAAACAATTATATATTGGAAACACTAAAAAGAGTACAATAGTTTACGGAGACACTCATTCAACACGGGTAGGAAGGAGAAGGAGGAGGTGACAGAAAATTCCTGCTTTATGAGAATGATTCGTCTGTGCACAACAACGGTCCAATTATTAGAAGCAATGCTATATCACACACTCTGTTCCAAAAAAATCTGTTGACGTTTCGACCCTTGTCACCCTAGTCCATGGGTCATCATCAGGCTGTGACAATGGGGCAGCGTTGGTGGCCAACCTTTATTTCTGTGACTGAATTTGTGATGGTGTTAAATTATATACAAACAGACATTTGTTGTGCCCAAACAAATCATCCACCATACAATTAGGAATTCCCTCCTCTAAACCAGCATTGAATTGGTGTCTCCATGAACTATTCTACACTTTATAGAGCGCCATATTCAACTTGTATTATCACGGTGCCATCTGCACACCACGTCTTGCACAGCTGTGTCACAGATTTAAAAATGACAAAAGTAGTCATCATTGTGGAAAAAATATGCGCATTTCTTTTCTCACATAGGTTTTCGTTTGTATAAATCACCACGGCATGTCAGTGTAAGAATGGTATTAATGTATGATTGAACCCTGGGAACTATTGGTGCCAGAGAAAAAACAGAAATGTGATAGTAACACCCTTTTTAGGTCGAGCCTCGAGTAGCGCGCAAGCGATGCCCTGGCGAGACTTTAAGTTAGGGGGTTTCGAAAGCTGACCAGACGCTCGTGCGTCATGGCCTTTTCCCTGCGGTTACGCGTGCGGCAGACATCTGTTTCCAATTATCGTGCCCAGACGCGGGTGCGATAATTGGAAACACATGCTGGCCGTGCGGGGAAAAGGCCATGACCCACGAGCGTCTGGTCAGCTTTCAAAAGCCCTGGCTGCCGCACTCGCTCGCCCCCACTCCTCTCTTTTTGACTCTAGTTTCAGCAGTTTCGGTGCAGGAACAATGTATAGTTTGATGGCGCGAGATGTCGTCAGCAGGTCTCTGGCATGTCTCAGAAGAATAAAGTCTACAGCAAACGTTGAGGTGTTTGCATATACTGCAGTTTTAGGGAAGAGAGTAAGGGTGTGCCACCGTGAACAATGCCCACTTCCTGCCAAGAAGCACCTTGGCAGGGCCTTTTTTTCTGTAAACCTCTTTGGTCCCCGCTTCCAGTTTCTTCGTTCGTGTGCTTTTTCCAAGGAGGTTTGGGACCCGCACACCCATCGAGCAGACTCCAAGACTTCCCATTACCAGCGATCAGTACCAGGACATGCACTCACAGGCACATTGTGACCGAATAGGTCTTCGAGGCGCTAGGTACAGGAGGAGGAATTGAAGAAAAGAGACAGAAGAAGGGGCGGGGCGGGAAGGGGCTTACAAACACTGAAACTGAAGCCAGTGACCGCCACCATGCTCATTCAGTCTGTCTAGTTCGCTCCCTTTTGCAAAACATCGCATTTTTTAGGTCTTTTTTCTGACTTTATTCCTATAAGTAGCTAGATTCTAATGTTGCAACCAGAAGAAAAAATCGGTAGTCGAGATTTCCGAAAGTTTCACCCCCCCACAAAAACACTCTCATTGAGACCTACTAGGGTGAGTCCTAGTAGGTCCCAATTAGAGTGTTTTTGTGACAATATACCATTACTAGCCTAAACGTTTGTGGTTCTACGTAACAAGCTCTAACGCATAAAATAAAGAATGTTATGACCATGTACACTATTTGTTGCACTCACATTTTTGCATTTTTTTATTTCAAACTAGAATCAATTGAAACTAATACCGGAATGGTTCCCGTTTTGCACGAAATGGATGCAAGTTTCACGCTAAACCAGCAGTGCATGGTGGAGGCAGTTAACTACTCGCGAAGTACATTAAAGCGCCTAGAAGACAGATGTGTTTAGACTCGAGTCCCGAATCGGAAACACGAATAATTCAGGCCCCGCAGCCGTGCCCTTCGCGGTGTTGAGCGTCAAGCGAGCGGGGAGAGCAGGTTGAAATAACGAGTACAGCTCCAGGCGCTGGAACACCGTCGTGTAAATAGCACGGCGGCGTGATAGTGAGGTACTCAAACAGATTATCAATGGTACATCTAGAAATATCTGCGTACAAAGACCAGGTGAGTAAAAAGAACCATGTGCAGCTTTTAGAATAAAGGCTTCAAAAATGTGTCTTGTGGTAGGCCATTTAATTAGCGCCCAGATTCGTACTACAGGCGCTCGGCCCACTGACCTGAACTCACCCAAGCATGGCGCTCTGCCAGACTCGGATGGCATCTTCTTGGCATGGGCTGGGAGACTGGTCCGTCCTACAGCCATCACCTGGCAGTCTGTGGGTCTCCACCTGGGGCAGGGTGGTCCGTGGGAGATGCAGACAGCCGCGTGATCCCCCCCCCCGAGGCAACGCCTGGGCCTAGCCTGGCCTCCCTCGAGTTGGACGGGTCCGCACAATGAGGCACCCCTCTGTACGGCGGGATGATGTCCGCATCTGCACTGCAGGCACCCCGGAAGTGCACTTCGTCACATCTGGGGAGGAATCATACTATGTCACAGTTGCATTACAGATGATTGACTACACGAGGGTCAAGTGGATGAGCTCTGCAGTGGCCGGTTTTTGTTCACAAGAGAAGGCTGGAGAGATTGGTATTCATTTTAACATATAGTTATATGTATTGCACGATATTTCAGTGATTTAGTGCTTTTTACACGGATCAGGTGTCTAGGGTTGCCACCTTTCCGAGAGAAAATACTGGTCATTTGTTGTTGCGTTAGTTGTCTGCTAAGACCTGGGCGCAATACTAAGAATATACGACGTTACATCGTGGTGTTTACACCACGATACCTTTACAACGCAGGCTTTACAACGCAAGTCGTTACAACGACTTGCGTTGGAGGGCGATGGACTTGGGAATAGTATGATTTACTATTCCAACTCCAGCCTACGTTACAGTAGGGAAAATGTTGGAATAGTAAATCATACTATTCCTTAGCTTAGAGCGCCATCCAGCGCAAGTCATTGTAATGACTTGCGATGTAATACCCGCGTTGTAAAGGTATTGCGGTGTAAACACCGCGATGTAACCGATGTTTCCCAATACAAAGCAGGACACTCAAGGAAAGCATATGTATTGATTTGTAACATGACTTGTCTGCCTTTGTTTACTTTAGATGTTAGTCAGGGATAGTCTATGCACGTGTGGCGATTGGAAACATTACAACCCGCTTGCTGCATGGCCTAATGAACTGGGATCACCACCTAAAGTATCGAAGGAAGTAAGAAACCTAGGAATGACCATGGACTCCAAGCTGTCGATGAATGCCCAAGTGGACAATCTAGCAAGATCAAGCTTTGTCACTATAAAAACGCTGCGACGAATTTTCCCTCATTTGGGATTTCCGCACAAGGTCCAAGCTACCATCTCCCTTGTCCTGTCCAAACTCGATTACGCCAATAGCCTCTACCACGGATCACCTTTGACGACCATGAAAAGACTACAACGGATTCAGAACTCGGCTGCCAGACTACTCTTACATATCAAACCGCGAGACCACATATCCCCTGCCTTGAAAGCCCTGCATTGGTTACCGGTTGCCAGAAGATCCACGTTCAAGCTGCTTTGTATCACCCACAAAGCAATACATGGAATGGGACCACTCTTCATCAGGAATAAAATCACCAAACACATTCAACAGAGGAACCTCCGCTCTAAAGGAGCATCTCGCCTCAAAATCCCAAGATACAAGAAAAAAACCATGGGTGGCACATCCTTCTCTGTTCAAGCAGCCAAACTATGGAACTCTTTACCCCCAACATAAGATCCACCGACAGCCACCTTATCTTCAGAAAACTACTCAAGAATTGGCTTTTCCCCACATAAGCACCATACGCAAACAGAAATTTACAGCATATCCCTCTGTATATAAGCATTTGTTTTCACTATAGACATGTACCTATCTTTGTGTATTGCTTTGTATAAACATGTACAATAATTATGTTGTTGAGAGAAAAAAATAAAAATAATAATAATAATAAATAAATATCATCTTTGGTCTACATGTACTAACTTCCATTGTGCATCTATGTACCTTCCATGTACTTGGAACTGTGTGTCTCTGTAACTTTTCTCCTGAAAAAGCATATCCAATGCACTACCCTATTTCTCATCCTGTGCCTCTATCCATATCTTTAATCTGCATATACTTACCTCCTTTATGTATCTATATACTTTCAATGTATTTATGGATCTATATATTTATCACTTTCTTCTAATTTAGCATTTCCAAGGCACTACCCTAGTTCTCAGCCTATACTTATCTCAATATATCTTCTAGCCCAACCTTCTGACTCATCTCAAACTTCTTTCTACTACTCTTTCCAATGCACTACCCTATCTCTCATCCTATACATCTATCAATATATCCTTTACATCCACACTCATTTATCCCAAACCCCATACCACTACTATGACCACCAAAATAACCCTTTCTAGACTCTCGCCTACTCTACCCTCCTTGCATCATCGGACACCTCTTTTACTATACCGATGCCCTAAAACAAACCTTTCTAAACTCTTCCCTGACTCCTCCCCTCAAACCCCCTTCTCCCCTCCTACTGCTAAGACCTATAAAAAAAAAAAAATCCTTCACTCTTTTATCCCTCCACTATCCTTTTCAATCAGAATTAACAGTCTAACATATTCAATTTTCAACTATACTAATCCTTTATGGGTTCCAGAGTAGCGTGCTACTCGCCAATAAAGCGTCTCAACACCCCATCAGGGTTACAAGCGCTATATAAATGCAAACCTTTTTCCCTTTCTACCCTCCCCAACACTTCTCAATCCAAATAACTGACTAACATATCCACCACTAAAATTACTTTCATGTTTCACCATAATAATTCAACACTAATACTTCTGGGTTCCAGAGTAGCGTGCTACTTGCGCTTCAAAACCCCATCAGGGGTAGCAAGCGCTATATAAATACAAACCTCTTTCCCTCTTCTATCCCGCCACCTACCATTCTCTACCCAAATAACTGAATAACATGTCCACTAATCAAAGTTACTTCATTTTTTACTAGACTAATGTTCAACACTAATCCTTAATGGGTTCCGGAGTGGCGTGCTACTCGCCAGAAAAGCGCTTCAACACTCATCAGGGGTAACAAGTGCTATATGAATGCAAACCTTTTTTCCCTTTTATCCCTCCGCTATCCTTCTCACTCCAAATAACTGACTAATATCCACCACTGAAACTACTTTCATATTTTCACCATATTAATTCACCACTAATCCTTGATGGGCTTCCAGAGTAGCATGCTTCAACACCCCATCAGGGGTAACCAGCGCTATATAAATACAAACCTTTTTTTCCTCCTCTATCCTTCTGCTATCATTCCAAATCCAAATAACTGCCTAACCTATCCATCACTTAAAATGTACTTGCATGTTTCACTATACTAATTCAACACTAATCCTCTATGGGTCCCGGAGTAGCGTGCTACTCGCCGAAAAAGCGCTTCGACGCCTCGTCAGGGGTAGTAAGCGCTATATAAATGCAATTACAATACAATACAATATAGAACACAAGTGTGTTCTGCTGTTTGGAGTAGTCTAAATGTAAAGAAAAGAAAAAGCAAACATGCACACAGACTAGCGAATAAAAAGATTGAGGCCAGCATGTATTCTGTGCAAGGTGGCGTTATTTAGATAGCGAATGTCACCAGACATAAGTACTTTTTTAAATATATATGCAAATAAGTCATTTAAGTGCTGTGCACTTCAAGCTTGGATCCATGAAGTAGTTACGTCATCTCCCGTAGTATAATGCAGTTTTATGTTATGAGTTGTAGTGTTGTGTTACCCATGAACATAATTAACATAAACATCTTTTAAATCCCTTAGTCTCCAACAAAAGTTTAATAAAAAACAAAATATTGTTCATTGAGTAAAATGCGCAATCGTTCACCTCTGAGTGGGCCGCCCTACACCGAAACCCAGCAAAAATGCAGAATGAGAGCGCATGGGTTTGCCCTCAGCTCAGACTCTTCAGAGCTAAGTAGGTAGGCCCTCAGCGCCGGAATCAGAACTCGATTAACCTTAAGAAATTGAAGAGATTGTCCATTCTGTACAAGTTCAGAATGCGTGGGGTGTGACTTGTGTGCACAGTGGTGACCAGTGCTAAAGTGAAAACAGAAAACCTGGACTCATTGTGGCTTCCTCGCTTAAATTGTGTTATCAGGCAAATTATTTATTACACTAAAACTCTTTTTTTCCTTCATTACTGCATATGAAAGCACTTCCAAATATGAGTTCAGACTACCACTTACACAAAATTGATCACTTTCAATAATTTCTTCTAATGCAGTGCTATAATGTGCCTATTAGTGTCAAAGCTTACAAGTTAAAGAACAGTAGATGTTGTAGCACCCAGGATAATGTGCTGCAAGGCTAAATACTTATAAGGTCCAAAAGGCGAGACCTATTGGCTATGCCAATGCTTGTTTCACTAGCAGGCATTTCAGTTTGTGCTGTGTGTCATGTACAGTATCAGCTCTGATCCCACAGCCCTAGACACTGGCAGATTACAAGAGAATTGGAATGCAGGCCGTGTGGTGGCCTCACTGTGTGTTCTCCATCGAGACAATGTGTCACATGGCGCGTCTCTCCGCGGAGACATGGCTGACAGAGCCAATGATTCTTCATCTAAAAAGCGCAGGTTGGACATAACCAGGCAACAAGGAGGATGGCAGCCCCTCTTCTGCGTTCTTTACTTGTTTTTTCATAGTATGAGTCCATGCAGTGAGAGGGGGAGGTGCAATCGGGCTGTCTGAACTGTACGCCAGCTCCCATAACCAGAGTAGATTGGCCCCATTAATTAGAGGTACTCAGCAGCTGCAGCGTTCTGAAGTTATTGCAAGATGACAAGTGGCGCTTTAAAATCCATGAAAGATAAGTAGATAAAAGCAGGGCACAAGTCCTAAAAAAGGAAGTGGGGGGGATTAACCTAGTTAGGCAGTATGCAAGTGACATCACGGCGTGCAACATCATGGCGTGCAACATCACGGCGCACGACATCACTGCGCGCGACATCATGGCGCACAACATCATGGCACACAACATCACGGCGCATGACATCACACATGCCATCACAGGAATTGACATCATAGAAAGTGGCATCAAAAGCCACAACTTTACAGGAAGTGGCAGCACAAGAAGTGACATCATATCTAAAGCCCTCACATATATGTTTAGCAGGTCTATCATGTGTACGAGTGAACACATTGCGAGGCTAATAGCACTGTGAGCTATGGAAGATGATATGTGACTTCTACACCTTGCAGTCCCCCAGTTTTATGTAACACATCCTGTATATTCATTTACAAACGTATATAATTTATTGTACATGCAATATGCACGTGTTGATGTAAAGCGCTCTGACACCCTGCATTGGGATGAGTAGGGCTGTACAAGAAAAAATAGTGGTACTTAAATTCTTTCAACGCCTCCTCAGGTGTAGTAAGCTCTATATAAATGCAATTTTCTTTGTGTAAATACTGGGAAAGACCAACACATCTGACATTCTTACAGTGCATGGGTATCTCCTAAACAGGGACTGAACAAAGTGAAAAGCTGCCTCTCTTAAGTATGAGTGAAGTGCTAACCTTTGTTTCTCCCCCACTTCATTTGCATCTAGGAGTGAGGCTCCTGACTGCTCCCAGCCAAGAGACTGGAACAAAAGGAGGCCTGATGACCCCTCAAATTCGGCCTTTGTTATGGGCCCAGCAGGAGCCTTAAATAAGAAAGCCCCGTTCCGGCATGCACGTTGTTGCTTGTTGAAGATGGAAACCAGACAACATGCAGACACTGCTGAAAGTGTCCCGGTGTTTGGAAATTCCACCTAGATGAGTTCAGCACATTATTCAGTGGGGCCCAAATTCTGTGAAAATAATGGGTGGACGCCGTCCACCCGCGTGTACCCCCGACTCGTGCCCTGGATAAAAGACTCTGAGCTCTACTCTTCCTTGTCACAGATGCAGTCCTTACTAGAATGAGGTGTATGAGATGCAGAATGCTTCATAGAGGTAAGAACTGCAGTGAGGAAAAGTGACAAGGGTTCAATGTGTCATCCTTGGATGATCAGGTGACTTGCTTGGTTCTCTGTTTCCTCATCTGCCAAAAATATGAACTCTCAGAAAAAAAGGTATTTGTGTCTCAATAATAACAATAACTACACTTACATAGTGCACTCTAACATTTTATTGACCTCCGAAAAAAGTTTGATTGGACCCATTAGGATTTGAAACTGTGATCTTCAGGTTCCACACAGATATCTAGAATGGATGTATTAATCCACTGAATTATTTTACTGCCTAAAAACCGAGTGACCCGTTATTGCTAACCAACGATTCTCTGTGGCTAACCTCCCTCAACCGGCACAATACTGCAGAAGGGGTGGAAGAACCGCTGCAAGACTATTGAAAGTTAAACTTCCTTACTTCATGAAGGTCAATCTGAGCCTGTACAAGAGATGATCTCCTCATCGCCCTTGAAGAAGGTCAACATGCTGACCTATGCTGACCTGACACTTTTCACCCATTCTACAGCATGCAATAAGGTAGCCCACTAAATCTTTCTATCAGGATTGGTAATGGGTAGTGATAGCTACAAGTGCCGTAGACAGGATCTGGTCTTTCCTCTTCGAACCCAGCCAGCAAGTTCGTATTGGATCCAAAGAAACATCGATGGTACTAGGTGGAATTCTAAAGGGGTTTCTCCACGATCGTCATACTACAGTCCCACACCAGCGTGTGTTGTGGAGCAATATCAGGTGCAGTTGAACATGCTTATGAGAATTCTTTTTATTGAAGTTGTACATGTTTAGCACCCAGAGTCCCATCTAACCGAAAAACCCTTGCAAACATCACAGCAGTAACCCCACCCACCAAAGGATGGCAGGATTTTCCTTGGCCTAAGCAAAGCCAATTCCAATATTCTGGCTCTAGTGGAGGGGGCAGAATCCAATGCATCTAAAATCTCTGAGAAAGTCAACAACCACTGAATCATCTTTGATGCATTACTGTCAATCGCCTAGAATTAGTACTGAAGATGCAAGAGTCATATATAGATATATATATGAATGAGAGAACCTTCGCACTCTTATAGACCCCTCAAAATAGGCCTGGTGAGGTGATAGCACACATTTATGGCCAAACAAAACGTACAGGGCTAAAAGTCAAACATTGATTACAATAGGAGTTAGGGACTCTGTTTATGGTATTACTATGCAGAAGACCTACTGGAACATAAGCCATTGCTCATGTGGCTAACATGTGGTTGTCAAGCATGAGGGCGACAAGGCCTCACATTCTGGAACTCTCTCTAGCCAACCATCTGCTCTTCGTCAAAATTGTCGAAAGAGAGCTCTTTTGATGTGAATTCAACTAAAGGCTTCCCAAGATCAGACAATAAAAAGACACAGTGAGTCTGGACTCAGAAAGCTCTTGAATTTTATTCTCTGTAGGTTTGATTGTACAGTTCAGGCTTTAAAACTGGGGAACCAGGTTAGTACTGGCATTTCTTCTCTTCTGCGATTCTTGGTAAATCACTTAGGGCAACATGTATCAAGCAATTTTGCGTTCACAAACAGCCCAATTCACAGAATCAGTCTGTGTGTGAATGCAAAAAAGACTTTTCCCATGTATCAAACCCTATTTTGCGATTCGGTAACCTGTTACCGAATCGCAAAATGGGTTTGCAATTCGGTAATTGGAAGGCGAGTGTTTAGGGCATCCCTTCCAAATACCGAATCGTAATGTATGTATGAATGTTTTGTGATCCTGAATGCGGTCGCGAAACATTTGCATTTTACCACCAACTTCAAGTTGATGGTAATCCATACGCAAATGGGAAGGGGTCTCTAAGGGACCCCTTCCCCTTTGAGACTAGTGGCGAAAACTTTTTTTGAGAGAAGGCAGTGGTACCACGGACCACTGCCTGCTCTTAAAAAATGAAAAGAAAACTTTTCAATTTTCTTTTTTAACCCCTTCGATGCGCGTGACGAGCTCAGCTCGTCATGCTGCGCGGTAGCGCTGTGCGCATGACGAGCTGAGCTCGTCACGACCACACCCGCGATCGGAATGTCCAGCACACGAGCGGAATTCCGATCGCGGTGAAGGGGTTAAATGCAACCCGTTTTCCTACAAGAAAAACTGCCTGCATTTAAAAAAAAAAAGATTGCTTTATTGAAAAACAATCACGGACATGGTGGTCTGCTGGCCCCTGGAGGCCACCATCCCCGTGATTTTAGCGATTCCTAGGGGGTTGCAAATTGCGACCTACCTCATTAATATTAATGTGGTAGGTAGATTTGCGACCCCCTAGGAATCGTAAAAATGAAACTCTTGAAGTTTCATACATTAGGAATAGCGATTACCTAATTGCGATTCGTAGAAAATCGCAATTAGGTAATCGCAATTCCTAATGTTGGTACATGTGGACCTATCTACCTGTTTTATATAACATGTGGGCTGAGTTTGCGCTATATATAACTGCAACAAAAAAAATATTAAAAAATGCAAAATTCTAAAAGTCACAATGTACCACTGTTGAGAATCTATATGATTCTACTGGAAGTGACAGGGGATAAACAATAGAGCTACACGCAGCATTGAGAAAAAACAGTAATCTCTGCCCCTCCGTTTATATAAAGCAAGTTGATGTGGCGGATTGAGAGGTTTGCTTTAATGGTTGTGGAGAAAGAAAAAAACAGACCATGTATTAGCTGGTCAGTTCACAAATAAACAGGATTCTGGGGACAGGTGCTAAACAGGACACAGGAAAATACTGGAGAAGCAACTTTAGGGGATCCTTTGACTTTAGCAATGGGTGAGCCTTTTAAACTTCCCTACTCACAATAGTTATGCAAGACCACATTGAAGCCAGGCTGCCACTGGCCGCAGGAGTAACAGAAGCGTCTCGTACTAGAGAAAGGAGACCTTTCCGAAGACAACAATGGTGTGCGGAGATTGAAACATACTCTTCTTACAAAACTGTTTTATACACAATAAATGAGACTGCCGAAAATTAATGGAGGGTTAGTATCCCTTTAAAAGAAAGAAACGAAATAGAGAGACTTTTAGCCACATACTGTCCTGGACTGGGTAGGGTGGCTAGACAGTAAAATAAGTGCATGGTCCTTCTAGAGACACCGGGAATCGTTCATTTGACACTTGCAAACTTTAGACCTGTATTTTGGCTGATATGGAGTATGGGGAAGAGGGAGGGAATTCAAAACACTAATGTGAAATGTGGGTATTGGCATTGGTTCTATCCTTGTTAAATAGTGCTGTTGGCTTTTAGGAACCCTTTGTGAGCTGACGAATAGACTAAAAATGAATAGCAAGCAGCTTGAATAAAAAAGCCATACTCCAGTCTATTAAGATATTTGGAAAGTATGTGGAGCTTTTGTATTCTTAACTGGAAACATTCTATTTTGCTGAAAAATCAGCAGATTATGTGGCAAATCAGTAATTATATGACATTGGACAAGGCACAGAATAACAAATGTCAGCGTTTTGGCTCATAATTCACTAAAATCCCTTCACACACACAATGTTTGGCGAACAAGGTTCTTCCTGGAAATGGATTGCAGGGCTCCCTGCTCCTGCCCCAGAGAGATGCTGCACTGATATGAAACCTGGCCTAAGAGCACCAATAAACCCTGAACTGATATGAAGCATTGTCTCATCTACTGACCCCTGCTGCATCTGGATTTAATGTTCCTTTGTCGTCTGAACTGCAACAGCTGATTCCATCATGTTGGACCACGGACATTATGATACATTCACACCTCATTATCCCTTTGTGACCAATTTAAACTTGATTTTCTTTTTATTATTTTAAAAGTAATCAAAAATACAACTTGTCAGCGGGAGCCTGTGCCCCATAAAAGAGGTAATATAACAGATAGAGAAAAGACATATATTTTTTAATCAATCATATACTCTTCCCAGTACTAGGCCTTCTGTCTCCACCCCAATTGTACCCCCGGGCTTCTCATCCACAAACGTCCAGTTTGAAAATGGCATTCTACGCGTCGCGCTCTTGCAGGGTGTCCCTCTTTGCCGCACGTGGTTTCGCAGACTCCACAGCAAACAACGCTGTCATTCACCTTTCTCTGCTATTTCAGGTGCATTTTTAAGGTTCCTAATGGGGCATCTCCTATTTTCGCTCTCAAAAACATTCTGCCATCTGCTGCCACTCCTAGTTTTTCAGGTTTAAGGATGCCTTGTGGGATTCTATTCGCAATAAACCTTTTGGTCTCTGGCCAACACAAGTAACACATCTCTGTAAGTTCAAACACTCTAAAAATCAACATCTGCCTTAGCACTCACTTGCCCACGTTGGCTTCAACCCTAACACATTTCCACAATGAGGGGATCTTCGCATTCATGCAGGACTAGTCTATTTACCAACCAAAGTGATGTAAATGTTATGGGGAACTTTGATATTCATGCCACTTTTCTTCCCATGGGCACTGGTGCCCTGAGTGTCAGTTTCATCTGCCTTCCACACATTTCTACTGAATGATGGTTGTTGACTTCTGTGTGCAAGATCGTCATTCCCTCTAGTCTATCTTACTGACAAGGTGAAATACATACATACCCTTCTCTCAGCCTTACACACTCTTCTGCTGTTACACCTGGTATTGTTTTTTTTGCATGTGCTAACAGTAGCCCTCCAAAGAACCAGCCCGCCCTGCATGGTACCCTTTGAACTCACATAGTTGCATTGCAGTTGAGAGCAGGTAAGCCCCTCCATCTTTGTAACACCATCCCCTCTGCTCAGACACCAGCTCTTTATTTGCTCTCACTCAATGATTATTCGCACTGCCTACCATGGCCATATTGGGAGGATTTTACAGATGGCACCCCTCCTGCTGAAAGTGGTAAGTATATTTACCTCCTGTGAAGAAGACCATCTGGCTCTGGTAGTTACTCCTTAACCCCTCTGCCCACAACCATACCTCTTAACTCTTATTCTAGTACCACACCTCTCCTGGAATATGCACATTTTGATCTCTCCCTCCTTTCCTTCAGTTTATACAGATGTACTACCTCAATTTGGCTTTGGTGAGTCAGTCGCCAAACAGTGGCGGCATCAAAGACACTGACTCAGTTGGTCAAGCCGCTGCTGTCTTGACATATGTAAAGTATACCGTGCAGTGATCCGATACTTTTGGCTGACATAGCTTCCGCCGCATTGGCAAAATCTCCTTTGGTGAAACAACAGATTGACATCCATTTCAGCTTCCAATAGCAGCAGGGGGGACAGTTGGCACTTTTATATTTTTTTTAAAGACAAATTATATATATATATATATATATATATATATATATATATATATCCAAGTCGTCAGTTCGCAAAAAGACCCGAGCCACTTCCTGACAGCGGGCTGAGGCGGGGTTGCGAGCCCCCAGTATTCCAACAAATGTTCGTTCGTAGTAAAGAAATAACAAACACGCCAGAGCCCTTCGTTCTGCTGCACTCGTGATTTTATTGGCAAGTTACCCTACGCGTTTCGGAGCAGCGCTCCTTGCTCACGGTGAGCAAGGAGCGCTGCTCCAACGCGTAGGTAACTTGCCAATAAAATCACGAGTGCAGCAGAACGAAGGGCTCTGGCGTGTTTGTTATTTCTTTACTACGAACAAACATTTGTTGGAATATATATATATATATATATATATATATATATATATATATATATATATATCCCTGAGTAAATTAGAGCTTTCTCCCAATATGTTGGGGTCACTTTATTATTACTGTTGTCCAGGACCTGTATGCTGTGCATAGCAGGCGCGGGAAGGAAAAAAGCCAGCGGTAATAGCTTTGGCAGGTCACCCTAAACTTGGCGGCACCCTCTGATAACATTCTCACCGGTGGTTGAGGGGCAGGCTGGGTGATTCCCACAGCAGAGCCAGCAACAGCCCTAAATCCTACCTCCCACCTCTAAAACAGGCCCGAGGTTTTGTGGACACGTATCTGTAATATTAGACACACACCCTGCTGCTGCCCAGCCCCAATTGAGGTCCTAGACTTGCGTGTTCTCTTCATTAGATCTATTGCATTATATTGGCAGTTTTCCTCTTGAGTGTCATTAATGGTTCTCTTTGCTCGTGGCCCCGGCAGTATCACTGCCTAGATGAGGAAGCGGCCCTGTCAAGAGTCCTGGGGACCTGCACAGGTGCGGTGGAGCCCCAAAGTTTGTGGAAACCTGCAAACCTGCTTCCTTCTGCCAGTCACAGTGCAGGCAGCTAACTCCTAAAGGGACTGAATCTGGCAGCATAACTGTCATAGAAAGAGGGCCCCTGCAGGACCGGAGCTCAGGTGCCCTCCGACCCCCTCTCTGGCAGCGTTTGAGGCTGAAAATGAGGCCTTGCTCGGGGCAATGGCCTCGAGTACTCGAGAGAGAGAGAGAGAGAGAGAGAGAAAGAGAAAATGTCTCGTGGAGAAATAAGCAGAAAATAATGGCATCCCAAAAGGGGGAGACTGAGGACTGCAAAGCCCGTAGACATTCATTATTAATTCATACTGAAAACAGGAACAAAATATCGGCATCAAAGCCTTCATTTATGGCGGAGGGTGTCAGCTTTAATACTGTGCTGCGCGGCTTTCAAAAATCCCGTCTGACCTGTTTACATCACTCCCAAGTCTTTATGCGTTCCCTTTTAGCAACATCGTCCATGGCACCATCATGAAATAAATACAAAACGCGCGCAATTTCGCAAATGTTCTGCTGCCGGCAGCAAAATCAGAAACTTTGACAGCATTTATTTTCCCCTGGAGCAGCCTAGCTTGCAGGTCGCGTCTGTTTCAGCACAAAAAGCAGTCACGCGCGCACAGCAGTCCAGCCGTGTTCTCTAATACCCTCTTAATGCACATCAGGTCTACCCAAATATTAGTGTCGACACCCAACAACTGGAAGCTTCCACAGGGAGGCAGCTCTCAGTAGGAAGGGGTGCCCATGTTCCTATTGATGGCTGGAACCAGCTCCCATGCAATGTTTGTTTCATTGATTATATGTTCTATACAGTGCTTAATTTGAGCTGGTGGTTTCCGGTGCTCAGCACCAGCATTTAATCATCAAAACCGGCGCTTTTCAGGAGCACCGGTTAAGGACACATTTATTTATGGTAGGCACAGGGAGCTTAAGTGATTTGTCTAGAATTACAGGATGTCGAGCTGACGCCGAGATTCGAACCTGGCTCCCTAGCTCCAAAGAAGTAGACAGCGCTGGCCATTATGCCACATGCTCCCCCACTTTCCTGGTTAGTAGTTGGTTCTGTTTTAGGCGGCGCCAACAGGGGAAATGAGCCCCAGCACTTTTTTTATGTAGTGCCAACACTCTACCTTACAGCCACTTCAAAGCACTCGGAAACACGCAATGTATGTGGGTACTCCGTAGATAGTTGAGTCCTACAGAAAGGCAGACACACACTCCTCCACCCCCACACCAAGTGCTCAGAACAGAATCATGGTTCTGCAAAAAGTGCTCTGCATCATGCAGACTGCATGCACAGGAATTGGTCCTGTAGCAAGTGCCATCACGTGAAGCCTGTAGACAGAGAAGGCGTTTGGATCTGCAGCCAATGTATACGTGCTATAGAGGAGCTTCTACTGAACATGCACAGATTAGGGTCTAGGCTAGGCTCTCACGTATATATGGGGGGGGAAGGAGGGAGGGGTTCTGGTAGCACATGCAAACACGTGATGCATGTGCACAGGGGCAGAGGGTGGAACAATCTGCACTCGTGTCCGTAAGTCAATGGATTATCTCTGTTAGCTGAAAAGCTCATGCAGTGAGTTAAATGCTCGCCGCAGACATCTGCTGTGACCTCCAGGTTATGAGGCTGAATATTGGAAAGACTTCTATTCCTCAATCCGGCTGAGGTAGTAAACTGAGTACCATTACATTGGGCAAAAGTAACACCCCCTCGTTACAGCACTTAGGAGCTCAAGAGACAAGTGGCACTATACACACCACGCATAGCATGGACTTGTACCAAATGGGATCTGTGCGCCATGTTTACAGGGAGGGGCCCAGCTGTATGCTATACGTTAACGTAAGCACTGTTTTGTGGTGGTAGAAGATGCTAAGTCCATCCTCCTGCCCACGCCCGTACCTCGCGATACCAGTGCTGTGCAATAGTTTATGCCCCAGTGGCGCTACAGTAAGAATCAGTGAATGAACAGCCTGGTTGCATAGACAAAACGCAGTTTTCACTATTCTTTCACCTCTGAAATCTATTTGCTGAAATTAATCCCACTCAGGCCTCCTTTCCTAAATGCAATTCCATACTCACATTTTTTTCAGCCAGTATAGTGTGGAACGGGTAGGCAATGAGTTTGCACAACATTAAAAGTACTTCTTTCTGTCTGCAGACTCAGCCTGCCCTCCTCTTTCTCTGTTCTCACCTCATACATGCTTTGTTTCATTCATATCGATCCATGCACTTCTTCCGGTGTCCTGAAAGGTTTCCCCTTCCTTGTGGCCTTTCACAAGCTTCTTTTGTGGGTTGTCTTCTCTTTTTCTAAAAGGCCACCGCTCTTGCTTCTTTAATCAACATGTTTCACGCAGCTACTCTTCACTAATTAATGCCGTTGAGACCTGGATTTTGTGTCCCTGTCTGTGTCTAGATTAACCCAAAATGCCAATCCAGTCATTCTACCACAAGCACTAGATTCCTCACCCCTTCAATTTCCTTTTCTCCTTCTGCCAGTAATTTTACGTTTTACATTCAATTCTTCCCTTACTTTCGGCAAATAATTTTCTTTTGTTACTCAAATCTAAATACTGCAATTGTTTTAGCATTAAAACAATATGTACTTATTTCTTTGTTCCCCATAATTGCTACTTCAAGCTCTGGTTCTTCCTATAGAATGTTAATATGCACAAACATTAAAGCACAATAGTTTCTTTGGCTTTCCATCAAGAGAGGGCATCACCCATGGAAACTCCTGAACATTGCTCGTATGCCAGTCAGACACTGTTGCTCAAAGGATGAATGTGTCATCTGTAGAACTCTTTACCCTACATACAAACAGCATGTCATCATATTATTGAAGTTGCCTTAGACTTTTAAGTAGAACAATAACCTTGAAATAATCTTTCCTATGTAAGGAACACTGACAGCATAGCTTTGTGGATGCCATTTTGAGGCTGCAGTGTTGCAAAAAATGCACAAAGCCACAAACATGAGAAGTAAGTCAAAAATGAATTAAATAAAAATAATAATGCACTTGTGAAATACCTTTGGGCTGTATTGAGTTCCTTTAAGAAACTAATAGACTATTATCAAGTTAAATGGCATTCCTGGAGCTAACCTAACAGTTTATTGGCATACCATACAGGGTGATCATGCAGTCTCAAAGATGCTGATATAGAGGAGAAGTGTATGCTCAAAGTAACCTATTAAATTAATTGAAACCCATGTGATGAGAAGTAGGACATGGTTGACAGTGCAGCTGCTGCTCTATCGCCCTTACACATAGAGAGGTAACAGCCTTGACCAAGACAAGACATATCAAACAGCACAAGCATCCCAAAATACTGCCCCTCCACACAGCCACCAGAGAAACCCATTTTATTTTAGGTCGAGCCTACCCAACAGCACAACTGTCTGCTTGTAAAAGACTTATTGTGGCCTTAAAAAGAACATGCAGAGGCTTGGAGCCTGCCCATTGCTTACCATTGGTTGGCTTTCCTGTAACCCTCATTTAACTGCTTCTTATTTGTGTCCTAGCTTGTCTATCTTGTTTTTGTCCCACCCAGGGAGCATAGCCTCTTTGCCATCTCTTTTGATTGCCTGGCTTCTATGTTTATCCTGCTTTACTTTTATGCACTACTTTTTTTTGTTTGTTAAGCACTCCACAAGTGTGCATGGGTTTCCCAGCTGTTACCCTCACAAATGTCTCTCCCCCCTGTAATCTGTGTCGCTCACTGATGCCTGTGTGATTCTCCTCACCCACTCCATGTTGCTCTCATTTCCGTGTCCTCCCTGTTGCTTTCATTCCATATGCTACTCCCAACTGCTCTCTCGCCTCTCACCTCCACACTCCACCGTCTGTCTCCCCTGTCCTCCATATTGCTTCCCCCTAACTCCTTCTCTGTCATCCATTGCTTCTCCTTCCCATCATGCCCTCTGTATTGTTTCTGTCCCGCACCCTCTGCGTTTCTTCCTCCACTAGTGCCCTCCTTTTCTGCAGCCTGTTGTGTCTCCTCCCCACCCTGCCCTCTGTGTTGCTTTCATCCCCGACGCCCTGTGTGTTGCTTGCCCCCACCGGAGCCCTCCTTCTCTGTCACCCATTGCTTCTCCACCCCACCACCTGCATTGATTCCCCGACCCTCCGTGTTGCCCTACCCATGCCCTCTATATTGCTCATCACCACTCGTGCCCTTCATGTTGCTCACAGCCCCCACGCTTCAAAGAAACCCCTTTGTGCATTTTTCTTTTTATTTTATGATCCAAACTGAATCAGCAAATAAAACCAAAAACAAACAGCAGCAATGCCATCTTGTTTGCCTGTGTGGTGTGTAAGCCTACAAAATAACACTGCCGGACGTATTTTGGGCTTTTTTTTCCTTATTTATCCATGCTGCACGACATCGAGGACCATTGACAAAGACAATAGGTCTCAAAGGTGGGACCCATTGGATTTGCCAGTGCTTGTTGAGACATGCAGTCCGAGTGCACAGTGCAGTAGCAACTAGAATGAGGCTAATACTTTCAGAGATATCTGAGGACGAACTCTTCTAATCATGAATTTTAACCCCAGAAAAAATGCGCAAAACACTCTATCTGGAAATGGTGATAGTGAAGGATGGCCACCTATTGCTATGCCAACTGAGAACAGGAACCTGTAGCAGAGTTTATTTATCAACAACAAAAGAATTCAGCCAAACAAGAGGAATTTCAATTATGTTTGACAATCACCCACAGTTCATAGCATTCATGGTTCACGGCTTATAAAGAATTTAAGAATAGGTAACTATTATGCAGCTTTAGTAATGTTATTGGCAATAATCAATAAAAAACCCATTCACTTGGCAGCATGTATCAGAAATTAAATATTCCCAGTGATAATTGAAGTCATGGACAGACAAGTATATCACACAGAATAAAGGGAGGACTCACCCTGGCCGTATTAGTTGGATCCTCTAAAAGTGAAGGGAGCCCAAATACAAAAATAAGCTGAGGAAAGAATGGGAAAACGGATTGTAACATTAATTTTGGAAATAATTTTATTCGAAAATATTATGCATATGACAATTGTATGCCGATAAATTATAGCAAACAACCTGGGACCACCCTACAGGTAGGTCCCGGCTTTAATAGCAAGAATATGGGCATGCTTTTGTGCCCCCGGAGCACTACGGTATTACAGAAGGATCTTCAAATGCTAGTGAGGTGCTTCCGGTAATATGGATCGGACAGCACAAAATGTCTGCCCTCCTAATCTCAAGGAGAGGGGTGTTTCCTCATTCGTATGGCAGTGTGGATCCAAGTAAATGAGGGAATACCTTTACCCTTGTGCGTGCGCCGTATTGCAGATGTGGGCACAAGTGCAAAGAAGCCATCAGGAGGTGCACTGACTGTATAGCACATACAAGGTCACCCACAGCGAGTACTCCCTCACGAGTGGTACGGGAGCCCCATGGACACCCCAGGCATCCCACAGCAAGCAGGTGCAGTCACCTACTGCAGACACCTCCCTTGAAACTGAAGCTCGTCTACCACCTCCAGTAAAAGGCGGACCAGTATTACAAACAGCAGGTCTGCCTTTGTCTAATGCACTGTTCTCATTACAGGCGCATGCTCACACCTGCACTGAGAACAGTGTCATTGGGTGAGTAATCCTGATCTGCGCTAGGCACTCTCAATTGAGGGTGCACAGCGGACCAGTATTACAAACAGCAGGTCTGCCTTTGTCTAATGCACTGTTCTCATTACAGGCGCATGCTCACACCTGCACTGAGAACAGTGTCATTGGGTGAGTAATCCTGATCTGCGCTAGGCACTCTCAATTGAGGGTGCACAGCGGACCAGTATTACAAACAGCAGGTCTGCCTTTGTCTAATGCACTGTTCTCATTACAGGCGCATGCTCACACCTGCACTGAGAACAGTGTCATTGGGTGAGTAATCCTGATCTGCGCTAGGCACTCTCAATTGAGGGTGCACAGCAGCGCGGATCAGCAATATGTGCCTGACATGTAGCAGGGTCCAGGGAGCCAGGTGTAAGAATCATGGATTGTATTAGCCTTCAGATTCAGTACGCATTTAGCTTTTCATATCCACGGAAATATAATACACATGGGTGAAACGCCTTAAATGTTAGTCATTAAACATTCACAGATTGCTATAACAGCTGAGTATTCGTAAAACATTTCCCAAGTTTTTCTTTTTACGTTTAGTTTTCCGAGAGGTGTGAGCTACACACCAATGGCTGGAGAGCCCTTTGTAAATGAAGCTGAACATGGCAAAGGCACTGTGTAGTACATGCTAGCTACAGGTAACAAGCTACTAAAGCAGTTCAGTGAGTTCATAGTTTCTACAGGGAGAGAGGGCTCTGAGAAGTCAGTGAGCATGGGTGACTGAATGGAAAATCCTACCACTGACACTGAACTGGTGTTACACACTACCTGTCTTCAATATCTGCTTTCGGCAGAGATAGTTGAGTAACCTTCAGGGCACAGATTAAAATCCAAGCAGAGTCACTTAGCCTTTTAGCCATCCCAGCACAGCGGGTTGTAGACCAAAACCAGTAGGTCTTGCACATGGCTTTGGCAATGTGCTTTAGCCATTATGTAGACCGGTGTGGCTGCTGTTCAGCATGGCTAAACATTAATGGCGTGGAGTGAGTTGTGGTAGATTGGGGTAAAGTGGGATGAGGTAGATTGAGGCAGAGTGGAGTGGGGTAGAGATTGATGCAGAGTGGAGTGAGGGTAGAGTGGGGGAGAATGGAGTGGTGTGGATCCAGGTAGGTTGGAGTGGGGTGGAGTGAGGTGGATAAAGGTAGATTGGAGTGGGGGAGTTGGGTCAATTAGAGTGGTAGATTGGAGTGGAGTAGATTGAATTGGGGTCGATTGGGGTGGAGTGGGGTAGATGTGGGTGGAGTGAGGTAAATTGGAGTGGAGTACATTGGGGTAGATTAGAGTGGGTTAGATTGAAGTGGGGTAGATAGAAGTAGGGTGGATCAGGGTAGATTTGTGTAGAGTGGAGTGAGGTATATTGGGATAGATTGGAGTGGGGTCGGTGGATTGGGGTAGATTGGAGTGGAGTGGAGTTGGTTAGACTGGAGTGGAGTCTGGTAGATTGGAGAGGAGTGGGGTAGATTGGGTGGGTTATAGTAGGGTAGAATGAAATGGAGTGGGGGTTGATTGAGTTAGTTTGGAGTGGGGAAGATTGGGGTGGAGTGGAGTAGATTGGGAGAGTGGGGTAGATTGGAGTGGTGTGGGGTAGATTGGGAGGGGTGGTGAAGAGTTTAATGGGGTAGAGTGGGGTAAATTGGGGTAGAGTGGGGTAGATTGGGGTAGAATGGGATAGAATGTAGTGGAGTGGAGTAGATTGGAGTGGAGTAGGTTGGAGTGGGGTAGATTGAATTGGGGTATATTGGGGTGAAGTGGAGTAGATTGGGGTGGAATGGGTAGATTGGAATGGAGTGGGCTAGATTGGAGTGCGCTAGATTGGATTAGTGTAGATCGGGGTAGAGTGGAGTGGGATATATTGGGGTAGATTGGAGTGGAGTTGGGTAGATTGTGGAAGAGTGGAGTGCAGTGGATTGGAGTATATTGGAGTGGAGTGGGATAGATTAGAGCAGGGTGGATTGGAGTGGGGTAGATTGGAGCAGAGTGGGGTAGATAGGAGTGGAGAGGAGTAAATTGGGGTGATTTGGAATGGGGTAGATTAGAGTGGGGTTGGGTAAGGTGGAGTGGGGTAGATTGGAGTGGAATAGATTGGGTGGATTATGGTAGGTTAGATTGGAGTGAAGTGGAGCAGATTAGAGTGGAGTGGGTTAGATTGGAGTGAGATAGGAGTGGGGTGGTTTGTAGTGGGGTAGATTGGAGTGGAGTGGGGTGGGCTGGAATGGAGTAGATTGAAGTGGAGTTGGATAGAGGTGTGGGGGGTATATTGGATGGGGTGGGGTAGATTGGCGTGGGGTCGATTGGGTTAGGATGGAGTAGATTGAAGTGGAGTAGATTGGAGTGGACTAGATAGGGGTAGATTGGAGTGGAGTGGATTGGATGGGGTCGATTGCAGTAGGGTAGCTATCATTGGAGTGTGGTAGGGTAGATTGGAGTGGAATGAAGTGGAATGAAGTGGGGTGTATTGGGGTGGACTGAATTAGATTGGACTGAAGGGGGTAGATTTGAGTGACATGTGGTAGATTGGAATGAAGTTAAGTGGGGTAGATTGGGTAGAGTGGAATGGAGTGTGATGGATTGAAGTAGAGTGGAGTGGGGTATATTGGAGTGGGGTAGATTGGGGTAGAGTAGAGTGGGGATAAATGGAGTGGAGTGAGATTGGGTGGAGTTGTATAGATTGGAGTTAAGATAGATTGGGGAAGAGTGGAGTGGGGTAGATTGGAGTGGGGGTAGATTAGGGTGGAGTATGGTGATTTAGAGTAGGGTAAATTGGAATGGAGTGGGGCAGATTGGAGTGGGGGAATTTGGAGTTGGGTAGATTAAAGTAGAGGGATAATTGGATTGTGGTAGATTGGAGTGGAGTAGGGTAGATTGGAGTAGAATGGGGTATAGTGGGGTGCGGTCGATTGCAGTGGAGTGGGTTAGATTGGGGTAGAGAGGGGTAGATTGGTGTGGAGTAGATTATGGTAGAATAGATTAGGGAGGGGTAGATTGGAATAGGGTAGATTGGGGTGGAGTGGAGTGTGGTAGATTGTAGTGGGGTAGCTTGGAGAGAAATGAAGTGGGTAGATTTGGTTAGAGTGGAGTGGGGTAGACCAGAGTTGAGTGGAGGGGGGTCGATTGGAGAGTGGTAGATTAGAGTGGAGTGGGGTAGTTTGGAGTTAGGTAGATTGGAGTGGGGTAGGTTGTGGCAGATTGGAGTGGGGTAGATTGTGGTAAATTGGAGTGGCATAGATTGTGGTAGATTGGAGTGGGGTAGATTGTGGTGGAGTGGGGTAGATTGGAGTGGAGTGGGATAGATGTGAGTGGAGAGGAGTTGGATAGATTGCAGTGGAGTTTGGAGTGGAGTGGGGTACATTGGAATGGAATGGGGTAAATTGGACTGGGGTAGATTGGAGTGGAGTGAGCTTGATTTGGGTAGGTTGGAGTGGAGTGGATTGGGATAGATTGGAGTGGATTTGAGTGGAGTGTGGGAGATTGGGGTGGAGTGAGCTAGATTGGGGTTAATGGGGTAAATTGGAGTGGGGTAGGATTGACTGGGTTAAATTGAATGAAGTGGGGTAGATTGGAGTGGGGTACATTGCGATGGAATAGAGAGGGATAGATTGTAGTGGAGGGGGGTAGACTGGAGCGGAGTGGGGTAGTTTGGATCATAGTGAAGTTGATTGGGATAGATTGGAATGGAGTGGGGTAGATTGGGATAGAGTGGGGCAGATTGAAGTGGGGTAGATTGGAGTGGAGTGGAGTAGATTGGGCTGAGTAAATTGTGGTGAGGTAAATTGGAGTGGGGTAGATCGGAGTGGAGTGGTTTAGATTGGAGTGGAGTGGGGTAGATTAGGTGGAGTGGAGTTGGATATATTGTAGCAGAGTGGAGTGGAGTTGTGAAGATTGAGGTACATTGGAGTAGAGTGGAGTGGGATATATTGGAGTGGAGTGGGGTAGAGTGGAGTGGTGTAAGTGGTGTGGAATGGAGTGACTTAGTGTAGAGTGGCGTGTTGTGTCATGGAATGAGTGGCGTAGATTGGAGTGGCTTGGAGTCGAGTGCTGTGGCGTGTCATAGAGTATCTCAGAGTGCAAGGGCACAGAGTGGAGTGGCATGTTGTAGAGTGGAATGGGGTTTAGTAGTATAGAGTGGCGTGGTATAGAGTAGAAGGGCAGAGAGCCCTGATAAACTTTGCTTCCTGACTGCCTACAAATGTGTTTGTCCGTACTTCATTTAGAATGAGAAGTTTGCTTTAACAAATGGTGCACCAAGTCGGAGACCAGTTGGAGTAACTGCCACGGTTGGAGGGCCGGGAGATCCTGACGACTTCGAAGAGTATGCCTGCAGAGGGGAGGCTGGTTTCCCACAGTTGCAGTCCTCTGAATCTCCTGGTACACACTATTACACCCAGCCCGGCTGGCTGAACCCCATTGAACCAAGACTACATTATCTCACACGGTAAAATACAGTCATCATCTATGAGGTAAGGAAAACCCTGACTGCAGATATCTGTTAGTGGGTTCAATTCCCCAGTTAAGAAAATGACACGGGTGGTTCAAGTCCCTCGCTCTCATAGGCCTTTATAGAGTTCAGTAGGTGGTTCGAGTCCCCTATTGTTCTAGTGCTTTTGCAAGACGTGTTTGGGGTCCTGTGTCAGTAAAAATAGTTGTTGTACCGGGACGTGTTGTACGAATAATTATTTGGAAGTAGCCTAGCTGCCCCCTCCACCAGTATGTCCGGCATGGTATGTTATGAAGAAAAAGGGCCTGCAGGCAGGCCTCTTTCTAAATCAGTGGCATGAACATACTAAAGACAATCCTGATTTACAATGGCCAGAAATAGGATCCTTTGACAAAGCGAAGTTGGGTTATTTGTAACAATGTTTAATGCCTAGGGAAAGACAAGGAAATATTTAATTGTTAGAATATGAGGCCTTACATTGTTGGGATGAACATGCACGGTCCATAAACTACTGGGTCCCGTGGGAGGGAACAGAAAGGGGAAAAGCCCAAGCCTATATAAAGAAAAAGAATGAAGGATAACTGATAGAGATAGGACGATAAGCAGAAATGTTGGCTCATAATGCTTTTGTTCATTAACCAATAGATCAGACATCTGTTGTTCCCTCATCTCCCAGCGGTGACAAGGACCCCCTGATAGAACATATACTAAATAATAGTCCCCGGCCTCCTCCTTATACCCATGCAGGATCAGTGCAGCAGCAAGAACAACATCCTTCTCATACTAACCCGACCCTACAAGCTGCACCCACTGATCAATGATTATTGGAGGTAGAAGGGGATAATGATGACACATGAAGACTTAGATCAGATACTCAGATGACCAAAGAAGAACAGGGAAGACATGTATCATGCCATAATGAAAGGGGTTCAAAGGCCTATGGTAATAGTCTCCCCACCAATTTTAACTTTAGGATGAAGCACCACCTACTGTGAATGGTGTTTGACCAAATATATTATATGAGTAAGGATTGGTCTATAACTTACCCCCCAAGTCATGGCTGCCTTAAATTTTCTCAACTCCAAAATGCTAAAAACACTGAGAACCATATAAAAGATACTAATTTACCCCTCTCGGACCAGAAGGCCTATCTATCTACGGTTACCAAATTGGCAGACTAGATTCTGGCTCAAATAGATTAATGTGAGCGTCATGCCCAGGCGTTTCAACAACAAAAGGATAAGGAACAATCATCCTCCGAAGATAATGTAGAACAGACAGTAACCCCCTTGTGTGTTATGCTTGGTAAAGCCCTGCCACTGAGAGAAGTACAAGGCTTGGAGGTGGTAAATGCAACAAAGTATGTACATGTCCCATGGTCACGCACCAAACTCACTCACTTTGGCACTTAGTACCCCGACATATGAGATAACACGGAGGAATGGTATTCCCACACAGAACGCACATTGAGCGTCACTCCCATGACATTGGATGATATAGAAGAGATGCTTAGCATCATTTTACCTGCTGACTTATGGTCAAAATAGAGGAAGGAAGATGGCGCAGAATTTGAAATAGATTGGAACTCATTGGTAAAAGAAAGAAAAGGACAGGAAGGACTAGATTGAACCCGATGAGGATATTCAGAAATTGGCTGGTAACTTAGTAAAGAGATTAAAAATGATTGTGACCCACAAAGAGATGGATTGGCATAGCCTTATAACATACAAACAGGAGCCTGAAGAGAAGGTGTTAGCCTATTTTTCTAGGATGCAAAAGGCTTGCACGACACATAGCGGGATACGGATGGACATGGAAAGTGCACAGTTCACCATAAGTAGCTGTTTTGTGAATGGCTTGAGGGACCAATATACGTTGGCCGTACAGACTTATGAACCTACCTCGGGACATAAAACTTTAGCAGAGGTGCTGACCCTAGCTCAGCATTATGATAAATTAGAGCAGGAGGACGATAAGATGAAGGAGAAGAAACACAGGAAGTTTTTATTTAAAAATTTTTTTTTTTAGAGTGTTATATAGCGCAAACTAGACCGAGACATCGGGTAATCAGAGCGCTTTACATGAGCACCAGTTTTGTTACAGATGGACTCATTCATTTTTGTTAGGCATGGGAAGATTAAATGATTTGCCCAGAATCACAGGATGTTGAGTGTCGTTGCCGAGACTCGGTTCCCCAACTTCGAGGTCGACTGCTCTAGCCGTAAGCCTACATCCTCTCAGTACTAATACAACAGACACAACAATATCAAAATAGAAGAAGAGGAAGCAGGAGGGGGATCAGATGAGGACCAGTTCAGCCCCTCCTGGACTAGGAAACACGTTTCCTCCAGGTACAACTGTGGCAGCCCTGAACATTGGGTTTGAGAATGTCTACACCCCCCGCACATAGAGAGGGAGAAATAGCAGTAGGGGCAGAGGTAGATCCCAGCCCGCGTAGTTCGGTCATCTGCAACAAGGAGAAAATGGCTCTAGGCAGAATGATAATTACTTTGACACCATGCAACAATCACAAGCCCAAATGACCACAATGACGATGCATGAAATACCACAATATGATGATTACTATGGGTGAGATGAGAACTAGGGAGGCCCGAGAGGGTTGGTGAATAGAAGTGTGTTGTCCCTAGATTTAAGTGGTCCATATGTGATGGGGACAGTAGAGAACACTCCCGTTAAATTTCTACTGGACACAGGGGCCACCAACTCTTCACTGACTAAACAGGTCTTGACCCTGGTCCTACTCTCCGAGAAAGTAAATATGTCTATGGGGTTTACCAATGTGTCAATCACCAGTCCCAACTTTCAGCCCTTGCGTTGTACAATTGGTCCTATAACAAACAAACATAAATTTGTTATCTCAGACAAGTGTGCTTTCAACCTTTTAGGACTAGATTTGTTGATGAAACTGAATGCTATCATCAGGTGTACAGCAGATGGGATTTATTTGGAATGTGATTCAGACAATGTGACCATGATGACTAGATGTGTGTTACGCGGAATATTGCACATCCCTTCTGATCATCTAAAGGATCTGGTGGCTCAGTGGACTAATGCGTCCACTGCAGGGGCCAGTGTTCGACCTCATGGTCACAGTTTCAAATCCCGGCGGGTCCACTTAGCCTTTCATCCATCTGAGGTCGATAAAATGAGTACCATTGAGTTGGGTAACAATAAAACCTCTGTTGTTCAGTGCCAAGATGCCTATGGGTAAATGTGCGCTTTACAAATACAGGTTATGTTAAGGAGATATACAACAGAATTTGGGCCACACACACCAACTGTCGTGTAGTTCCTATATTACCTATACAGGATCTGCGCGTTTGGATAACATAAACTGTGGGATTGTTGGTGGACTGATTCCGTGCACCCCCACCGGATACGTTAGCCTGTCTGTATCAGCTAGCTCACAGTGTCACTATAATCTCCTCTTATCACGGAGAGAATAGATTCTGGCAACCTCAGAACATGACAACCCTGATCCCTCAGAATCGTTGAAACAATATACTACCTTTCGCTCAGTCACTCGTGCTCACTTAGTTTGTCTCAGAGAGTTACACAGAATAAACAGGCTGGGCGTTTTCAATAAGTATTTATTGAACAGTTGTTATTCTAGTGTAGAATAGATGAGCTGCAACAACCATTAGACAGTAGCAGAGATATATGATTAGAAGTACTACGAAAGTAAAGGGATGGTAAAGTTCTACCATCTTGCATAAATCATGAATATATACAAGTACATAAAACACATGATAAAAAGTGCGTACTCCTACAATGCCCCCTAACTAGATGTACCTAAATGTACCTAACATCTGTGTAGGTGTTATGCCAAGAATCCCTCTAGGATCTAGTCAACCCCACTACCTGAGAATGAGAGAATATGGGACCCCGTCCTGGTCTCGAGTTGGACACTCTGCGAGGGATGTTAGACCACTGCGAGCTGGAGCGTCTGCATGCAGGAACCTCAGCGTCTCTGGTCAGTGTGTCAGCCGGGAAGTCTTGGTCTCCTCTATCTTTCTAAGCAAGATGTGCTGTATATATACCCATAGGTCTCCTCAGGGGTCCTACCTTGCTGTGTTACTGTGTCAGCCTAAAGGATGACGTTGGGCTTGAACTTTATACAGAGATATTATACAGGAGATGGTAATCCTACTGTTAGTCCTGCTGTGCTTCCAAGAAGCCTCATGCATAATGTATGAGAATCGAACCAGGGAAAAACCCGCGTTCTGAATGCAGTGTCATATCTAGGTAAAAGGTCAGTCCCTAAGAACCGTTATGTATGTAATGTAGGGAAGAATATAGGTGAAAGGTTGCAATGTTACCTGCGCCTATATAGGGTACCTATATGGAATATAACACAACAACACAGAAAGAATGAATATAGACCCCCATACACATTACAGTCAAAGACAATGCACTATTACCGAGGATATCCCAATATAGAATATCACAGGAGGGTTTCATGGGATTGCAGAAGATAGTTGGAGATTTAGTAAAAGAGGGCATAGTGAAAGAAATATCAGGGAGCCATTGTAACATCCCAATACTCCCGGTCTTGAAAAAGGACGATAGTAATAAGAAAGGAGATTCTTGGAGGTTTACAGTCAACCTGAGAAACAATAACAAGACAGTGGTACCCCTGTTCCCGAATGTGCCTAATATTGTTAATATACTATCAACGTTGCCCCCTGAGAAGTCCTATTATTTTTTTATATAGTTAAAGAACACACTCTTCTCTATCACTCTTCATGAAGATGGCATGTATCTCTGTACCTTCAATCTGGGGTGGGGGAGTCGCTCCTTCTGATTTAAAAGGATTCCCCAGGGCTACACTGAAAGTCCCTCAATTTATAATCAGGCAGTAAAAAAGGGATTGGATGGTTTCCAATGCAACCCTGGTATGATTTTGATACAGTATATAGATGACTTACTGTTGACTGGAGAGGACAGACACATAAGCAACAGATACTGTCAGACTGTTGAATTTCTTAGCTACTCACGGTCGTAAGGCTTCCCCAAACAAAATACAGTTTGCTTAAACAGAGGTGGTC
Organism: Calotriton arnoldi; assembly: GCA_963921515.1. Taxonomy (NCBI): domain Eukaryota; kingdom Metazoa; phylum Chordata; class Amphibia; order Caudata; family Salamandridae; genus Calotriton; species Calotriton arnoldi. Next base: position 1,154,080 of record CAWUFW010006171.1, read on the forward strand.
TATCTGGATTACCTCTTGTCGCAAGGCTAGCGGCACCTGGACCCTAAAAAGGTGCAGGCCGTCCTTGCGATACCTCAGTCCACCACCCAGCAGCAGGTGCATGCCTTTTTGGGCACGGCTGGCTATTGTTGACACTGGATACCTAATTTCTCACTAATGGTAAAACCCTTGTTAAGATTGATGAGAATAGACATTCAGTAGCCCCCTCTCTTGGAATGAGGAGCCCGTTGCTAGTTTCTGGACTCTGAAGGACATATTGCGTAGTGCATCGGCTTTGAGTTTGCCAGACTATGAAAAAGACTTTCACCTGATTGTACACAAAAAGAATGGCTGTGCGTTGTCTGTTCTCACCCAACACCAGGGTGATCACAAGAGCTTATGTGCCTATTTTTCTGCAGCACTATACATAGTAGCTCAGGCCTTTCCCCCATTTCTAAGGGTGGTTGCAGCAGCTTCAGTTTCCCTTCAACAAGCCAAGACTTTGGTTATCAGACATTCTGTACACATCTATGTACCTCACTCTGTGGATTTATCGTTGAATAGGACAAAAACGCGAAATCTTACCAATGCTGGAATGATTCATTATTAGGAGCGCGAGGTGAGTTTGGCAAAAACTCCGCCACCCGGAGTTTACCGCCCACCAGTAGTTGGGAGTCACTCACTCACCTTTCTTCCTTGGCTGCTGCTCACATCCCATGGAGCTGACTAGCCTTAGATCACACACGAAGTCTACGACGTGCTCATTGGATTGTCCCTATCAGACCAAAAGGATTTGACAAACCATCAGACTTAGACAAGTTTTGGATCAAACGATGAACCCAATGCTATCACATGGAAGGTGGTGACAGTAGCTTCTCCCTAGGTATTTATATTTGTAAATTTGTTCTTTTTTCATTTTTATTTACAAGATGCCTTGTGGGAAGAGAGCATGATTTATGGTAATCGAGATAGTGTAAAATGCTGTTGTTCTGGAAAAATCATCGAACACATCTGTCTAAAAGAGCCTCTCTGACTGGAGGATGCAAGTACGGGATGCCAGATTTTTTTCTTTATTTTGGCCAAAAGTGCTTTGCCTAAAGTTTTTTCAAAATATCTCAACAGGGTCCACGTGGTTTTGTATAGCGCCAAGCGTGATTGCTTGCAGAACGCAGTGCTTTGACAGACTGCGTAGAACTCAGAAGCTCAAGTTGTTTAGCTATAAATGATACATACTGTGGTGATGAGAAACATTCTCAAGGTGGCAGAGTGCCGATTAGAGTGGTGTCGTTCATATATTATTTCTGGGGTGCAATAAGGGACAGTGGTGTATTGTGAATACCATCATGTCTCTTTTCTGGGATGAAATCTCCAGATAAAGTCCGGTAGGCGGCTGCATGGTGTATGGATGATCGCAAGGAACGACTCTTCTGTAGCAGCGGCGTAGCTTTTGTTGGTGCAGCAGGTGCAGTAGCATCAGGACCCAGAGGCCTGAGGGCCCCCACTGAACACTGGTAATTGCTGTATCTTATGATTCAAACAGTAGCCAAAGGGGCATTTCCTCTCAATGTGTCATGAGCACCAGGGCTCATGACACATTGGGCACACTACTAGGCTGCAGGGGGATCTGGTGTGTGTAGGTGATTGCAGGGGGGCGTGTAGCAGACCACAGGAGATATCTCTGTTCTGGGGTGCAATCTCCTGACCGCATGCACTGCTGTTGACTGTGGTGTGTAGATAATTAGGGGGTAATATGTGTCTCATTTACTGTGGTGAAATGTAGTAATAAAGGCAGGGGTGGCTGTGTAGCGTGATGTTGATACATGGAATGTCTGTTCTGAGGACTAGTGGCTTCAGGTGTTTGTGTTGTGTGCACATGATTGAAGAGGGCGTCTTATTTCTGGGATGAAATTTCGGGTGTAGAGCTTCAGGGCGACCTGTGGTAGGAAGACGATAGTAGGGTGGGCTGTGGTATGAAGACGACTGCAGGGTGGCCTGTTGAAAGAAGACAATAGCAGGGCGAGTGTATGATTTAAAGATGAATGCAGGATGGCCTGTGGAAAGAAGACAATAGCAGGGTGGCCTATGGTATGAATATGAATGCAGGGTGGCATGAATGGAAGCAATTGCATGGAGGGTTTCTTTTCTGAAATGAAATACCCAGATGAAGTTTGTGGAATGCAGGACTGACGATGGACAGCATAATGTGTAAATAAAAGAAGGGGGTTTATTGTGTGTAGAATAATGAATTGGCAGTGTATTGTGGAGATGAATAAGTAAGCAATGTGGTGTGTATGGATGAATGAATAGGTTGAGTGAGTGTATGCACAGATGAACGAAAGGGGGGTGTGGTGTGTACATGAATGAATGAGTTGTGTGGCATGGAGAGTACTGCAGAACTAAATATGAGTGAAGTAAGAAATTGAATGTGTATATGTGTGTGGGGGAGTGGAAATATCTAGATTAGTGTACGGAGTGGGTCCATGAATGAATGTGGCACTTGTAATGCCCCTAGGCACTACCTCACAGAAGAAGCACCGGCTTGTGACATGAAAATATGTGTGAGTTTTGGGAATCTTCTTGGAGACCACATGTTTTTACTTTGTGTGTCAGCATTCAGGCAGCTATTTAAGGGTGTACCCACTACGGAAGTGTTGTGGATGTTGATGAGGTGGCGACACTGCTCTGGACTGTACCATGCACCAGCCTCTCCCAGTGTTTCCCAGGCTGCAGGTCGTGAACATCAGAAAAATTATCTCACTTTGAAGTCAGAGAAAGAAAAGTAAACACAGAGTTCCCTCAGAAAAGAGAGTTTGACATTTGACCTCTGTCTTTGAATGCACAGCAAATGTGACAAGATAAGAACAAGATTTACAAGCCTGTTTACAGAAAGTGAGTTGTGGAAGAATACAGTAAAAAGGTTTGGGCAACGGGAGGGACAAACTGAAGCTGGACAGCCTAAAGCAAATAAAACCAGCAAATAGAAAGCCAGAAAATGTGAGTTACAAACCACAAAGCCAATGTAAGTAGCAGGGAAAATGCATTCCCAGGTCAGCTTTCTGAATGTCCCCAAGATGTCTTTAGCAAACCAGACAGCAGCGCTGTCTGGTAAGCTTTGCCCTAAAAAAGGCTAATTTCATTTCTATAAGTAGGCCCTCTTACCTATCCATGGGACCACAAGCCACATTCCAGTGGGGGTATTGCGCTATGCAATCACCAATGCTATAATATAACATAGCATTAAAAAAATAAAGACAGCAAAAGGCAGGATAAGATAACTTTAATTACAAGAGTAGTTTGAGCATCTGCTGTGGTGCGGGACAATTCATAATATAAATGCTGCCAGCCTGCCTGAAATCTCTCTAGCACAGGAAGGGGGCTCTCCAGGGAGCTGGGCCCCTTTTCAGATTAAAGGCATGGAAAGCCCTGATGCCCACCCTGCTTTTGAGTTTCACATAGACGTATGTCAAGACTCTTGTGTACATAATTTATATTGCAGAGGCACATAGATATGAAGTTAAAAAATCCTCCTCGATATTTTGGTTGCTAATATTTTGGCAACAATATTATTGTAGCACATTATTCAGTACTTGATATCGGAACAAGCAACTGATGTATCAATTGGCACTGTTTCCAGCCACTTTAAAGGCTGAATTGATGCCCCACCTACTAGGAAGCCAAGACATAAGCTCTTACTTCTCGAGAAAAAATTGTCTTGAAAAAAATTGCAGCTAAACAATTGGAGACCCAACTAGATGTCAGTCATCTTTCACAGTCTTAACAATCCAGCTTTCACCCTTGATGCAGTAGTGTAATATCTGCTCTGTCTTGGAAAAGTCTACGTTTCCTAGAAGGGAAACATGCCTATCCACTGGCATGCCTAGTTCTCAGCCAACACTTGGTGGGTCATGGCACAATTCCAGTGCTTAATTTGAGCCTGTGGTTTCCGGTCCTCGGCACCGGCAGTTAATTGTCAACACTGGCGCTTATGACTGTCTGACACATGGTGGCGCTGTTTGTCTAATATAGGGACCAGCACAACAACAGTTGTTTATTAATTTAATACACCTTAAAATGTCTAATACCTGCCTTCCAAGCCATTCCTATAGCTTTGGGGGCCTGGAATAGTCTGAATTGACACACTTGTCGGTTTATGTTAGAAGTTGTGTTTGTTCTGTCATTGAAGGCGTTGGCGGGAACAATGGGCTGGTGCAAGCTGCAGTGGTCTCCTGACGAGGGCCCACCACTTATTTTTTCACAAATAAACACTGGACATATGTCTTTCCTTCCTCTGATTGAGCAGTAAAAGCCAGAAGTGCTTTGCCTAGTTCTAATCGGGGGGCACTTAGGGCCTTATTTAGGACTTGATGGCAAGTAATGCAGGCCCCTGCAGCCTCTGCGGCGCAGGGGTGTCGCCCAACCCTTTAGGGCCCCCCAAACCTTCAGGGGAACCTCCTCCTGCCCACGTGTCTGACTCCTGGGCCCCTCTTCACTTACGCCACAGCTTGATGGGCGTCCCACCGTCCCACCACCCCATCCCGCCATCCTGTTGGTGGTTCTTGTACTGTACTCAGAGGTTCCTGCCTGACTGGCTGGGATCGCTCTGCTGTGAAGTGAGCCGCCGCCACAGAGGCTCTTTTCACAGCATGAAGTTTGCAATGCAGGGGTCATGTTTAAAGCGCCCGATCTTTCAATAAACGGGAAGTCCCAAAACAGGAGTTTGTTTTCTTTGAACAAAAGGTAAGTGGCCAGTCGCACAGGCCTTCTGTTTCTGGAATGACCTTCGTGGTGGGAATAGGTAGGACCCCTAGGTCAGGAGTTACTACCTACGGTGCTAGAGTAGTCTCTGAGTGTGGAAACCCAGCAGTTTCCCCAGCTCTAAGTAAAACGGGGGACACACAGCTTCGGTGGGGCGGGGAAACCACCAATTAATTGAGTTCCGCCCCACGCCGTAAATAAGGCCCCCCTATGTTTATTAAGATGGACTCCTCGAGGTTCCCCTGGCCTATGACAGCTTTCAAAGGGCAAACTAAGCTTTGGTGCTTTCCCACTGTGACAGGGGGATTCCAGCCTTTTGCTGTCTGTCACAACCGACACACTTGCCACTTTAATGCTGCAGTACATTCTGGTGCTTTGTGCATGACTGATACAAAGGGTAGTAAGTTAAAAATCGCGTTGCCTGTCATTGTTTTCATTTCACACTCCCCTTACAAACCCAACTTAATGTAGTCTCCAAAACAACTTCCCTTTCAGACTCGCCAGGGAAAATGGTCTCTTTACGGCCCACTGTACTGATCGGATTTGCTTCATGAAGCGGTCTTGTCTCACCAAGCCTTCATAATAGACACCAGCGTGTCCAGTATTGGCCCAGGAAAACCAGATCCAGGCTTCATGTTCAAGATAACTCTTGACTAGGTAAATGACTTTCCTTTAGAGTTATTGTATGTAAAATAATTTTACATGGATATCCTGAAGATCTGTCATAGATGCAGCCCTCCGGGATCTATGTTGGACACATCTGACGCATGATAAAGGACACTCACCACAAGGTGAGCTCAGGTTAGTTCTGCCTCTCTGGTGATGCGTCTAGTGTATGAACCATACCCTGAGCATCGTTCAGCGTCAGCGTTTTGTCTTGCGCGAGAAACGACCACAAAAGCAAATACATGACTTCACAAATGCAACAGGCTATCAATGAATGCTTACTCTGCTGTGTTTAAAAGTAAATATAAGCAAAACAGCACAGCAATGTGACTTGGAGTCAAAAGAATGCTTGCGTGGTTCCCGCTTAAAAACTGCTGATATGTAGACGTCTCCACAGCAGTATTATTGATCACAGCCAGGAACACGCTGCAGAAAATAAATGAATCTCAGTGCTTAAAAAACAAGCATTACTTTTACAGAAAGCAAGGGAGCTCGTTTCATGAACCTTGGAAGCATGAAAGGTTGAGTCAGCCCCATGGTGTTCATACTGATCATGGTGTCAATGTCATGGATGCAAATCTTCTCACTGTAGAAGAAACTCGGGCTATAGTCAGAGAAGGGAGATGGTCCTTGTTGCAGGCATGATGCAATACTCTACCTCCAAGAGAAACGCAGAAAGGATGGGAATTGCCCACAGGTGGCATATCCCAATGTGGAATGCCCATAAATCAAGCATTGCCACATTTTATAGAGCTGAACCCAACATCCAAACCCAGAAAAGGAGAAAATATATAGAACCATGACATAATCTGGTCTGAGAACAACTTAAGAGGCTGTAATGCACTTATCAGATGTCCAGTGACCAGACATAACCTCAAGGGTGGCAAGATTCAGACGCGAGTCCTTGAAATAGAAGGAGAATGAAAATTCAGAGGCTCCATATTGGAGAGCATCAGATAAGGGGGAGTACTTGGCAAAAAACAACAGAAGAAAGAAAATAAGAGTTACTACAAGTAATGGATTCCCCCATAGAACTTCATGAAGGTAGAGTGGGAGTCTCCATGGGTCGCGTTTGTAACTCCTGCCACTGCCCTGTGGTAACCATGGTTTTAGGGGTCATGAAGTCAGCAGCAAGAAAAGAAAGTAAAGAGGACTCTAGGACACCATGGGGCATATTTATTAAGATATCACGCAGCGCAGCAAGTCACCTTGCTGCACGATAGAGAAAGGGCAGGAATGCGTCAGATCAAACAATATTCGGCACATTCCTGTCTTTTCCCTGAGCTGGTGCACAATTTGCTTCCTTGCACCAACACAGGCACCCTTGCACCACGGTGCAAGGGTGCTTGCATTGTAAGCAGGATTGTTTTTGCGCAGGAAGGGACACCTTCCTGCACAAAAACAATCCTGTGAGGCATTTTCCTCTTTCTTGCAGAATGCAGCACACATAGAAAGAAGAAGTAATGAGGCGAGATAAAGATATTTTGCCTCGTTACGCCTCACCTGGGGAGGTGTTGCCTTTTGAGGCATTCACAGGTTTACTACTAATGGTAAATCTGGGAATGGGCCAAAATGTATGGGTGGATGCGTGGGAACACCCACACTCCACCCATGGAACACCTCTCTGGTGCAGAGTAACACAACACAGCAATTTGCGTTGCGCTACTCTGGATTTATCAAGCCCCTCAGGAACACGTAAGGTGGCGTTGGGTGGCTGATAAATCCGACTTAAGTTTTGCATGAACGCAAAACCTACACAAATATGCCCCCCAGTTCTCGTTATGCCTTTTCCACTCATTGCTCTTTCCCTTAACGTTCAGCATCACAAGGAGTTTGTTGAGGGAATAAAGAGGGTCAACTGGTCAAGTCCTGTGATGCCAGTGAGATGTTAAAGTGTGTGTGATGTGGCTTCCAGGCTGCCTGGCGCTTTGAATAACACTACGCTTTTGAAGAAAGTAAAAAACACAGCATAGCTCAGTTTAAAAAATCCTGTTTAAAAAATGGAAACCAAAGATCCGGAGTCACATAAAAAAAACTAAAAGTATGGGCAGAGTGGTACAACTTCACCTGAACACACTTTTACACTTTTGTCGAATTCACACAACAGATGTAATAATATGTCTTGAAAGTCACGCCAGGCGCGAGTTTCCAGGAATACTATTGGACCTGCCATGCACTTTATATTTTTTAGGCTGCCCATTGCCCCCATGCAGAATTGTACATAGTGTAGAATTCCACTCAGTGGGAAAGGCAGCAAAAGGTGCAAAACACATTTCTTTTTCTTTTTGTGTTTTTTCTCCAATGGGAAAACCTTCTTTACTCACACCACCAACAAATCTGGAGCTATTCTGTTCATCTTCCCATCCTGGAAGGGCAGTTACTTTAGCTTTGTCTGCAGTAAATCCCTAACCGTTTACGGGATGTGAAGGAACCTAATTTCAGTTAGTGAATTCACACAAACGTTTGGAGGCCTTCGCAAACTGCCTTGTTCCACTCACTTATCTCCCACCCCTTCTGTGATACTTACTACTGCGGATTTCTCTGCACTTGTGTTGGAGACATTTGCAGTAGTAAAACTATTTACCCCTGCCAGTTTTCCTTTTGTGAATTCCTAGCTGCTGTAAATGTAGCCATTTTATGCTGTAAACGTCAGTTTACAGCAGAAAATGTCTTTGTAAAGCGGTTCAAGAGTGATTACAACTAGCTAAATACACGTAACAGAAGCCTCAGAAAAATTACCACTGACACTTAAAGCTTTGACCCTATCTCTCTCGCGATAAACGAAGCTAAATAAACGAAATCATGTAGAAGAATGCCGAGCAGGCAGGCTGTAGCTCACTGAAGACCACTGGGCGCTTGAGAAAAGATGTACAGATCTGGAGACTCAGCAAAGAGCCACCCATTTACCAGGATTCTCTCATTACTAAATGGGTTTGATATTGTCTGTAGCCGAATTCTCTGGATTTAGAACGATTTTCATTGCCGTGGTACCTATTCTGTGTAGTATGTGAGGCCCGAAAAGGCAAATACCGAAAGTGTGCAATAAATAACGAACTGAATGACTCACAGATGACTCAGGCCTCCGCAGCAAGCCCTGAACATACCGAGTTATATCATCAGCCGAGGGATTCCTCCTTTGTTCCTGCTGCGGCCTCCCTGGTGGTTATTCAATCAAGCTGCAGATAGTTTTTCATGGCTGGGCCTGGAAACAGAGTACCGTCAGGCAGCGATACATCATTGCATGTCCATTAAAAGGCACTTAATTATACCGACCCGCAAAGGGCTGTAAGTGCACCGCTCACAGCCCCAACCCAGACACCACAGTGAAATCTATGTTCCCAGAGTCCCCCGAGTGGAAGATCAATTGATTTATCTCTTGGTGGTTAAACTGGTTGAGGCTGTATGCATTGTGCACGTAGAGACGTGAGCAGCCAGCACGTGGACACACGTCAGTGCACTCTGCAAGGCTAACCCCTGGCTCATGTCAAACTGAGCGCTTTCTGCAGAGGTGGGCGGGCCAATGAAGGCTCGAGCCGGGCCCGAACCAGATGCCTTGCTCTGACCCGAACCAACATCCTTTAAGACCCTTGAGCCAAAAACTAGTTGAGCTGTGAATGAGAACTTGCTTATGGCCTGCTGGACACCTTTATCTGCCATCAGAATGTGGTAGGTGTCATGTTCGCCGACTGACAAGTGCATTATAATCCCCACACCATACATAATGGTGGACGGAACGTAAGCCAGGTTTCAGGGAGTACCCTGTAAAGCAGAAATGTAAAGTCTTGGCTAGACCTTATGTATACAACACAAGGACCACCCTGATTGCCAACGAGAACCAGAGTAAGTGTAATGTACAAATGCACCATGGGACTCATTCACCCACACTTCTACTTGTTTAGAAAGTGTGCAAACTCAATTAGTAATGTGTATCATGATCAATGTTATTGAAAAAGAATACAGGACACTATTGCTTGCATGATGATGATTTTCACATTTTTAGTATCAGGACAATATACATTTCAGTATGTATCAAAATTAGTGCAGACAACACAGTGCTCAGACAGTGAACTCATATGTATACAACAACATAGAACAAGACAGTGAACAGATTCCAAGGTTGTATGTGATTTTATATCAAACAAACGTAAGTGAAAATCCTGCCTGTTCATATATGGTATCTCCTGGTAGACCATAGCATGTTTTGAAAGCTACTTAGGGAGAGGATGTCACAATTCGACCTGTGGTTAATCTTTGGGTCTCATCAGGACAAAAGTCATCTGACTAAAATTTCCTAGAAACCGTGGAATTTTGGGACCTTCAATAAAGCATCCTATAAGCAATACGTGCAAGAATGCTTCAAGACAGGTCTACAATGTATATTAGGCTGCGCAGATAGTCGGACAGTTCCGGTGTGGTAAACAAATTATTCAGAAGTATACCTTTGTATTGTGTGGAGAACGTGGTCCCACTACACATACAGGAGTACTCCTAGACAAAGCCAACAATGCAAAATGGGCCTCTTGGTACCTTAGATGGTCTCATAGAGGTAAATGGATTACTCGGGAAAAGCACACCTTTGCATTGTGTCACGCCACCAACATGATTGCAGATCATGTGGTTGCATGAGACAATGCAAAGGTGTGCTTTTCCGGAGTAATCCATCTATCTCTACGGGCCATCTAAGGAACCGAGTGGACCGTTTTGCATTGTTGGCTTTGTCTAGGAATACTCTTGCATGTGTAGCATTCTTATCAGGAGACGTGTGGGAACTCAGGTTGGTAGGAAATTTGTGACTCCATGCAGATTCCAGAACTTCACAGCATAGAAATGTGAGGAAAATATGTTTTTTTAGCCAAAGTTGTGAGAACCACACAAATCCCCCCATCCTGGATTTCCACAGGTGTCTAGTTTTTAAAAATGTGCATGTTTGCTAGGTTTCCCTAGGTGCCGGATGAGATAGGGCCAAAAATCCACAGCTACCCACTTTGCAAAAAAAGGGTCAGTTTTGAGTGGGAAAATGTGATGTGTCCCTGTTGTGTTTTGGGCCGTTTCCTGTCGCGGGCACTAGGACTACCCACACAAGTGAGGTACAATTTTTATCGGGAGACTTGAGGGAATGCTGGATGAAAGGAAGTCTGTGTCTCCCCGAAGATTCCAATGCTTTGTAGCACAGAAATAGAAGGAAAATGTATTTTTTAGTCAAAGTTTGAGGTTTGCAAGGCATTCTGGGTAAAAAAAAACTGGTGAGAGCCATGCAAGTCACCCAACCCTCGATGTCCCTAGGTGTCTGGTTTTCAAAAGTGTACAGGTTTGTTAGGTTTCCCTAGGTGCCAGCTGAGCTAGAGTCCAAAATCCACAGCAACCCACATTGGGAAAAAGGGTCAGTTTTGTGGTACGTCCATGTTGTATTTTGGTCCAGTTCCTGTCACTGGCACTAGGCCTACATATACAAGTGAGGTATCATTTTTATCGGAAGACATGTGGAGGCATAGAATGGTAGAACATTTGTTATTTCCAATTGGATTTCAGTGCATTTGTGCCTTCCAAATGTAGGCCAGTGTATAAGAAAGAAGACATTTTGAGAAATACCCTCTAATAACTATTGCTCCTAAACTCCATATCTTGTAACCATTTCAGAAATACATAGGTTTCCTTGATACCCATTTTTCACTCTACATATTTCTCTATACGATTTGGTCTATACTCAGTACACAATGAAAAACCATTGTATTGTGCAGCTCAGTTTTTGGCTCTGGAAAGTTTGGGTTCTTGGAGAACATAAAAACCCTTTATATCTGTGCAATCAAAAGGTTCTAGTGGACAAAATGGTATATTGCTTTTGTAAATTGGCCATCATGACAAAAAGTTACAGATGAAAACGTTGTGGCAAATGGCAGTTTTTTTCCTACTAATTTTCAATATTATTTTCTTCAAGAGTTATTTTCTTTGGGAAAACCTTTGGTGATCTACACATATGGCCACTTTATGAATTCAGAATTGTTTCTACTTTTCAGAAATGTATATCTTTCCTGGATTTCCCATGGGTTTCACACTGGTTTTTATCACAAACTGGAAGTAGGTTGAGAGCACATTAATAGGAAAAATGGGCTAACTGTTTGAAAAAATTGCCAAAACTGTGGTACAAAGTTAGGTTCTTTGATTTAGCTCTGCATGTTCCTGAAAGCTGGGGTAATGGTAGCTTTAGCATAGCAAACTGATTGTTGATGCCATTTTTAGGCGATCAGGTTTGTAAGTACAAACCTGAAACTCGCATGCCGTGTCGCGCATCAACCAATATCCCACAAATATCCACCACTGCTTTTAACATTGACCGGGACCTCCGCTACTATTAAAAAATTCACGATTGGTGATAGGAGGTCCTGAGCTAATAACACCACTCTTCACCATCACACGCACAGTCACAGATTCCCCAAAAACCCATCTCCGCTGTAATTAGGCATCGCAACACACCCTGGAAGCATTCGGCGACCAGGGTGGGATCCCAATGAGGAAGCATGTCACCAACCAGGTTGGTGAGTGAGGATTCTTTTAAAACACCCTGTGGGTTCCAAGGCACTTCAGCCTTAAAGATTATGAGGCACTTGTCTCTATAGCGACAGTAAAATAGGTAGCTAACTCGTTCTTCTTTGGTTATATTAATTATTGGTTGGGAAGGCGAACAAGTTTTCACTTACGCTTCTCTCTCTCACTTTTGTTTATAAATGTTACCAAAAATTAGCCATCTGAAGATACTGGTAGCCCATATCCAGTATAAATGGTGCCAGATACCAACAAACTCTGTAGTACATCATAAAGTAGGAAAAACCGTGCCAATCCTGCAACAGTCAATAACAAACTTTTCGTGGGGCTAGGCCACCCTAAATGTTGTCAATGTCACCCTGATGATAAAGTGCTTGAAGGAGTAGGAAAGCCAGCTTCAGTAGCATAGCTGTGGTGTCATGGGACCCATGCAAGAAAGGAAATTGGCACCTTACCACATGTTAGGTAGAAACAGACAGCCATAATTAGGGTCAGGGTCATGGTCAGGCTAGGACAGACAATGGTCCCAAGCACCAAAGTAACGAGCATTTGCAATGCAATAGGTCTCGCATTTTCGAAACTTTAACCTATTGGTATTGTAAACGACAATGCCTTTTTTTACTGCAGGTTTTTTAAACATAAATAAAAGGCATTGTCATTTACAATGCCAATAGCTCAATATCTCGCAATTGCGAGACCTATTGCATTGCAAATGCTTGTTTTTGAGGGGGAGGTGGGGGGGGGTTCTGTGCTGAACATGCGGGTCCAGTTTTGTATTCTCCACAGTTCACGGAGCCCAGGCTAGACTACAATGGGCTGTAAGTCTGTAAGCAACAGAACGTGTACGTTTCCAGAAGCAAGCAATATTTACAGAACAAATGCTGATTAGTATGTGGTACATGTAAATGAGGAGGAACGGCAATGAGCAAAATTGCTAAAGACCCGTTTTTGAACACCAACGATTTGTATTCCATATTTTTGGCGCTAGAAGAAGAGAGAGCACGCAGGGGGTGCAGCTCTAAATTAAATAGGCGCACGGGGGTGTCTACGGGGCGTATATACGGACAGTGGGAGCACAGAAGGAGCAGAGGGTGAAGGGGATAAATATAAATAGTAGCAGGTATAAGAAGGTATAAGAAGCATGAAGTGTAAGTGGCCCAAGAGACATGAAGCAAGGCGATATATGTGTAAGAGCAACAAACCACGGAAATAAGGGATCACAGAGGTCTGTATCCAGCATGTACGCGCTAGAAGAAGAAAGAGCACGCAGGAGCCTAAGAGCGCAGCAACTGGAGTGCATGGGTTGGCGTGATTTTATTAAGGGCTATATTCACCTATTCCCTGGTTGAGCATCCAACCAGTGCGCTCAAAACCAATCTTGCAGAGTTGTGATTGGTCAGGGGAGCCTGGGTGCCTACCAATCATGGTCAGTGGGGCCTGGCTGTGCTTCCGTCTGAGACAGAGAAGAGCAGGAGCGGAAACGCGGGACCCGGCGCAATGGTAAGTTTCTTTTTTTTAATGTTTTCTTTTAAAATATGAGCGAGCCCCGCGCGACCCCCTCCCCACGTGACCCGCGACCCGCCGGCCCCGCGAGCCATGCCAAGTGCTTGGTCTGCAGAAGCACAAACTCACGATTTAATACATAACACAGTGGTTGGGGTTGACTTTTCTAATAAGAATGCATTTTTACCTACACAAACCCTTGTTAGCAGCCTTAGGATAACGAAATACTGGAGGGAAACATAAGGTTCCAAACCTATGCCTTGCCATTTGCATGCAGCTCCATGATGCTAATTCATAGCTCACTGTGCTATATTAGAGGGATTGTAACTTATAAACTGCAAGTAACAAAATGATCTCTGTGAATAAAGCAGTTACCCACTGAGCTGGATACATAAAATCCAATTCTGTGATCTGGATGTTGCATGTGCTTTGCAGCAGGCACACTAACCCTCTGTGCCACTTTATGATGTCAGATTCGCACATCTCCAGCACGTACATTAATTACCAGTTAGCTTGAAATTTTTATTGCCGTCTGAAAATTGTTGGTCGCAAGAAACTATGCAGAAAGTGCTTTTAAGCCCATATAATTTTTCGAAATGTAGTGCCCCGGTCGACCCGCCCCAAAGCCGGCCCTGCTTTCATGCCTGCCTTCAAGGGTTTTCAGAAAAGAAGTAAAGCCTGGCAATAGGGACCCGCGCTCAGACGTGGCTCCGCTTCAGGCTCCTCCTCTTTGGCTCACAATACAGGACACTTTCACATCTCCCCAGAGGCAGAATGAACTAGTTTAATAAACCCCACAGACAGGGGCGCAACAGACACCCCCGCAGCCCCCGCGGTGCGGGGGGGGGCAGTCTTCAGTACATGAAAGGGGGAGCCCCTCAGCTCATCTGTAGAGAGCTGTGTGTGTCTTGCTCTAAAGCAGCTGCAGTGTGCAGCCTGCTCTGAGCTCCTCGTGATGACCCAGGACTGAAGAGAAACAAAGTAACAACTTACATTGTTTCTCTTCAGTCAGAGCCAGGCCCAGAACAAGGATGGGGGTGGGGGCCCTCAGAGAGAGCATTCCCCACAGGGCACTGCTCCTCTGAGAAGGGACGAGGCAGCACAATGCTGACTGGGGCAGGAGAAGGTTTGCAGCTCCAGGAATAGGATCTGCTGGGACGCATTGGAAGGTAAACAAGCATTTGCAATGCAATTGTCTCGCAAATTCGTGAGAGTTAGAGCTATTGATGTTGTAAAGGACAATGTATTTTACCTATGCGTTTTCTGTTTGGAGTGGAGTGAATGTGTGTGGTGTCAAGTGGACATATGGGGTTTGGATTGGAATTGGTAGTTGTGGAATTGTGTTGTGTGGATTGGATCTGTGTAGTGAAATAATGTGGCATGGTGTGCAGTGTAATTATGTGGTATTGAGTGTACTGGAATTATGTGGAGTGGGATTGTGTGTCATGGAGTGGGATTGTGTGTCTTGGAGTGGGATTATCTGGAATGGTATTTTGTGTTGTGGAGTGGTATGTAGTGGAGTTTACTTATGTGGTGTGCTGTTAAATATTGCAGCATGATGTGGAATTTTGTGGTGTAGATTGGATGTATGTGGTGTGTTGTGTAACTGTGTTGTTGGTTTGAATTATGTAGTTTGCTGTCGAATTATGTGGTGTGGAATCGAAATGTGTAGAGTTGAATTGTGTGATGTGGAAGAGTGTGCTGTTGAGTGAAAATTATGTTGAGTGGTATTATGAGGCATGCTGTGAAGTGCAGTTATGTGTAGTGTTACTACGTGGCATAGACTGGATTTATGTGGAGTGTATTTATGCAGTATGGAGTAGAGCATAATTATGTGGAGGTTAAATATGTGGTGCTGAGTGGTATTATGTGGAGTGTAATTATGTTGTGTGATAAATTGTGTGGGGATGAATTGTGGAATTGTGTGACGTGTGGAATTATGTGGCATGGTGTGGTGTATAATTGTGCGGAGTGGAATTATGCAGCATGTTGCAGAACTGTATTTTGTGGAGGGTAATTATGTGTTTTGGAGTTGAGTGTAAATATGTTGTGTGAAGTGTAATTATATAGGTTGAAGTGGAATTATGTGTAGTTGAATTGTGTTGTGTGGAGTGTAATTATGTGGTTTGGAGTGGTATTAAGTTGTGTGGAATGTTATTATGTGATGTGGAATTATGTGGTATGGAGTGAAGTGGAAATATGTGTTTTAAAATTTTTAGGATTGTAATTATGTGGTATGGAATGTTGTAGAGTTAAATTATTTATAGTTCAATTGTGTGGCATGGAATTATGAGATGTTCAAATGTGCTGTGTGTGGTAGAATTAGGTGGCGTGGATTTGGACAGCTGTGCATGCTAAGGCTTTTATTTCATGGGGTATACAGTTGACGATTGTCTATTTTTCTTTGTAAAAATAATATGGGCTGTTTCTTTACCTTCCGGTACATTTCTGAACAATTTGTTAAGCTAAATTGTATTGTTGCATTGTGTGTGCATGCAGGGAAGAACGAGTGTCTGGCAGACATTCAAAAAATCATCCTACGTCACAGTATTAATTTCCACACTTCTAAGCAGTAATTCCAATCCTAGAATGAGTTACATGTTTACTTTACAGCAACAGTAAGTAAAACAAGTAAGTGCTTTGCCAGCCTGTATAAGTAGCAAAGGTTTTAAAGGGACTTGTTTTCGTGCAAGGTATTGCTTTTCCCAGTTCACGGAAGGGATAAAAAAACATCTCCAGATAATAATAGGGTTGACAGGATGGTGTGATAGCAGAATATTGATACGTGTGGATCTGGTGAGGACTGCAGGCAGCAAGTGCTTGATACGCTATTTGCATAAGAAAATACTATATTTTTTTTCTCGTTATCCTCCATTAGTTATTAGTAAGGAAGGGGGAAGAGAAGCGTTTACCGACAGCATTCGGTTAGTCTTAGGCAGACAAAGAATGCTGTGGGCTGTGGTAGATGCCGCCCAGAAGGCATAGGTATATGTATCAGGAGCTGCCAATGAAAGGAAGTAGAAATGCGCTTTAGACGTTGCCGGTATTGATGGCTAATGTGCGGTTGCAGACTTCGCTGGGCTGACAGTGGGTGGGGAAATGCTACGGTGTCACTGTAGGTTTAATTACATGAATCGCGCATTCTCTCTGGTGTTTGTCCTTGGGGTACTTGCTGACTGGTGCTACATATGGGATCAGGTTTGCTTTGACAGGAGGTATGGTTTAGTGGGGTACATAGTGTAAATTAATGTTGGCGTGAGGAAATAAAAATCGGACCCTTTGTACATTTAATATTATTGTGTGCATCATGCAGAGGATGAAAAGTAGCAGGAACAGCTTTGGTGCCGTAGAGGCTAGCAGGAGGAACTGTTTTGGGGTGGTCAGTTGAAGAGATTGTTGAACATGTTTTAAACTACCACAGTGTCATTGGGGAGGGCAGTAGCTGAAAGGCGCTGTCTGTACTGGTAGGCAGTGGTAGGGGACCAGCCATCAGTCTTTCTGTCGGTGGTGGACAGGGGAGTAGTGGGCGGCGTCACGAGATCGCAGTGACATCCGAGGGGTGGTTTTAAAGGCGGGCGGAAAAGCATAACTGCGGGTTTCGTAGGGGTGAGAGTAGAGTGTAATGGATGCGTTAGTAACAGGCACGAAGGCAGTGGTCTGTGTTTGGATGTGGTCAACTGAGCGGGCTTCGCTTGAAGGTGGGTCATCAAGTAGGAGGATGTGTTTGGTGGGCCGGCTGGAGGCAGTGTTATGTAACTTTGCTGGAGGGCGCAGCAGCAGTATTTACTGGTGTATGTAAATCACCCGATGAGTGGGCGGATGTGACCAATGGAGGAACCAGAATCCTTTTTTTATGGCTGGGGTGAGCCCCTGCAGTATGGCGGGTCGCTGGCCTGAGAGCTCTTGAATGGCGCGGCCCCCTCCATGTAGTTTGCAGGGGGGCCCCCTCAAGTTTCGTTACGCCACTGCCCACAGGTAAATTATTGCTGAGGCAGGGGCCATACAACATGGTGCATACGTGAAGGGGGTGAGTGACTCTAAACGGGTCTATTGTCCCAGAAAGCGAATTCATGGTACGTAAAACCTATAGTAATCCCACAAGTTGCCCGCATGGACCTGCTGACAATGGTGATCAGAATGCCTCTTGCTATTTCCTGGTTTGAGGACTTCCTCAATTCTGTAAACTGACCCCTTGTTGCGAAGGGAACAGTCCTGGAGTAGGCTTGATTGTTTAACCTGCAGCACAACGCACAGGGAGCCTGCTGGCCCAACCCTACCACGGGAAGCGTGAAACTACAAAACCCAGCTTGGTTACTGCTGCTGACTGAAAAACCAGCAGGGTTGAAAGTCGCTTTTATGACTTGGAATAGTGGTCAGTTATGTATCTGATGTAAAAGGACTGGAAGCAAGAAACTAGATGTAAAATAAACAAGCTTGGGTCTATGGCTCCCTGGGCAGCCTTCACCCCAAAGAGCTTCATCCAGACCGGAAGAAAGGCTGGTGGCCTCAGTGTTTAACAGCCACATCTGGCAATATCACAAGCTTACCTTGAGGACCTAGGGTTTGTTTTGGGAGCGAATACCAGCTCAAAGATGTGAAATTCTTCTTGAATATCTGAAGTTAAAGCCAGCAATGGGAGGTAATGTGCCAAGATCTTCTTTAGAAGTAGTCATTGAGTGACATATAGAAATATTCTGTTTGTTACTAAGAAGATGTGAACACAATGGCTCTTGTTAAACATGGGCATGTGGCGTTTATTGATAGAGAGTTGATGGTACTTACTGATTTTTGTTGGGATGAGATGGAACCCTGCATGGTATGCGAGTTTGCTCCCCTGCCCTGGGTACCCGACTGCATGTATATCTGGTATCCTGGCTTCTATTTAGACCCTAACATCATGCTAATCTAAAAATGTCTGCAGAGGCATAGGCATGTTGATGACTGTGAAAGGTCCTGGACCTGTCCTGTGACTTGAAGCCGCGCACCCAGCATCCTGTGGAGGACAGCAGTCCTTATCTTGGACATAACATATAAAGTGGTAATGGCAGCATACCATGTTAAAGAAGGCTCAATAGTCTGAGAAGCATTCCTTTACACAAAGGCTGTGTCTGGAGAGCAGTCTGAGGAGGACACTTGAAGAACCACCACAAACCGTATCTGCAGTTTGAGACAGTGGATCCACTGTCTAGAAGTTGTGCATAAAGTGGGACCCAAGCCACTCCACTTTGTTCCAGGTCCAAGCCCTTTATGACCACGGAAGGAAGTGCTACCCACAGAGTTTTGTGGAGAGCACTCCCTTCCCTGGTTATAATGGGCCTGGAACTGGAACAAAGTGGAATGGTTTGGGCCCAACCAATTCATCAAAAGGGGTAAAACTCGACAAACAGACTTGGACTGAAAGCACATTTGACAGAAAGAGAGCTAACAGGCTGCACCTATGCTTGATTCACGCGTTACCTGATTCCCGAAGGGGGAGGCACACCAGGAAGAGGACCATCTGGGAGCAAATAGTAACTGGGATCAGTGGGTGTAGGGCCACAAAGGAGAATCGCACAGAGGGGCACTACCTGGTGTAAGCAATTGGATTGCATAGTATTTAGTACAACTGTGTGACCAACGTACATTTTCTTTTTCTGAAAATACAAGCACTGTGTTGGACATTGAAGTTATTGTATCTATTGGTTGATTTTTGAGTGTTCGAGCACCCCACACTAACTCCCTGAGAAGCCTGTGATCCCTAGCTCACCTACCTTGTGAGCCAATTGCAGACAGGGTTTTATTTGGCCCATGTTGCAGTGCGTTAGTATAACAGTCCCCTGGACTCCACTGGCAAACAACTTCAACCACCACGATTGAGGTCCAGTAGCCCCTACCTGCCCTGTGGCCATCCGAGATGGGGTCTGACATTTTCATTTTCTGCTCTTGTCGCATCCAAATAGTGGGTGACTTTGCTAGGATGTGAGAGGTCCTTTGTTGTGAAACACTCAAAAACCAAAGGGTTTAGAGATGCCTGACAAGTTGGAGCCTATTGCCTCCAGAGAGGTTGCTCAATAGGACTGACAGAAGCACAAGTAACGCAGCGTCAAATATCTATTTACTAGGTGCTTTTCTACTGATGCAGTGTCAAGCAAAATTGTTCTTCACCAGAGCATATCTAGGTAATTGGATGCAGCAATTTGTAATGCTGAGGGGTATGGAATGGATGGTGCAGACGTTTTGAATGAGCTTGTTAGGTGGGGATGGAAAGAATGGAGAATGCCTACCTTACATACAAGTATGTGTGAGTTTGCAAGCAGGGAGCTGGGCGACTGTAGCAGATGCATTGCAAGCTACTTTTTGAAGGGCCTGGCAGAAGCTGATGTATCTGGGAACGATGATGCAAGCTGTGGTGATGTAACTGTTTCCAAGATGATTGACAGAAGCTGCTGTGGCTTGTTTGGCTGCATTTGTATGCATCAGAGTGTATAAGGTGCCGTGGCCTGTGCTTGAAGGGGAGGACTTTTAACTAATACGAATGCTTATGTTAACTATTAAAATATTGATGAATATATCTGCTTTCATTATCGCAAAGACCATGTGCACTGTCTTGTGGTTCAAGGGTCTCTGTAAGTCTTAAGACGAAGCACGGGTCTATGTTTTTGAAATAGTGCTATATGTTTTATGCACAGACTTACTGTGCCTATCACACCAGTTGTCTCTGCATGTTCAGTCTTATTACGTTGTATAAATGTGTGCTGCCATGTACATTTTTACGATCTTGTTTTAATTGCTTGTTACCAATTTATATGATTATATGATGTCGTTTACGTGCGGCCTCGGTTTACCTGTATGGTACTAAATGCAAAGGGCTCTAATGCTCTGGAGACTTTTACATTCTATCTAAAAAACTTCAAATATATACATTATTGTTCCCGTATGAATGTGTTTTACATGGCTCTTCATGGAGATGTTCCTAGTTTCACCCAGCTGTGACCAGGATTTGTAAATACACATTCTAAAAATGGCACCGAGCTTTATATCAAATACATGATGGGGGGTTCCCTGGATCCGCAGCCATGATAGAGGCACTGGCGTTCTTTATTTGTTATGTTATGTTATTTACATTTTTAACGCGTGCAGATACTACATGAGTGTCCCGGCACGAGCCTAGAGAGAATAGAGGGGGAGCCAGAGTTAGGGAAATAAGTGCGTTTTCAGTTTTTTCTTGAACATACTAAAGTCCTGAATGCTTCGAAGCACGAGGGGCAGAGCGTTCCAGCCTAGGGCGGCCTTAGTAGCCAGAGAGCTACCGCCCATCCTTTGCAGCCGGAAACGCGGGACTCGAGCCAAAGCTTGGGAGGAAGAGCACAGGTGTCTTGCGGGGGTGTAAAAAGAGAACCGTTTCTGCAGATAGCCAGGCCCTGTAGCATGCAGAGCGCGGTGGGCAATGACCAAGGCCTTAAACCTAACTCTCTCTGTCATAGGCAGCCAGTGTAGAGTGCGAAGATGTTGTCTCACGCTACATCTGGCCGAGATATTCAGGAGAAGCCTGGCCGCCGCGTTCTGCACCACCTGCAGTTTGTTTAGTAGATAACTTCGGAGCGCCAACATAAAGCGCATTGGCGTAGTCCAAACGAGAAAGAATGAGAGCACGGGTGACTGTCTCCTTGGCTGCCTGAGGAAGGAGAGGAAGGAACTTCCTAAGAATTTTTAGAAGTCCCAAGCAGGTCCCTGCCAACTTCTTGATCTGGATCGCGAACAGGAGGTTTTCCTCGAACCAGACCCCCAAGTTCTTGACAGGATTCCCTGAGGACACAGGAAGTACTGAGTCGGATGGCCAGAGTGATTCCCTAAAGCTAGAGGTAAATTTACCAAATAGGAGGATTTCTGATTTCTCCTCATTCCATTTCAATTCAGCCGCAGCCAGCCATCTGAAGACTGCTGTCAGGCACTCTTTGGCAGTGGAGATGGAGCACTCGCTTTTCCCCCAAGTGAACAAGAGCTGGGTATCATCGGCATAAGCGATTACCTTCGCGCCTAAGTCCTTGCGTTACATCCCAATAGTATACGGACCACGATGAGTGCTGGTGGTTGTCAGAGGTTACTTTGCATATCTTTACATGTGTAGTGTTTACGTCACAACACTTTTACATTGTAACTTTGGTAATAAGTTTTTTATTACGTGTATGGTTATTATTTTATGCATATATATATATATATACATATATATATATATATCTATATATGTGTGTGTTTACATTTTAATATTAAACTAATTGTATCCCTTTTTTCTCTTTAATTTTTTGTTTTTCTAGATGTGCATTTATATAAATGTCAATATGTTTTAAATGAACTTATATCATTATCTACATATCTATGTGTGTATATACATATCTATATATATATCTATATCTATATATATCTATCTATATATATATATCTAGCTATATATATAGATAGATATATATATATAGATAGATATATATATGTATGCATATATCCTGTGAAGTAAAGGATCCTGCGTAAGTTAGTTTGAAGCAGACCCACATATGGAGCAGTAGCACCAGATGGGTGTATACAGTGCACCAGAGGGGAGCCCAGAGTTACAATGGTATGCAAGCCAAGCTTTGTCATATGCTAGTGGCAAACTAGGGAAACAGGAACGCCCTAAAAGAAGAAGACAGACAAGATCAGGTACTTTTTTCAGCTCTGGAAGTAGCTGGGAGGATGATGTGGAATGCTGGAGGGACTACAAATTAAGTCTCTACTTGCGAGGTATACAAAAATGTGACAAATTGGGGAAAGATAGAAACAGCAGAAAAGACCTGGAAGTTTTATATTCTTTGAAGAGGGAGAAAATAAATAAGGGGCAAGTTTAGAGTGTTGGGGTAAGAAAGTGTGGCAGAAGTTTTGAAGCACATAGAAGGTCTTGGGAGGGATGGATAGTGAGTAGGAGGAATGTGTTGGTTGGTAACAGGAGAGCTTGAGAACATCATAGTCTATGATCCCCTTTCCTTGGTTGTATCCACTACATTACCTTCGATGACCTGTTATGAGGGTTCTTGTGGGAATGAAGGGTCTTGTGGGTGGTAAGAAAAGAAGTAAACGAGGAGGGCACACTCACTTTGTAAGGATAGAGCTATTCATACCTTTATGGCTTACGAGGAATTATTTTCTAGTTCATGGCCAAACTCCTGTATATGTATATATTGCCACTGGGTAGTTAAAGTTAGAATCGTGTTTCCATGTGAAGTGCCTTTTTTGTGTGCTAATAACTTTGGCGCCGTTTGATGCATCTCCACGAAACTTTACAAAAAAAGTGCTACTCTTTGAGTAGTTTGTGTGTAGAAACTTTCAGGGTGATGCGTCAAGCTGGGACTGAGAAAAAGGGGGGTTCCAAAACACGTTTTCCACATTCATTTTTCTGCTACAGCCCACACCACTGAAAGGATTTACACCACATTTGGCAGAAAGATTGATCTTGGTCCAAACGATTGCTTTTCGTATTTTGGTGTAAATCCATTCAGTAGTTTTGAAGAAATTAAGGTTAAAAAATGTATATATCACGCTGCAGAGGATCCGCAAAACCAACAGATCTCCTGCTGAAATTTGATTGGCTGCCAACCAGGAAGTGGTGGCAGCCATCTTAGAAATCAGGACTCTGTCCCGAGCCCTAAAAAAATGCAAAAAAAGACATAGGGGGCAGGGTATGGATACCCTGACACCCTGGGTCTGGTGGTAGGGTACCACCTGGGACCCAAAACGTTTTAAAAAAAAGATTTGTCGCAAATTCACGAGGATCAGCAGCAAAAGTTACAAAAATAAAATAAAAGCGCGGGCTGCTGTGCATTTCCAAAACACACTCCCTCCCTGAGCCTAAAAAGGCCCCAGGGACCCAATTCTCGATGCTGCATAATTAATTAAGGGAGGATGGGTGCGTGGCCCCCCCTTATTTAGCCTAATTAGGCCCCAGGGACCACTCTCCCAGGGACGAAATGTGCATCCCGAGCTACCAAGCCTTAATAAGGCACAGGGGACCCCATCCCCTGGGGCTGTGTTTTAAAATGAAAAAGTCAGGCAATGTGGCCAAGCCCCACTGTGCATGGCTTGAGGCTGTTCACAGAGTGGGGTTGGTTGCCTGTGGGGGGGTGGCCACCTCGAGGCGTGGGGTTGGCTACCTGTGGAAGCAGGGCTTGGCCAGAGGCCAGGCTCTGTGTCCAACTCCCCATTCACAGCAGGGGTTTGGCGTTACTTATGGTAACTGTTACTTTATGTTAAAAAAACCTAGAAATTCACTGAAAAAAACAAAGGTTAATGTAACATTATAGTTAGGTGAACTGTCCAATAACAACTAACGTTTTAAACTAAAAAAACACACAGTTTACCAATTATAGTTATCTCAAGTAACTATAGCTCATGCCCTAAGGTAAGTATAACTCACGCCCTCGCCATGCACTGCTAATTACTGCACATATTACATCACTCATGACATCTTTTATAACATCATTGATAATATCACTGCAACATTTGCAATGAAATTATTGATGAGAAAACTGTGCATGGCGTGGCACAAGTTTTAGTTACCTTAGGACACAAGTTATTGTTACTTGAGATAACTATGACTTTAACTGGTGAATTTCTGTGGTTTTTAGAGTTTAAAACATGTTGTTGAGACTGAACATTTCACATAACTGTATATATATTTACACACACACATATGTACAGTTAATTTCTTTAGGTCAAACCCGCCAAACTTTATCAGAGAAATGTCCAGCAAAATACTAGTGTATGAGGATTTTGGGGCAGAAAACACCAAAATATGCATGGAATTCTTCATTTTGCAGTGGGATACTTATAATAGGTGCTGGTAAATTAAGAACCCTTCCGTGTTGTAGTTTACCGGTTGAAGGCAATTTCGATCCCTAGTCTGTACATCCGCAATCAGACCGTGTGTTGCAGAATGTTTACCTAATGAGGAAGGTTCAACAGTCGAAAAGCTACTTCATGTCATAGCAATGAACTTGCCAGTGAAGCCAAACTGCTCTGAAGTATTTTCCATGAAAAACACACTAGCGGTCCCAAACATTCAGTTTTTCTAGGGTCACCTGCCTCCGACGGCACGTGCACCGCTAATTGGTACCTGCTTGCAATAAATCACTGACAGGGCTTTTGCAGTCTGACGTCCACGCGCATCCACGCGCGCCTGAGCTGCTGCTGTAGCCCTGACTGAGCCCTTCACTCGTCTCTTTATGAATAAGACATAATCCGAGATAAGGATTGAACAGAATGGATCAGAGCCTGGTGATAAAACATACATCTCGCTGCTGCCAAGCGCAGAGCTGGAATCCATAGATACGGATGGCAGCTTGGCACGCATCTCGCCTGCCCATCACAGTGCCTGCTGAACACTCGAGTCGGCCTAAGCCCCTGCTCTACCCTTGGTCTCACACGGCGATTTCTCCCCAGCTTCCTCCCACATTTTCTGAATTATGTTACCGACACTCTTTCCAGGAGGCACTTCTCAGTGGGAGGCTTTCATAGATCTGCAGGATTACCGCCGACTTTGATTGTTGGTCAAGGGTTGGGGCAGGGGAAGGCGTGGAGCGCACAGATTCATGGCAAATACTAATCCAGGTGGTTATGCAGACATGGAGAATATTTCTTTTGTATTTCACACTTAGGAATATAACATATATTTTTGTAGATCACAAGTGTTCCTATTTCGTGCACACTCTTATGTTGCACCTTAATACCATCCTTGCACTAATAAGAATACATTTTATAAAGATGAGGCAAAGATTGGATTTGTGCCAAAATTCTATTGCTGAATGTAACACATGTAACAAAAGAAATCTTTATTTCCAATATAAAAAGTCGTTCATGTTCTAGAATGTCAAATTTAACTTTGGGGACGATCTGAGGAGTTTTTCTGAACTTGTACAATCACCTGAGTTTTGAAAATAATGCCTAACAGGGAGCTTGCCTGGCATTTGACTACTTTTGTCACACCTTTACAACAATCTCAAAGCCATTCGCCTGTCGGAAAATGTCCTGAACTGCACACCGTTAAGCAAAGCAGGCCACTTTACCATTTCAAATAACTGGATGGCTGCGTAAGTGCAAACAGTAAGGGGTACCATAACACAATGGTGACAAGGGGATTAATATCTACTATATTCTGGTGAGGAAAGTTACAGCTAGAGTCCATCTAAGAATGACTACAGCTCATTTTGGTGTCTATATATTAGGTTTTGCTCTAATTTAAATTCTGTTTAAGTGGTGTATTATTCGTATAGACACATCTACTTCTTTTTACAATTTTATTACATTGTGGTATTTGTATAGAGCAGACGTCACCATCTAGTTTGCAGAAAGTATCACATAAAGCAACATATGACACAGAAGTAGTTAGCATAACAGTGAGGTCCATCCTATAGGTGTAGAGGGACTAAAAGCAATGCTACAAAAATAACTGAACAAATAGCAGATGCAACAACAGCAAAGGATGCAATCATTAATCATCCGGTTTCAGGTGGAATCTGAATAGATTATGTTGTATAGGGCCTTACAGAAGGCTAGGAAGTTAGAGTTCCACGGGAGATCTTTGGGTAGTCTGTTCCATGTTCTGGGAGCTTAACAGGGGAAAGCTTGGATGAGAACTTTGGATTTTTTAATGAAATGGATTTAAAGAAGTTGTGTCAATTTGCCTCTAGCTTTTCTCTGTTCTCCTGTGCTGTGGAGTTTGCGTTTTAGGTCGGAAGATAGGCCGCAGTGAATCACCTTGTTGTGATGCCGGCTATTTTCAAGTCAATTTTGGCCTGTATGGTTAGCCAGTAGAGTCCTCTCAAAATGGCTGCAATGCTGTCTGATTTTTTTTACTCCTTGACTAGGCATGCAGTGGAGTGTAACATGTCATGCTGTTGCCACCATCAAGGTTGGTTATGTTACTGATTATTGTTTTATTTATAAAATTTGGAATTCTGAAGCTATTACCTCTGAACTCATAGCCCTGGAGAGCAATAATTTAATTGATTGATTCTGAAATAGGTCATACAGTACATAACGTTAGAAGTAAAAATGAACAGTAGTTTCTATTTTCAGGGAACCACAGTCTATTGAGCACACAGAGAAGACCACACATGGGTATTTTAGTGTTAATAGAGAAGCAGGAATCCTATAAATTGAAGGCTTTGTAACAATCATTTGTGCTTCTTCCCCTCACCACAATGGGTCATCAAATCCCTCGCACTACTGTGAACACTCAGGGGCCGATTCCGATCTCGGTCGGAGGCGCACCCAATACTATTCGGTCGGGAAAAAAGCCATGCGAAAGCCAGTTTCCCGACCGATCCATTACAACACACCGAGCGAGCAAGTACGATGCGCACAACAGCAAAAATCCGGCCGAGCCGTACTCACCCAAACCAGGTCCTGTTCTCCGACCGAGGCGAATCCGGAAACGCCGAATCGAAGTCGCACGGAAGGGAAAATGCAGCCCCGTCCGGCCGGACAAGTACGATCGCGCTTTCCGTACGCGCCCGAACCCGTCGCTACGCCGCGGCACGTCAAAGCATCCGGGAGAGGCGCACATAAGCTCCGAATCGCGCCACAACACGATCCACGGCTACGAGGCAGAACACAGCACCGACGAGGACGGCGCGAGCGGCGAGGACGAAGCGAAGCGGCGAGGGCCGAAGCCAAGCGGCGAGGACGACGCGAAGCAACGAGAAGGACGAACGACACGAACCAGCCATGAATCCCTTCGTCCCGATCATACCAATATTCTACATCTACTACCGGAACAGGCACGGACGCGTACGGCGCAGAAGGTAAGTCAGACACCAACCACAAAACACATACAACACGTACCACGACACATCACACACATACACTGGGAATCTGAATATACTTACACCAGCAACAGCAGCACCATAGGGGCGGGATGCCCATCACCAATGCCACATATGCACACAGGGGCCTGAATGCGCGCCACCACCCCAACCCAGGGGGCTGGATGCCTACCACTACTACCACCCTTAGCCAGGGGGCAGGATGCCCACCACTACTACCACCCTCACCCAGGGGGGCAGGATGCCCACCACTGCTACCACCCTTAGCCAGGGGGCAGGATGCCTACCACTACTACCACCCTCACCCACGGGGGCAGGATGCCTACCACTACTACCACCCTTAGCCAGGGGGCAGGAAGCCTACCACTACTACCACCCTTAGCCAGGGGGCAGGATGCCTACCACTACTACCACCCTCACCCACGGGGGGCAGGATGCCTACCACTACTACCACCCTTAGCCAGGGGGCAGGATGCCCACCACTACTACCACCCTCACCCACGGGGGGCAGGATGCCTACCACTACTACCACCCCCACCCAGGGAGGCAGGATGCCCACCACTACTACCACCCTTAGCCAGGGGGCAGGATGCCTACCACTACTACCACCCTCACCCACGGGAGGCAGGATGCCTACCACTACTACCACCCTCACCCACGGGGGCAGGATGCCTACCACTACTACCACCCTCACCCAGGGGGGCAGGATGCCCACCACTACTACCACCCTTAGCCAGGGGGCAGGATGCCTACCACTACTACCACCCTCACCCACGGGGAGCAGGATGCCTACCACTACTACCACCCTCACCCACGGGGGGCAGGATGCCTACCACTACTACCACCCTCACCCAGGGGGCAGGATGCCCACCACTACTACCACCCTTAGCCAGGGGGCAGGAAGCCTACCACTACTACCACCCTTAGCCAGGGGGCAGGATGCCTACCACTACTACCACCCTCACCCACGGGGGGCAGGATGCCTACCACTACTACCACCCTTAGCCAGGGGGCAGGATGCCCACCACTACTACCACCCTTAGCCAGGGGGCAGGATGCCTACCACTACTACCACCCCCACCCAGGGGGCAGGATGCCCACCACTACTACCACCCTTAGCCAGGGGGCAGGATGCCTACCACTACTACCACCCTCACCCACGGGGGGCAGGATGCCTACCACTACTACCACCCTTAGCCAGGGGGCAGGATGCCTACCACTACTACCACCCCCACCCAGGGGGGCAGGATGCCCACCACTACTACCACCCTTAGCCAGGGGGCAGGATGCCCACCACTACTACCACCCTCACCCACGGGGGCAGGATGCCTACCACTACTACCACCCCACCCAGGGGGGCAGGATGCCCACCACTACTACCACCCTTAGCCAGGGGGCAGGATGCCTACCACTACTACCACCCTCACCCACGGGGGCAGGATGCCTACCACTACTACCACCCTTAGCCAGGGGGCAGGATGCCTACCACTACTACCACCCCACCCAGGGGGGCAGGATGCCCACCACTACTACCACCCTTAGCCAGGGGGCTGGATGCCTACCACTACTACCACCCCCACTCATAGGATGGACAATGCATGACACAACAAGCACACCACAACCTAGGGAATGCAAGATTAAGACATCCCCCACCACCATGACAAGCGTGTGAGCAGGCTGTGTCAAATGCCTACAACACCGAACATGACTTTGAACATACAATGTGACCCCCTAGCACATGTGCCACACATATATGTGTGTGGCACCCACAATCCAAGCAGCCCATGACCATTGTGGCAATGGGGCCTAAACCCCCATCATCACAGTGACCAAAAGGCAAGTGTGGGGTCCATAGCTGAAGCACATTTTGACCATTGTGGCAATGGGGTCTAAACCCCCATCATCACAGTGACCAAAAGGCAAGTGTGGGGTCCATAGCTGAAGCACATTTTGACCATTGTGGCAATGGGGTCTAAACCCCATCATCACAGTGACCAAAAGGCAAGTGTGGTGTCCATAGCTGAAGCACATTTTGACCATTGTGGCAATGGGGTCTAAACCCCCATCATCACAGTGACCAAAAGGCAAGTGTGGGGTCCATAGCTGAAGCACATTTTGACCATTGTGGCAATGGGGTCTAAACCCCCATCATCACAGTGACCAAAAGGCAAGTATGGGGTCCATAGCTGAAGCACATTTTGACCATTGTGGCAATGGGGTCTAAACCCCCATCATCACAGTGACCAAAAGGCAAGTGTGGTGTCCATAGCTGAAGCACATTTTGACCATTGTGGCAATGGGGTCTAAACCCCCATCATCACAGTGACCAAAAGGCAAGTGTGGTGTCCATAGCTGAAGCACATTTTGACCATTGTGGCAATGGGGTCTACACCCTCATCATCACAGTGACCAAAAGGTAATTGTTGACAAAGAAAGAGCTGCAACTGCCAAACTGCATGGATCATTCCTGGTCACAGAACCAAAAACTCATCTGTGGCAAAGTAGTGTATGTGTCCCATTGCAACATAAATTGGGGGAGCCAAATACTGCAGTGCAAATGAAACATTCCTTTGGCCATGTGCAGACAAACAACACCCATGGGGGCTGAGACCGTCAACAGTCATCAATGACACAATGACAGAAGTGACCATCAGAATGCAGAACCACATATTTGCACCAATGGGCACACAAATGCAGATACCCTGTGGAGACAGCAGATGTGAGGTGAACAGATACCATACCATGGCAGCAATGGGACACACAAACCATGATCACTGTGCTGACCGATGACCTAGGAGTCCCAGGGACAGCAGGGGAAACACACCAAACAACATACAGCCAATGGCACACCCAAGATATGCCAATGCAGTGGTGCAGATGCACAAACACAAACAGGCAGACCAACACTGTCATCATACACAGCAGGTGAGGGTGGGGGTGCCAGT
Source organism: Calotriton arnoldi (assembly GCA_963921515.1). Taxonomy (NCBI): domain Eukaryota; kingdom Metazoa; phylum Chordata; class Amphibia; order Caudata; family Salamandridae; genus Calotriton; species Calotriton arnoldi. Next base: position 1,184,297 of record CAWUFW010006171.1, read on the forward strand.
GTCCCCAGGCAACAACACAACACATGAGGAGAGCTGAATACCAATCATACAGATGTGCATACACTGCCACACTAAGGTAACTCATGGATCCAAATCCTCTATGTAGGCAAGCAGGCATTGACAGGTGAGAGGGAGCACAAAACACACATGTCACACAGGCACGTAGGAACAACAACTGACACAGCAAGTCACAGACACACCACAGCACCACCCCCAGGGCCCCCACAATGTGGTGACCCTGGGCTGAATAAAAATACCACTGTGATGACAAAGCTAAATGTCGATCACACTGTGAACCACAGTCAGGTGTCCTGAGCAACTAACTACCATCACACCTACACAAGCACAAATCAATCAGCATGGCCAGTAAGCCAAGGCCAACATGGAGGCAGGGGCCTAGCCGGGCAACAACTCTCATCTGCACACACTCAAGACCACACCCCTCGACCTCCAACAATGTGCAGCAGTGAAGTACACATGCACTGGTGACATTGCACATGCACCCATGACTATTCCAGGGTGGTGGGTGGGAACCAAGGTGTAGAAACACATCACACATGGACACTCAACAAGAGTCCTGAATGTCTGACACACTGCACACTACGCTGTACATGGACATGACGGCAATACCACACCGACCAATGGGATCCCAGCCACAGTCACACACCAATGAAGAAGCCAAGGTCACCCACAAAGAACACACATAGACAACAACCAACATTGCAGCCCGGACCCTAAGGAGTGCCAGCAGTCACACACACAACGTGTCACAATCACTGAAAGATAACACAAACTGGAAATCACATGACAGGGGCAAACAACAAGTGCCAAAGGGAAACCTGACTGTGACCCATCTGCGTCTGCACACAAACTCTGCCCTGACAGCAAACACACCTATGGGTGACACCCTGATGACCAGTAATGTGCCATGCACCCACATCACAGAGAACACAGGGAGAAGACTTTGGGGGAACATAGCTCAAGTCAGCAAGCATCACAAACAGGTACAACACTAGGGATCACAGCATGCGCAGATGAATGGAAGTGAACACACAGACATGCACATACAACACACACCTTGGGCGCAGGCAATGTCACACGTGTACACACTGCCATGAGGGGACTCCACTCCTGTGTGAGGAAAGCTGTGCCATATGTTGCCTCAGTAGGGCCCCATCATGTCAGCTGAGCACTTGGTCACACAATCAACAATTAGCACCAAATGAGGGCTCCCATCACATCAGCCTGGTCATGGATGTGCCAACGGAATCATCAGCACAGATCCAACACACTTGTATGGCAATGTTGCACTGACTACACGGATGAGTCCCTCCCCATTGATGCCCAAACCTGCATGTCCACTGGAGATGGCAACACGGTCAGGAAGTAGACAAATGCAACGATGGCAGGCACAACAGATGTGCAGGGGTGGAAGCCACAGATATGAAATTGCCAATGTAAGTAGGAAACCCATTGCCAAATACTGAACACATGACACCCTCAGATGCTGCTATTGATGACATGGATACACCACATGATAGGACACATTCCCCCTGGACCACATGGGTTCCTGCACAGTAACACTTCATAATCATGAGACCAGATATCACCATCACTGCAGCAAGGGCATGGTTAGCTGCACCAACAACATGTACATCTGAAGCATGAGCACTAGAGAAAAGAAAGTTGCTTTATTCAGCATATGTGTTGTTTGATAACGACGTCCAGAAGAAATTAGAGCAAAGGCCAATGGCCAGTCCATTGTCAAAGTTCAAACAGGGTGACACTGGCAGATGTCACCCTACGCATGCCTGCACAATACCAGGGACAATCCACTAGGAGGGGCAACCGGGGGGCAGGCCAGGCACCGCAGGGACAGGATCAGGGCTCACCAGGGGAGTCAGGGAAGGGGTGGTGGGTGCTGGAGAGCCACTGACAACTGCAGTGGAGGTGTCTGACATGGTGTGTGCCGGCACAACTGTGGGGCATGACACAGATGTCGTGGGTGCCGGCACAACTGCAGTGGACCCTGCAGATGGGGTGGACAGGTCCGCCACTGCAGTGCCCAAGTCAGACAGGGCGGTAGTGGACTCCACTGCAGTGCCTACCTCCAGGGGAGGAGAATGGGGAACAGGCAAGGTGGGTTGGACAGAGGGGAGGACACCCTCACCACATCAGTGGCACAGACAAGCGCAGCGGGGGTGTGGTGCTGGGAGAGCAAGTGGCAGGGGAGAAGGCCGGAGCATCTTGGGGATGGTATATCTGTGGGTGGGGAACCTGGGGCAGGGTGTGGTGGGGGCACCTGTGCAGTGGGGGCCTGAGGGATGGAGGACGGAGACCTTGTGCCTGAGCTGCAGGGCGGTGGCGGGGTCTTGCTCTTAGCACTCCGGGGGGACTTGCGGGTGGGGGCCTCAGTCCGTCTGCGCCTGGGGGAGGGTGTCCGGGGGCGAGGGCACTCTGCTCCGTGTGGGTGGGCTTCCTCTTCCCCCGGGATGCTGGAGCAGCTTCATCGGTGGGGAAGAGGCCGAGGTCACAGAGGAAGAGCTGCTGTGACTTTGGGGTTGCAGGTGAGGCAAGGGAGGGTGCTTTGGAGGGAGAGGGAACTGAGGACTGCGCAGTGCATGTGGATGCGTGTGTGTGTTCCAGGGCCCCATCCCCTGTGAGTCTGGCTTCAGTCCCCTGAATGTGCGTGCGTGTGCGTTTTGTCATTGGCGTGTGTGTCAGTGTGCTGGATGTGTGTGTGCTGGTGTGTGCCTGTGCCGGTGTGTGTGTGCCTGGGATGGGTAAGGTGCTGGGGAGTGTGGATGGAGCAGAGGCAGGAGGGGTGAGGGACCGTTTGAGGAGGGACACTGCTGCCGTCAGGGAGGAGTCCATGGACCTATTGCCCCTCTGTAGGTCAGACATGCCCGATGAGATGCCCTCCATGAACGACACCAGCTGAGTCAACAGCGCGGTGTGCGCATGGAGGACACTCAGCATGGCTGTCTGCCCTACATGGAGCTGGCGAAGGAGGTACACAGACTCCTCACTCAGGGCAGCAGGGGACACAGGGGCAGGGGGTGCGGTGCCTGGCCCAAAGGAGACACGCTCCCGGACATGGGAGCCTCCACGGACCTGGGGAATGGGAGCCGATGGGAGGGCGGTGGTGGTGCTGGTGGTGGCGGGGACAGCAACACTAGCTGGGGTGTGGTGGCTGCTGACACCCGCCTCCACAAGGGAGTCATCCTCCGAGTTGCTCTGGTCCTCAGCTGAGGTGGATGCTGCTGAGGACTCCTCGGTGTGGCTCCCCTCGCCCTCCGTGCCACTGGGTCCCTCCGACCACTCCTCGGCTGCTGACCCAGTCTGGCTCTCCGGCTCCTCCTGGTCCGTGGAGCTGTCCCCTTCCGTGGCCGTGGATGTATCTGCAAACAATGGGGAAACAGACAGACATCAGTCACCTGCACCAAACACACACACCACTGTGAGCACAGCACATTACAGAGCAAGCCCTGGCATCATTAGTTGTACATTGCTAAAAGTGCCCTAATTGAACAGGAGAAGTCAATTGTCAGTCTGATGCCAAGCATGGCACTCACATCCCACATGGCCTTGCACCCATCTGTCTGGTGTCTGTTGGATTGCAACACCCCAGTGTTGACACATGCACCAAGTACACAGTAGTTGGACAGTGCAGAGGACACGGTGTGGACACATCACAGCTCTTGCCACTGAGTCAGTACAGGTTTACGGATGTAAGGGATGCCCAGAGTCAAATAGGAAATGCATGTGATGCATACCAGCGACAGACACCATGATGCACCCATGTCCTGATAGCCAGCGCCACTATGGTGTGCATGTAGCACATGTCACTCCCCTGCAGGATCACCAATCAGTAGACACATGCCATGGCGGAGGCATGACTGCAAAGTCATACATCACTGTCTCAGTGATGTATGACTTTGCAGCCAGATCTAACAACACTCTGCACTGTGTCACAATAGTAGGTCATGGGGAATGCAAGTCCTGGAGCTGCACAAGTGCACATGTACATCCCCCACAACACATCCTCTTAACCCTCATCTGTCCAGGTCATACCTATTGGACATATGGGAGACCTGTGACACTACCCTCTGAACCTGAGCCCCTCACACTCTGCTGTGCATGGGGAACAGCTGCCTGAACTTCACATTTACATGCCCCAGTCTGCATGGGCAGCTGATCAGACACCTATGTGTCACACAAGTATCGTCTCCTATGGTCACATCTCCAGTGGCATGCTGAGCCCCTACCAAGAAACTCCACAGCAGTCCTGGCGACTAATCCACAGCACACTGACACAGAGGCAGACACCTGAGGGGTCAAATCACTGTGCACAATGTGTCCTCTGATACACGGGAGTGGGAGTACAGAGTGTATTGTATGGCCTGGAGTAGGCATGACTGTCCAGCCCCACATGAATGAGGGATGAGCCCTGGACTGTAGGCAGCTGGCTAAGTATGTGTGACACACGTCATATACATACTCCTGGGGCCCAAACATTGTTCCCACCCGCAGCATGGGTGTGTGCCAGGTACCCCAGCCACATGTGGTGGATCAGCTCAGCAATTGGACCACAGATCAAAGTAACACGCTGAATACATGTCAGAATACAGGCATTGTGTAAGCAATGGACCCACCCATGATGCCCACCACAGAGTCAGGGAAACAGATGCTGTCTCCCACCTTGAGTCAAGCAAACTGCAAGGACACAGTCCTAAGTGACAGAATTCCCTGCATGTAAGGGCCACACCTGGGTATCAGATGAGGAGTGGGCAGTGCACAATAGAGGGACATGGCTCCTGGACAACATGACTGCTGTACTGTGGCAGTTCAACCTGGCCCGAGGAGGGCACATAGCATGTTAGACAGAGTACACAGTGCAGTCTTTGACTCACCCCCTCCTTGCTGCTCTCTGGCCTTCAGCTGCCCATCCAGGTCTGGAAAGACCACCGCCAGGATCCTGAGCATGTGGGGGGTCAGGGTCCGTGTTCCGCCCCTCCTGCGAGGAGGCGACAGCTTCAGCTGGACCCGTGCAATCCTCCGGGTCCAGCCCCGAAGGTCCTGCCACCTCTTTTGGCAGTTGCGGATCCGGCGCTTGTAGACCCCCACGGACCGGACAGCCCGGACGATGTCCTTCCAGATCTCATGCTTCCGATGGGCAGAAGCCTGTCAGGATGACAAAGTGATAAGGCCATTACTACACATGCAACATATCCGTGCATGACACAGTTGCATATACATGTCGCAATCACAGGGGCACATGGTGTACCCAGGCAGTGCACGGCTGCCCATGGACAGTTTTCCAGAAGTCACTACATGGTATCATTGCATGGGGAGTAAAACCCTGTTCAGAAGCACTGTCACTGCACCATACCTGTCCAGTGCAAGTCACTACACACTATGGGGGGTGACAACTACTCAGTGAGCCTGCTAGCCAGTGGTGTGCTGACTCTCAGCCTTGCTAGTCAGACAAAATGCACATTCAGAAAGGCAGTGCACAGAACACTCACCTGCTCCCCTGGTGTCCCATACAGCTTGCTGTACTGTGGAAAGTAGGCTGTCCAGCAGGGCCTGGTTCTCTTCAAGGCTGAAGGCTGGGGCTCTCTCCACAGTACGTGCCATTGCAGGGTCCAGAGGGGCAGAGACAGCAGCAGTGCAGTGGAAGATGTCGTCCTGGAGCATGTAGTGCAGGCAAGTGGGCTCTCAGGGGAACATGCAGCAATATATATGTGCTGGAGAGGCAGATACTGTCCCTTGTGTCCAAAGTGATAGGTCCAAGTCGTTTGCATCTTCTGAATCTGGCCAATCCATGGAATAGCAGCACCAAAACACGCCCACAGCATCCTTCAAAATTTCAACTTCATGACATACATGATTTTGCAACATTGTTGTGGGTGACCAACTGATTTTCCAGCAACCGACTCGTTTGAATATTCGAAAACGCGTCCGTTGCCAGGCAAGCCCATTGTCAATGGGTGCGCACCGATCGGTCCATTGCAGTACAACGCGCACAGGGGTACAACGCGTACCCGCACACATTGAATGCAATGGGCCGGCCGGAGGCACCGATCGGTCCATTGCTGTTCAACGCGCACAGGGGTACAACGCGTACCCGCACACATTGAATGCAATGGGCCGGCCGGAGGCACCGATCGGTCCATTGCAGTACAACGCGCACAGGGGTACAACGCGTACCCGCACACATTGAAAGCAATGGGCCGGCCGGAGGCACCGATCGGTCCATTGCTGTTCAACGCGCACAGGGGTACAACGCGTACCCGCACACATTGAATGCAATGGGCCGGCCGGAGGCACCGATCGGTCCATTGCTGTTCAACGCGCACAGGGGTACAACGCGTACCCGCACACATTGAATGCAATGGGCCGGCCGGAGGCACCGATCGGTCCATTGCTGTTCAACGCATCACTGTACATGTGACTGGCATATGTCAGCATGCCTATCTCAGATGGACATATGCCAGCCACAGATAGCTCCCAGGGAGTGAGGGGCACACCTACATCACGACAGCCTGTCCAAACCTTATCATAAGGCATGTAAGGCTGCATTTCCTATTGTGTGTATGTTGGTGTACATGTTGTCCTGTGGGTGTCACCTGTGGGCAGCCACCCCCAGGCTGTGCACGTGTTAATGGGGACAGGATCCTGGGTGTTACGTGTACGTGACCACTGTGATGTGCAACTGTTCATATCTGTGCATGTGCCATGGTCACATTTCACAGTGGTGTTTGTGTATGTCATGTCACATACCCCGTGAGTCCCATGTGGGACGGTATGTTTGAGCCAGGGTGTCCCAGTGGCACAATAGTGATGGCCCTCCACAGTCTTTGTGCATGTAGTGTTTACAATGTCTCTGATTTCATGTGCACAATGGGAGACAGTCTCCACATCCACGTTGTGTGTGCATGGACTCTGATGTTGTGCGTGTGTGTCACAGACGTCCATGGCTCTCCTGCCATGGCAAGTGTGGCCACTACCTGTGGGGGTCATGTTTGTTTTGTTGTGGTGTACACATGATACTCCAGGTGATGCCAGTGTCCATGTGGCATTACAGGGTCCCTGGGAATGTGCCTGTCGTTGAGCTGTGGTGCCTGGGGCACATCTGTCCTCACATGTCACTGGGGGGTGACTGTGACACAGCATCATGATATCCAATGGGCCAACCTGGGACAAATTGATGCCACCTGTAGGACCGTGTTGACAGATGTTGGCCATGTATGTACCATACATGTCGTTCCGGTACTGCACACTTCATGTAGTTGTGCCTCATGATGATGTATGTTGGGATCTTGAGTGTGTTCAATGCCGCATATGTGGGGTGACTGACGATCTTGCTTACTTCTCCTCTGCACTGCAGGGCTCCTGCTGTCCATCGGCCATTCCCAGACCTGGCAACGATGGTGGAACGGGACAGCATCCGACGGTACCGCTTCACCAGGCAGCTGATTGAGGATTTTGCAGTGCAGTTGTCCCCACATTTGCAGCCTGGCCGGCCGTATCCTACAGCGCTGACCCCCAAGGTGAAGGTGATGGCAGCCCTACACTTCTTTGCCACCGGTACCTTCCAACATACTGTGGCGTCTGCTGGTGGGATGTCACAGACCATGTTCAGCCGTGTGCTCCGCGATGTTTTGGCGGCAATGTTGCTCTTCCTGAACCGGTACATCTATTTCCCTAGACTGCGACGACTCACTGACGTGAAGAGTGACTTTTATGCCCTGGGGAGGATGCCGCATGTCATTGGCTCCATTGATGGGACACATGTGGCTTTGGTACCACCACAGGCCCAGGAGCAGGCCTACAGGAACCGCAAGCACTACCACTCGGTCAATGCACTGGTGGTGTGTCTTGCAGACATGACCATCACACACGTGTGTGCCCGTTTCCCTGGTTCAGCACACGATGCCTTTGTGATGAGGAGTAGTCGCATCCCCAGGTTGATGGCACAGATGCAGAACCAGCGTGCCTGGCTTGTCGGTGTGTACTGACTTTGTGCCATTGTGTGTGATCTGATCTGTAGTATTCCGCCCACTTTTCCAAGTCAGCTGATGTGCACTTGTCTGTCCGTAGGTGACTCGGGATACCCCAACATGCCGTGGTTGCTGACACCCCTCAGGAACCCTGTGACACCTGCCCAGATGCGCTACAATGAGGCACATGGTCGGACCAGGAGAGTGATTGAGCGGACCTTTGGTCTCCTGAAGAGCCGCTTCCGCTGCCTGGACAAGACCGGAGGGTCCCTCCCATATGCCCCTGCGAAAGTGTGCAAGATTATCATCGTCTGCTGCATGCTCCACAACCTGGCAGTGCGGAAGGAGTTGCCTCTCATCCAGGATGACGATGACCAACATCCGCCACCTGTGGAGGATCCTGGCCTGGACCACGATGCCAGTGACGATGATGATGATGATGGTGATGGTGATGTCCGCACACAGCTCATCACCAACTTCTTTAGCTGAATGTGAGTATCCTGAGGTGTCATGTCAATGATGTGAGTTGGCATGATGTGTGGGTGGTGCTCTGGTGCTGTTGGAGTGTGTCCATGGGCTACTTGACTGGATGTGTGTTGCGATGTGTGCTTACAGGTGGGCTGTACTCCCCAACAGTGTTCACATGCTAACTTGGTTCTGGGTGGGTATCTTGTAACATGTATTGTGCATGAGTTTTGCTGTTCTGTCCTGTACTCCATTGCTTTTGACTGTGTGTCATTTCTGTCCTTCACAGGGTACTTTCAGATTCGTTTGGTCAACTGTGTCCACCGACGACGTGATTGCACATCCAGGCTGGTAGCTGTTGTGTCCCTACAGGTGATGTGCGCCACACCCATGGACTTCCTTCTGTCTACAGTTGTTGACTGTGTGCCCGCTACCAGGTGGGGTTACCTTGCATCTGTAGTGGTTACGGCATGTTGCTACTGTGTAATAAACCTGTGCTTCACTTAGTGATGTGCGTTGTCTGTGGTCACACATTTGACTGCCATTTGCTTACTGCACCTGTGGGCTACTTGACTACAACTGGGAATGGGTGTGGTGTCTGTGCATTGCACCGTCTTCCCTGGCAACATCAGTGTAGGCAATGAGTCAGATGGCCTAGGTGTGTATGTGTTGTGTAGCCCTGGTGGTGTGTCTCCCTCATATGTGTCACGTTGCCTGTACTCACATGCCTGTGTTGTCCTTGCTGTTGCAGTTCGCATACACAGTGTAATTTTGCTGTTCATCATCCCCATAACAGCACCCACGTTGGAATCACGACAGAGGCAAGTATGGTGTATTATTGTGTTTATTGTGATACATCTGTGATAATAGTGCATAGGATGGATTGTGCTGTACATGAATCTTGCAATCCCAAGTTCCTAGATGAATAGAAAGTCCAGGTAGACAGGATCGCCAGTATCAGGGCCACAGTTGTCTGACACATTGTTCCAACTTGTACTCCCCATGCAATGTGTGGGAGTAGTGTTGCCATCAACAGGGTGAACAGTCTGTGCACAAAGGCGAAAATCCAGAACAGGTTCAGGCTTCCTGGGAGTTGCGCTTGGCCATCAGCCTCTCACTTTCCCCTCCTCGGACGACCCCTCTTCTTGGGGGGGGGCCCTCAAGTGCAGGCTGCTGCGGTGCAGGGACTCTCCGCCAGAGTCCTCCTCCCTCCCTGTGGCAGTTGCAGTTTGTTCGGTACCAGATGTTGTTGGCACACAGGGAGGTGTGGACTGGTTGCTGTTCATCTGGCGGAGGCATTGTAAAATGTCCCTGTGCACCGCCGTCATCTCATGTAGTCCATCCCACTTGGACTCCACGCGGGCCATGTGGGAGTCCACACGTGACATGTGGGAGTCCACACGTGACATGTGTGACTCCACGTGGGACATGTGGGAGTCCAAGCGGGCATGATGGGCAGCCTGCTGCTGTTTGATGTCTCTGAGGAGCCCCACTACCTGGCTGAGCTCTCCGGTGCTGGACTGGTACGCATCAGCTATGCGTACCAGTTGTGGGTCTTCATGCACACCAGCAACGTCTGCAAGCAGCGACCTCTGTCTCCCACCCCTCCCACCACCCCTGCTGACATGTGCAGTGTGTGCAGTTGCACGCACAGATAACCCTGGTCCACCTTGGGGGTTGGTGGTGGTGGTGGTGTCCATGGCCCCAGGTTGGTCCAGGGTCACTGCGCTGGTGTTGTTCCTTATTCTGTCCATGTCGGCAGGGATGGTATTCGTGGTGACAGTCGTTGGAGGGGTGGGTGCAGGGGGTGCAGCTGGTGGACCTGCTGGTGCTGCAGCTGGTGGTCCTGCTGGTGCAGCATGTTGACTTGCACCGGATGTGCCAGGTTGTTCTTCATCGTCCGAGGAGGACAGAGGCTGTACGACGCCAGTGAGCTCGGCATCCTCTTGAGCCTGGGACTGGGACTCCTCAGCGTCTGCTGCTGTGTCCCTATCATCACCTGTTTTTGGGAGACACAAACAATGTATGTCATGTTTCTGCAGGCATCAGTGGTTGACACACCTGACAGTTGTGACTGTGCCTCGGGGTGCGGGCCTGTACATTGTATTGTCCTAAGTCGTCACAGTCAGGGGTTGATATTGGTGTGGCACATTGTCCTGCATTATTTGGGCATTTCTATGTATTCTCTGGGGTGTGAACATGGTCTGCATTGATTGTGTTTGGTTGACAGCCAGACCTCCTTCCCACCCACCCACCCACCCAGTCAGTTATCCCACCATGGAACGTGCTTGCATTGCAGGGAGTGTAAGTTGTCTCTCAGGATGTCAGTCAGTGGTGTCCTGCTGTTTGTTGGTGCACAGTTGCCAGCAGGGCCTTGTGCTCCCCACAGCAGTAGCCAGTGTCAGCCATCTTGTGAGTCCTTCTCCACTCCCTGTGATGTGAGCATGGTTCAGGGTGGTGTTGATGGGCCAGTTGTGAGGCTGAGCAATGTCTGTGACTACGACTCCCATCATGCTATTGCCTCCACCCCCTTCCCAGCATGCCCATGCTTCCTTCCTTTTGACTCTGCTTCCCTGTGGGGTGGGCTGGCTGTGCTGACAGGATGGCTGGGAGTGTTGTCCTGGCAGTTGTTTGGCTAAGAGTCCCAAGAGTGTCCCTGTGCTTCACACAACATAACCCAGGGTGGTGGTGCTTTGTGGGATCTTGTGTTAGGATGGAGGGCATTGCATTCTACCAGGTGGGTACTGTGGAGTTTGTGTTGGGGGGGGGGTGAGGGGAGGTGCTGGTGACTATGGTCAGTGCTGCAAGTCCCCCTTCCCACCCAGCCAGCCAGATATCCCACCATGGAACGTGCTTGCATTGCAGGGAGTGTAAGTTGTCTCTCAGGATGTCAGTCAGTGGTGTCCTGCTGTTTGTTGGTGCACAGTTGCCAGCAGGGCCTTGTGCTCCCCACAGCAGTAGCCAGTGTCAGCCATCTTGTGAGTCCTTCTCCACTCCCTGTGATGTGAGCATGGTTCAGGGTGGTGTTGATGGGCCAGTTGTGAGGCTGAGCAATGTCTGTGACTACGACTCCCATCATGCTATTGCCTCCACCCCCCTTCCCAGCATGCCCATGCTTCCTTCCTTTTGACTCTGCTTCCCTGTGGGGTGGGCTGGCTGTGCTGACAGGATGGCTGGGAGTGTTGTCCTGGCAGTTGTTTGGCTAAGAGTCCCAAGAGTGTCCCTGTGCTTCACACAACATAACCCAGGGTGGTGGTGCTTTGTGGGATCTTGTGTTAGGATGGAGGGCATTGCATTCTACCAGGTGGGTACTGTGGAGTTTGTGTTGGGGGGGTGTGAGGGGAGGTGCTGGTGACTATGGTCAGTGCTGCAAGTCCCCCTTCCCACCCAGCCAGCCAGATATCCCACCATGGACTGTGCTTGCATTGCAGGGAGTGTAAGTTGTCTCTCAGGATGTCAGTCAGTGGTGTCCTGCTGTTTGTTGGTGCACAGTTGGCAGCAGGGCCTTGTGCTCCTCACAGCAGTAGCCAGTGTCAGCCATCTTGTGAGTCCTTCTCCACTCCCTGTGATGTGCGCATGGTTCATGGTGGTGTTGATGGGACAGTTGTGGGGGGAGCAATATGTGTGACTGCGACTCCCATGATGCTATTGGCTACACTGACTTGGCCAGCATACACAGAATTCCTTCCTTTGAGTGGTCTTCACTGTGTGTTGGTGTTGTTGTGGTGGCTACATGTGTGGATGTGTGTGTTAGTTCTATTTGTGCCACTGCCTAGCTGTAGTTGTGGTTGTGTTTGTACATGTGTTGGCACAGTTGGATGTGACTTTTTGGATGGCATGTGTTGTGTTTATCTGACTGACATACACATTTTGGGATGATTCTGTTCTAGTTGCTGTGTAATTGCTATGAGTGCATGGTTTGACTCTCCCCTTGACAGTGATGTGTGTGTTTTGTGGCAGTATATTGTGTACATTTGTTGTGTACTCACCAGGCTCTGGGATGTCCTCTAGTCCATATATGCTCACTGGCGGTAGGATGGCCCGCACCTTCTCCTCCCAGGGCCTGAGGTATATTGGCTTGGCAGGAGGGCCACTGCCGGTGTGTTGGCTGTTGATGTAGTCTTGCTTCAGCAGTTTCCGTACCCTCCTGCGCACGTCATACCACCTGTTCTGGATGTCGGTCTTTGTGCGCCGACATGGTGATTGGGCGTTCACCCTGTTGATGATCCTCTCCCACATCTTGGTTTTCTGTGACATGGGGGTCTGTTGGACCAATGTGCCAAACAGCTGTGGCTCTACCCTGAGGATCTCGTCTACCAGGACTTCCAATTCACAATCTAGGAACTTGTGATTCTTCTTGGGGGGCATGGTGATGGGTGGTGATGGTGGGTGATGTGTGTGTTGGTGTGCAGGTGAGGGTGTGTGGGTGTGTGTTGTGCTGGGTGTATGTGAGGTAGGTATTTGTTGGTGTGCTGATGGTGTGTGGCTTGTGTGAGGGATGAGCTGTGGGTGTGTGGTTGCTTTCTCTTGGGTGCTGGCAGTGGAATGGCATTTGCAAAGGCTCATGGTAGTGATTTGTGTCCTTTGTATAGGTGGAGTTGTGGGTGTGTCTTTGTTCT